>OX637579.1:26210010-26810010 GCA_951800085.1 Comarum palustre
TGTGGATAAGGTACACCAGCCACGCTTACGTGTAAAATCACGACGTAGCAAACTCGTAAACTTTCTGACCCACAAAATGAAAAATGTGGGAGAAAACTTGTATCTCTGCTGTTGGACGAGGAAACCAAACAAATATATTTTCTGATAGGAGCGTCAGCCTCAACTTTGGATAACCTTAATGTCAAACTCGACCCAATAAGTTTGAAATTTAATGGCTACCACATAATGAAAAAATGGAAAATATCTGTGAGGACATGGAAAATATGTGTGATCCTACTCATGAATGTAATCCTGATCTGAGGCTACACCAAGGCTAGGCAGTCTACTTCAGCTACTTAGTTTAATTCTCCATCCCAAAAAACATCCCAGGAAGAAAATAAGAATGATATGATGCAGAAAACAGTACATTTGTATATGCATAGAGGCTATAGCACCATAGAAATCACATTTCATGACTAGAATTCTAACATTCACACCTTCACAAGGGAATAGCTGCAATAATATGAAGTCAGAAAGGGGAAAACAATGATATTTACTGATAAATGCAACTCAGTGGCCTAACATTACCCTTTTGCCTTATAAAAGCATTGTATTCCCCAGTAGATGTATAGCAGTAGTGATACATACACCAAAATTTGCTGATGCTTGTCGGAAAGTGTATTATCACAGAAATTAATTCACCCAAAAATGTGTACAAAGTCTATGGTTACATTTAACAAAGATATTTAGAATCACACGCACCGAGTATGTCGATGACAGCAATGAAGTAGTTTGTGTCGGACCTTACTTCCTTGAGAGAAATGGTTTGACTGATTCTACAACAACCTGCGAAAAAGAAACAAATTAAGTTCCATTTTCCATCATGGCATTACAGTTCCACATCAGACACACTCTTATGTTATTTTGAGCATGGTTATTCATATATTGCAACTGAAGTAAGTTGCAAATGCATATGAAAATGGTATAATCCAATATAAAACAGCATAAGATTTGTGCTCTTACAGAATTATTTGTTTGTTTAGTTTCTGTAGAGTTCCAATAAAATTTGGTGGTTCTTTCTGGTTTTCCCAGACCACAAATTAGTGTTCTTACCCTTCCATCATAGGATAGTGATGCAAATATCCAAGGCTCACGAGAGCTCCAAGTGAGACCTGCAAATTCAAGTAAAAATAGTTAGCCTTACTTAAAACTTAAAGAAATGACTAGGGAATTGTGGGAATTACCATAGATGCTGTCTTCATAATCACTGTAAGAGTGGAGCAATGGATCAATCCGCTTACTTGGTGAATCTACAAGACTGCCAAAAGATAACAAGAACCTTAACATTAATCAAAACGACCAAAAGGAATCAGCATATGAAAACTTCGTTGAACATCAGGTATCAATACAAACTACCTTTCAGTTATTGATTCATAGTTGCTAGGTGCAGATGATAACCACAGGTTGACTGTTGAGTCTGTGCCAGAACTCTGTAGTAATACAGTTTTATTAGCTTCGAACCCAACATCATGTAAACCACAGTTTTTGGTCATTCCAAAAAGGTCACGGGTCTAGAAAGAGAAGACAGTGGGGCACAAGCCCACACTATCACTGTGGTCTAAACTGGTACCACATATTTGGAATGCAAAAATGAGAAAAGATGAAGGAAGTGGAATACAGCATAACTAATAATTCGGCGAATTTAAAAGTCGGCTGTTGTGATACATATGCAGCACACTAACACAAATCCAAAATGACTGAAAATCTTATATGAGAGTTTGAGAGAGAGCAAACCAAAATCAGCCCGTCATACTCAGGATTGCATCTGACAGTCCATGTCCTGAAGGCATATTCAAAAGATTAAACTATGCAATATCTAAACTCTTTCCCCCAAAGTTGTTAATACATGGTTGCAAAGATCAATTGCAACAGAACACAATATAGTTACCAGTGTGTGTGTCCAGGAAGTTCCTGGATGGGAACTTTTGGCTTCCTCAGATCCCATATACGAATCCCATATTCATCTTCTGCAGTCATCTGCAAAAATGTTAACCATTTGTATACGGTAGCAAAAACGAAAAAATGGCACAGAAAAAAATATATTAAGATAAAGCCAAGGCCCTTATAAAATACATGGTTTTTTTTAGATTACAATAAGTGTAACGACTGTGAATGTAAACAAATGGACTCATGGTAATCATTGGACTCATTTCTAAATTACAAATGTAAACAAATTCAAGTTGCATTACACAACAGACCCTTCAATTTCTAAATTACAAATGGACTCATGGTAATCATTGGGATGATGAATAAAATGTATTAGAATGGCACAAGCACATTCAGTAAAGCACAACTACATTCTTACAAGTATATGTGTCTTCTTGGGATTATAATCAACATAGCGGACATGAGCATGTTCAATGGAATTTGTCTTCCTGCATATAAGCAATTCATTTTGATTAGTTGAGGACTTTGATGAGGACGTTACATCAATGAAGGTGACACCCCTCATACACTCAACAGCCCCAAAAAATAGTCAGTATTTCTTGGTTGATCAAAGTACATATAATGTTCATCGACTAACAGAATCTAGTTTCCTCTTTTTGGATATTCTTCTCCCCAACCAGATCTAGTTTCCAGTTATGATGCAAATTCACCAAAACAATAACAAATCACGAGTAAAAACTGGATACATGCTTCAAGAGAGACCATAAAATTTAATCATCCAGATTGATCCTGATTAAAAGGAAACATACTTCATTGTCCGTAAATCCCAAAATTGAATTGATGATTCACACGTTACTGCAACAGCATTCATGTCATGTGGATCCCATGCTCCACCAGATTGAGCAACAAGACCAGCTGACTCCTTTGATTGTACCTGGATTGAGAAAAAGACCACAATAAGAATCAATCTGAAAAAATCGGATTGAAACAGAACTCCATTAAGTGCAATGAGCTATAGTAGCAAGAACTTATAAGGTCATACAGTCCCAACAAAATCTGTAACAAAACTCAAAACAAGAAAGGTCGGAAAGAGGCCAATTTTGTGAATGTTCTCCATTGCATCTTTCCCCAACAACAGTTCCTTTTCCACTGAATTCTTCCCACACTGTAAACATTTTTTTAACTTTGTAGAAATTGTCTAGTTTTAAATATTGGCAGAAGACAGGCTCTGTTTCTTATCCATACATGTATAATTGTATAATACAATTACAGATGATTGACAAGAGATCTCATGACTTCAATATAAAATACCTGAGCAGCTTTTTTGGAAAGATCTAAGCTCCACAAGGAAATATTTTGTTCATCAATGCTGATCAGCTTATCATGCCTTCCAGACGGCCACCAAATAATGCTGTTCCATGTATAAGTACATTCAAAAAGAGAGCAACAGAATACATGGTAAATCAATAAGTCCAACAGATATCACAAAGTTCACTCAATTCTGAAAATAATAGCAGAATAAGTAAGACAAAGACAACATGTGAGATATATTAAGCCGATAACAATTGCAGTATAGAATGCTCAATATTCTGACCAGAAGATTACACCAACGAATTATCTTTAAGCACTTGTATGACCCAAGAACATAATATGAACATCTTTTCTGCAACCTCAAGTTTAATCACTTTGAAAAGCAAATATATATATTACACTCCCTAAATATCCTTTACCATTATACACGCCTTCATTTTTTCAACAGTTTAAGCTAATATATTATATAAAACAAGAAAGACGATTGTAACTAGAATTAATGAAACACAACTAGTCATCTAAATGTACAGAGAAAACCAGGGTTAACAAACTCACGATTTGATTTTGCCAACATCTCTGTCGAGGGTGGTAATTCTTTCCAACTGAGGAGAATTCAACTCACCATACAACTCAGGGATCTGCCATATCGCCGCTCCATATGATTCACCTTAAAGCACATTTGAACCTCATTAAAATAAAAACTACCCCGCAGTGGAGAAACTAGAGTTAATCAAGGCAGAATGAGATAATCGAACAAGATGGAGAGCAGAGAGCAACCACGAATAATATTCGGTAGTGTTTCTTATACTCCCTAACCATTCAAATGCTAAATCATAACTGTAACAAACTAACAACCAACTCCAACAATACTGATCATCATTGGCAATATAGCAATGCACATACAAATTTATATGCATAAATAAAAAATCAGTAAACAGAAACACACAAATTACCGGTTGAATAAACGGTGGAGAAAATACGCTGGTCGAATGGACACGACGAAATGTCCCATATCTCGTTGGGATGAGAAAACAAACCCTCACAAACCAATTCAGTTCCATCCGAAGAGAGCCGAATCAAATGCACCTAATCAATTCCAATTCCTCAATTAGATCCAGATCCAAATTAGAATATCTGAATTCAATTAAAAATTTAAAACAAGGATAAGGAAACCTCATTTTCTTCTCGGAGACTGAGAGTGCCGGTGATGAAGATAGTGTGATCTGTGTCAGCTTTAACGTCTGAGATACATCTAGCCTGGACGCGAAGCAGAGAATCAGACGGTGAGAATCAAAAATTGGGTTTTGGGGATTTGAGATTGGGGGAAGGGTTTTGGGGATTTGACCTGGTATTTGAGACCGTATCCGATGCCCGATGATCTTCCTTGCATTGTTACGCTGCTGCTTCACCTCTTTGGAACACAGATTCAGCGAATTTACAACGGCCACGACTTTCGTTTTTCCTTTCTTCTTTGGGCTAGTGTGTTGCTGTATAAGGCGCGCACACAGGCCCAACATAGCGGGGTCTGTTGAATTTTGTCTGTTAAGTATTTTATACTAAAATTTGAAGAACTACTTGGGAACTAAAAGGAAAATATTTACGTCCAACTCTCAAACATTTGCATATTTTTTATAATGTAAATCATAATGTTAACATTTTTAAAAATTGGATTAATCAATAAAAATTATCTCAGTCAATGTAAACAAAATTTATTTGCTCCTAAACAAATAGACAATTATGGTTAAAGTTAACAGTCTCATGATTAGTCATCAATTTATTTGATTTATTCTGCTTAGCAAAGATTTGTGTTTACTTTGATTTTTCACAAATTTAATCTTTATTGATTAATCAAACTTTTAAAAAATTAAGATTAGGTCTGTAAATTCAGCCCAGAGTCGACGGGTATACCCGAACTTTGCCCAAAAATAGGGTCATGGGTCAGCCCAACCCAAAGTAATGGACGGGTTTTACTTGACCTATTTTTTTTAAAAAAAAGACAAGGTATGGGCAAACTTTTAAAGCCTAAGACAACCCAAATTCAACCCATATAATATAATTCAGGGCCGACCCAAGACATGGTCCAATCTCGACTCATCTTAGTAATAACTCATCTTGATTCATATTTCCTAATATACTATAAGTGTGATTGATAAACCAACCACATATTTTAGTTCAATAGGCAAAATGTATTATAGTTATATTTCTAAAATAGTGGGTTTGATCCTTAACAAAAATCATATTTTTAAAAATAAAAATTATTAATTTCATTTTACATAACTGTGGGCTAAAAGTAAGATATGTCATGGGTGGCCTTTGTCGACCTTGACTTTACCTGTTCAAATGTCAGGCTCGAGCTTCACATATTTGAGATTGGATCGGCCCTACTCTGCCCATTTAACACCTAGAGCTTAAAAAGTCCTGAGCCGGGTATTGTCTGGGTATCATGTCTTAGGGCCAGATCAGATAGGACCGGCCCATTTTATAGGTCTAGTTAAGATTATAATTTATATTATCAAAAGTGTGTAAATAATAAAGAGTCTGAACGCACACTGACAATTCACCCGCAAATATCTTCCATTCTAAAATATGATTTGATTTGTTCAACAAGGAATGTAGATGTCTGTCACCATCATAAGTGATAAGAGGAGGATGAAAGAAAACCCATCAAATAAGGGACAAGGGCGCGGTGCAACAATCGAAGGATTGGACTAGAGATGGAAACAAGATGAGAAAGCCAATTGAACATGAACTGTGGATGATGAAGTCGCCGAGACCAATAAGATCTGACAGCCAAATCCTAGGGTTTGCCGAGCGAGAGCTCTCATCCTAACATTTATAGTTAATTATTAATTAAATAAATAATCAAACAATGTAATAACTGAAATCTAACTATATATATTCATGATCTGACTGTCTATTTATGTTGATTTAAACCAAACTCGGTGCTTTGAATCCACTCACATTGAAATGTCATTTATCCACCAGTACAACCGTATCCTCATAATTCACGTCAAAGCGCTTTATCATTTGTCTTTCTTATTAAACAATAATAATAGGTTTGTGTTATTAACACATCCTATTTTGTTATTCACGCACTCTTTTTATGAGATAAACCAATCATAAATAGACTTTAAAGGGTAATTTTATAAACACAATCAAACTTTTAGTGTTGGACAAATACATCAAATGTATGAATAGCAAAATATGATGTGTTAATACCATCACCCTAATAATAATAATTATTATTATTATTATAACTCTTCAAATTTAAATAGGGAATTCTAGTTACACCTCCAAATTTGCTTTGTATACCTCCACTCTTTTTACATTATTATTTGATTTTTTCAACTCACATAAAAAGACATATATAGACAATTGATAAGTTAATTTACTATTTGTATCTCATGACTAATCTCTTTAGGTTTTCATTTCATTTTCATGATAGATTTTGCCTTCAATCTCATAATAGGATGTGATATTATATATTTTGAATTGTTGTCGTTTTCCATCAAATGCAATTTTTTTGAAATTCATAAAAGCAATGTCAATTGTTGTTGTTCATCTTCTTGACGACAATATAAATTTGAGAGTTGCATATATAGGGTACTCGATTGTATTTTGTTTAGATGTCCCTTACTGCAAGTCTGCAACTGATAAAACAATTCAGATGTTGAACAACGCCATTAGATGGTGGGGGATTAAAGGTTCTCTTGGTAACCAGCCAAATTGGAAATCAATCTATTTTGTTAGGAACACTCTGCACTCACTATAATTAATTGTTTCATCGCAACCTTTTTTACTGGATTTTAGAAGCTGTTTTTTTACTGTGTACTATATTTGACTTTGAGTTCTAATTTGACTAATTGCATTCAATGATTTGTTTGTTCGATTTTGTTGCATTCAATGGTTTTATTATTTTAATGTTGTTCTTTTGTATACCTTAAACCTTTGAGTTTGGTATGTACTGTAATCTTTAGAACTGTTGGAACAATAATATAAATAATCATTTTAATTAGATGGTTTTATGGTGAATGAGAATAGTCACTCAAAGTTGAATGCATAAAACTTTTTTTGCACTTACATCTTCCATCTTCATTGGTTGTTTGGATTTTGTAATAACAATAGATTCAATGACATGTTAGTGGACTAATGAAAAGTTGTAACTAATGGTTTCTTCATTCATGGCATTCAAGTGGCTTCAAGGTCCTCTCATGTATAAATAGATGATATCTTCTTCATTCTCAACACACTAACAACAAACACTTCTTCTCCAAAAAGCTTCTCCACTCCTACTTAGTTCTCTCAAAATTCGGTGATAGTTTGATGACGCTTCCTAGTTTATTGAAGCTCTTGTTTGTAGTGTAACAACTTGAGCTTGATTGTCGTTTTATCCTGAGAGACCAAGCGACATTGATGTCCTTGCACCGATTGGGACGCCGTAATTCGTCTTAAGGACACCGTGTGATACACGGGACTTGGCAAACTTTCATTGGTTGAATTCTTATTCTCAAATTCCCAATTTGTCATTTTATGGTTTTGTTCATGTTCATGCAATTTGATTAATTAGAATTATTTTTTGTTATTTTATTTTGTTAGTATATAAACAATATAATCACCATCTTTTCTAACAATCTTAATACGAATTATTGTTTATATTTTTAGAAAATTATACTAACTTGTGTGTGTATTTAAAAAAAACTCAAAATGACTAATGAAAAAAGAAATGGCTTGAGTGGTGACAATGATGGTGAGAACACCATGCAAAAGTTGGTACCTCCAACTGCACTTGTTCCCGCACTACCCGTCTCTCATGCTGAGAAACCTGTGAAGTTCACTAGAGTGAATTTCAAGAAGTGGCAAGCAAAGATAAAGTTATACTTGATCACCTTGCACCTTGCAAGATTCCTTACTGAGACGCCCCTGTGCTCACTGATGAGGAAAATGGTGACTTGCAAAAGGTTACTGCTATGAATGCATGAAATAACTCTGATTATATGTGCATGAACTACATCCTTAATGGTTTGTTTGATAATTTGTACAATGTGTACATTCATTCAGAGACCGCTAAAGGCTTATGTGAGTCTTTGGAGAAAAAATATAAGACTGAGGATGCTGGGGCCAAGAAATTCATTGTGGGTTGCTTCCTTGATTGGATAATGGTGGACTCTAAGACTGTGATGAGTCAATTCTCTGAGTTTCAATTGATCATGCATAAGATACAAAGTCAAGGAATGGGCATCTCTGGACCTGTTCAAGTAGCATGCTGCATTGAGAAGTTGTCTCTTGCATTGAAGGACTTCAAGAGCTACCTTAAGCACAAGCGAAAGGAGATGAGCATATAAGACCTGGAGGTCCGTCTTCAGATTGAGAAAGACAATTGTGGGAATGAAAAGATGAGCTGGATGAACACTGCCAATGTCAATGTTGTTGAACATCGCCAAAGCTCAAGGACCAAGAGGTTAAAGGGCTAGGGTTACAAACTTGGCCCAAAAGAAGGTGTTTCCAAGAAACCAAGGTTTGAAGGAAAGTGCTTCAATTATGACAAAGTTGTCCACAAGTCTGTAGATTGCATCAAGAAAAGGAACAAAAAGCGTGAGGCTAATATGCTGGAAGCTGTTACCAAAGATGTTGGCAACATTAATTTGTATGTTATGATGACTGAGGTGAACATGGTGGACACCAACCCCAAGACTAGGTGGTTGGACACTGAGGCCACTAAGCATATCTGTTCTGACAAGAATATGTTCTCCATTTTTGAGCCTGCTGAGGATGGAAAGATTTTGTACATGGGGAATTCTGCTACTTCTGCAATAAAGGAGAAAGGAAAGGTAATCTTGAAGCTGACATCTGGAAAAGACTTGACCCTGAATAATGTCTTGTATGTTCTGAAGATCCGCAAGAACCTGGTGTCTGGTGTGTTGCTAAACACTAATGAGTTTCGCATTGTCATAGAGTCTGATAAAGTTGTTCTGTCTAGTGACATGTTTGTTCTTAAGTGATATCTCTCTAGTGGGATGTTCAAAATGAATGTAATAACTATTGTCAACAAGAATAATGAAGCTGGAGCTTCATCTTCAGCTTACATGATTGTGCCTTTCAATTTATGACATGGTAGAATAGGACATGCTAACTATGACACCTTGAGAAGGTTAATTAACATGGAACACTTTCCAACATCTAAAATCAACTTTAACAATAAGTGTGAAACGTGTGTTGAAGCTAAACTCAATAGAACCTCGTTTCAAACAGTGGTGCATGAGAAACACTGAACCCTGAGATTTAATTCACACAAATCTATGTGATTTGAAATCAACAGAATCAAGAGGTGGTAACAAGTACTTTGTCACGTTTATAGATGATAGCACAAAATACTACTATGTGTACTTGATGAAAAATAAAGGCGAGGCTATAGAGAAATTTGTTCTCTATAAGAATGATGTTGAAAATCAACTTAATAAGAAAATCAAAGTACTAAGAAGTGACCGTGGAGATGAGTATGAAGCATCATTTGCTGACTTATGTGCTCAGAATAATATTATACATCAAAAACTACGCCTTATTCACCACAATCAAATGGTGTGGCTGAAAGGGAAAAAAGTACCTTAAAGGAAATAATGAATGCAATGCGCTTAAGTTCTGGGCTGCCCCCAACATGTGGAGAGATATCGTACTCACGGCTAATTACCTTTTAAATAAGGTTTTGAAATAGAAGACAGAAAAACTCCTTATGAATTATGGAAATAAGTAAAACCTTCCTACGGTTACTTGTGAGTGTGTGGATGTTTGGCTAAGGTAGTTATCCTTCCATCTAAGACAGTAAAAAAAATGGGCTAAAAATGGTTGACTGTGCGTTCATTGGATATGCAGAAAATAACAACACTTATCGGTTCATTGTGAAAAAATCTGAAATTGAGGATATACACAAGAACATGATCATAGAATTGAAAAATGCTTCATTTTCAAAAATATATTTTCATGAAAATCTGAGAAAGAATCAAGTTCTTCTAGAATTGAGTCAAATACTCAAAAAAATCAGGCACAAATAAATCCTGAAGAGGTAGAACCTAGACGGAGCAAAAGAGCAAGGATAGAAAAATCCTCTGGCTCCTATTTTTTGACATATATGCTTGAGGATGAGCGTCAAACATGTACAGAGACAATAAGATCCACTGATGTACCGTTATAGAAAGAGACGGTTAACATTAAAATAGACTCAATTCTGTAACATACTTGGGAACTGGTGGATCTTCCACCGGGGTATAAGCCTTTAGGTTCTAAATGGGTCTTTAAAAGAAAACTAAAAGCAGATGAGACTATAGACAAATACAAAGCAATACTTGTCATAAATACAAGCAAAAAGAATGTCTGGACTATTTCGACACATATTCTCATGTGACGAGAATAACCTCCATTATGATAATGTTTATCATCACGGCTTTGTGTAAGCTAGAAGTATATCAAATGGATGTGAAAACTGCTTTATTGTATGGGGATGTAGAAGAGGAAATACTTAAGAAATACTCGTATCTATGAGCTGCACTATACAGCGTACCCAGCTGTCGTAGAGGAGTTTACTGATGCAAACTAGATATCTGACATGAAAGACTCAAAGTCTACTAGTGGATATGTGTTCATACTAGGTGGTGCAACAGTGTCATGAAAAATCCTCAAAACAAACGATCATAACCAAATCCATAATGGAATATGAGTTTGTCGCCCTGGACAAATGTGGGGACGAGACAGAATGGCTACGTAATTCGTTGAGGATGTTCCAAGGTGGACGAAACTTGTGTCTGCAATATGTATACATTGTGATAGTCAATCAACTATTGACACGACACAAAAAAGATGTATAATGGTTTGTCTCGTCACATCCGACGACGACATAACATCATTCGACAACTAATCTCAACAACTGTTATTTCTATAGACTAAGTGAAGTCTAAAGAAAACATTGCGGATCTGTTGACCAAAGGGTTGAATAGAGAGCTAGTTGATAAATCATCGAGAGGAATGAGACTAGCTCGTTCAATGAAAATAAAATCTTTACAATGGATACCCAACCTTGCTGACTGGAGATCCCAAGAACTAGGTTCAAGAGGGACAACTAAATTGTAGAGATTATGATGGATCACTGTGGGGATTCGTCCTATGTCCATTTCTATGATAAAAATAGTGATGCCCGTACGAAATGAGGTTAAGCTAAAAAAATTTTTAATGATTTTTATGCGTCAGTAAAACCTACCAGAGTAATGCGGGTTACTCTTAATTAAGAAATCACCTATGTGAGAGAGAAGTCAGGCCTCTTCTAAGGGAGTTATTGAGGGCACAACTCTTGTCAAATTCTTGCAGAACCAGGCGTGTGTCCAAGGCTAAAATGGATACAATCATGAGAACTGGAATGTGCTAAGGAGATTCTTGTGTAAGACATGCCATCATTTATACAAATAACGGATAATTCAAAGATATCGCGTCTACTATTTAGTTAGTAAAGTAAGCATATTTTCATAAGGGAGGGTTCAAAGGCTCATAACCTACCTATCATGTGCATATCTCAACCGTAGAAATCTATCACCGAGTCTATCGAGTCTTTGGTTGTCTATTTCTTTCATGTGGGGAATTGTTAGAAAAATGGCATAAATAATCATTTTAATTAGATGGTTTTATGGTGAATGAGAATAATCACCCAAAGTTGAATGTATAAAACGTTTTTTGCACTTTCATCTTCCATAGTCCATGGTTATTTGAATTTTGTAATAACAATAGATTCAATAGCATGTTAGTGGACTAATGAAAGGTTGTAACTAATGGTTTTTTCATTCATGACATTCAAGTGGCTTCAAGGTCTCCTCATGTATAAATGGGTGATCTCTTCTTCATTCTTAACACACCAACAACAAACACGTCTTCTTCTGCAAAAAATTTCTTCACTCCTACTTAGTTCTCTCAAAATTCGGTGATAGTTTGTAGACACTTCCTAGTTCGTTGAAGCTCTTGTTCGTAGTGCAACAACTTGAGCTTAATTGTTTTTATCCTGGAAGACCAAGCGACATTGAGGTCCTTGCACCGATTGGGATGCCGTAATTCGTCTTAAGGACACTGTATGATACACGAGACTCGACAAACTTCTATTAGTTGAATTCTTCTTCTTCTCAAATCCTCAATTTGTCATTTTATGGTTTTGTTCATGTAATTTGATTAATTAAAATTAATTTTTGTTATTTCATTTTGTTAATATATAAATAATATAATCATCATATTTTCTAACAAAAACTTTGTGATTGTTGTGGGTGATGCAAACTAATCAACTGACTAATTCCCAGGTCAAAACATTATAGAAGAACATGGAAACAAAAAAATTCAAAATATCATATAAACTTGGCATTCTGGTTATTTTGGTAAATAAAAAAGAGGTGTACGATTTTTAAGTATATAAAAAGTAAAATAGAGATGAATTAAATAAATAAAGTATATAAAATAAATTTGTAGACGTAGCTCGAATCACTTTACATAGCAAAAAAAACTGAAAATAAAGCCGAAAGTAAATGTCACCCAAATTTTCCAATCACTCTCCACAGATGAGAGACATCAGAAAAATCTTGTCCAAAACATGCTGAAGAATCCCAAAAACACCGCCATGTATATTGCCCGCTACTTCTCCGATCTCGACTGCCGCCTTCTCCTCCTACTCGTCCCTCCCCTCTCCCTCATAGTCTTCTTCTCACTCTCCGCCGCCCCCACCAACCCTTTATCCCCAATCTCATCCTTCTTTCTCGGCCGTACGATCATGCAGCCCCATCAGCACAACGTAACCGTCAACTCAACTGTCGCGCCGTCGTGGAAGGATGAGCTGGATCGGTCGAGAATTGCGGTGTGTTTGGTGGGTGGGGCCCGGAGGTTCGAGCTCACAGGGCCGTCGATAGTGGAGAAGATTCTGAGAGAGTATCCGAATTCAGATCTTTTCTTGAACAGTCCGATGGACCAGAACGCGTTCAAGTTATCGCTTCTTAAGTCCGCGCCGAGGCTCTCGTCCGTCAGGGTTTTCCGGCCGAAACCGATGCCTGAGTCCGAGTTGCAGCTCCGAGTCTTAACCGCCCACAACTCGCCAAACGGCATCCAGGTCTGTCCTTTTTTTCTTTTGGAAAATTAGATTTCATTTATTGATGTTAATTTCGGTAAATTTTTTAAAATAAAAATAAAAAAATGGATATTTAGTTCACGATGACATTGTTGAACCGGGTAGTCTTCTAGTTTCTCTATCAAAAGAAACGCGTCTAAGTTCACCGTTTCCGTCGTTGTTCTTGCTGCGACTCTGTGTTTTCCGATTTTGAAACGTTCGTTTTTGGTAGGCGATTTACATTACTTGACCAGGAAATTCTGCAGTAAAAAACCCACCTGTTAATTTTTTTTCATCATTTGGAATATAAATGTGATTCGTTGTTCTTATTGGTATTATGGCAAGTTTAATGTTGCTCACCAAAGTAATGGGCCTTCATAACACCTTTACTTGTCTTAGAAGCTTCTTTGTATCATTGTTTACGTACGGTTGCACATAGATTGATCATTGATTGTTGGACGCTGTAAATTTTAATTGCGTGAAATTACAACAAATTCGGAGGTCTAAAATTCTATAAAACACACTTTGCCAAAAAAAATCTATAAATTTTTTTTAGTTTTAGGAAAAGAAAAAAAATCATGTTACAGGTTTAAAATTCTATAAAACTGATGGTCAAAGCTTTGTGCAAATATTGAAGGGTGGTGATCATTTGATCATATACAGGTTTGAGTTTGACCCAGCCATGTTAGCCGGCTGTGGACCCCACCTGCAACTGAAATGGCCAAAGGTGGAACGGCACTACTGCCAACAGCCACCTACTGATTTTGAATTTTTAGCCATCTCATTTTGCATAATTATTCGGACAAAAAATATTTTTACAGTGAAACTTTTCACTTAACTGGAACAGTAAAGAATTTTAGGTGTTTTGATGTGTTTTGTTATGGCCTCTGCAGGGTCTTTTGCAATATTTCAATCTGGTGGAAGGCTGCCTAACTCTAATTCAAGAGTACCAAAGGAAGAAGAACTTCACCTACGACTGGATAGTCCGAACCCGAGTCGACGGGTACTGGAACGCCCCGCTCGACTCAAAATTCTTTGTACCGGCCAAGTACCTAGTCCCGCCGGGTTCCAACTATGGAGGACTTAACGACCGTCTTGGTATCGGGGACCTCAACACCTCCACAGTGGCCCTCTCTCGACTCTCATTGTTACCCCAGCTCGACGCTGCAGGGAAGCGCCAGCTCAACTCGGAGACGGCGTTCAAGGCCCAGCTCACCACCCAGGGGGTGACTCCGGTCTTAAAACGACTCCCGTTTTGCATAGTTTCAGACCGCAAGTATGATTTCCCGCCAGCCCGTTTTGGGGTTCCGGTTGCAGCCCTGTCGAGCTCAGGCCCATTGAGTGGGGCGAAATGCAGGCCTTGCAAGCCGGTGTGCCAAGGCCCATGCGTTGGAGATGTGATGGAGACACTGTACAAAGGGTGGAGCTGGACGGACTGGGCCAATGGAACGCTCGAGCTTTGCAATGCGCATGGGGATTGGGAGAAAGGTTGGGAGAACATATTTGATAGAGTAGCCGGGAAGAAAAAGAGTGCCGAGCGAAAACGAGTGTGGAGTTTGACAGTGGAGAAGTGCATTGCTGATTTTGATCAGATGAGAAACCGGACCGGGATCTGGGACACGCCGCCGGTCGACGAGATTTGTATGACAGGGATCACCTCCGGTCCTAAGTGAAGCTACAAACTCCTTACAGTACATGAACCTAGCCAAAACAAAACAGCATACAAGCAGACACTTTTAAACAGCAGGCACAGAGAGATTTTTGGCTCCTGTAGGATTTCTCTTTTGTTGTTGAAGCGTATAATGTTTTTGTCTGATATATGAATTATGGTTGTGAATTTTCAAACAAAAAGAAAGATGACTACAATGAAAGCTATGCTATTGTAGTAGTAGAGATGAAGATGGCAAGAAACAGGGAGAAATCGTATTACAATCTAGAAAGTCAAATGTTCTGATACATGTAAAAAATTGACTTAATAGCTATCTATACTAAATCGAGCTATATATACTAAGACCATGAGAATTACATCTTTATCCTTAACATACAAATCCGAAGAATACAATAAAAACACAGTAAGATTATTACTATATGAAATGAAAACAGACGCCCAAGTAATACATCATGTAAATATTCCTACAGCCAAAGCTACTGAATATAAGTTTGGCCAGTAATATCAAGATCTCGGTCGCCGGTGGATGGTGGTGGTTTATGCTTGGGTGGATGGCTAGGTTCAAATGGTCCATCGGCACTTTGGGTGTCGCTTGCCCTCCCCATGTGTGACTTTTCCTCCGCCGCCGTGGCATCCTTACGACGTTCCTCGCCGGAATCATCCTTGTCGTCGTGACCGTACAATCCACCGCCGTATGCCTCAAGGTTGACAGGCGTCATATCTGAAATCACGCTGCCTTTCTCCTTCTCTTTCCGCTGCACCTCCTCTCTTATTTGCTTCTCACGCTGCACTTCCATAACTTGATTGATTATCTTGCTTGAATAATTTGATCGATCGGTATATTCAGATTTCTGTAAGCTCAATTCTAAGCTCGAACACCGGCCACGTATATTCACAATTGCTCCGATCGACTCGATCAATATAGTCCACCAGCAAACACGTGGCAAGAGAATGAACTGCCTTGTCATTCTCGAACAATGTGCTGATGTTTATCCGCTGCGGAGCTTCCTTTATTTATCTTTATCTTATTCTCGGTATGGGTAATTATTAGGTGCGGGAGGCCACGTTGGCTATTCGCACGACGTTAAGCGCAAGGTGCAATATCAGTCCTTTATAAACATTTATATCAACGATAAAAATATAGACAGTTTTAAAAGTAAACATTTTAATAGATGTATTGAAAAATTATTAATTTAATAATTTTTTTTAAAAAATTATATAAAAATTATATATTTAACTAAATAAGTTAAATATAAAATATTAAAAATATATTAAAATTAATATTAAAGATAAAAATTTAAAAAAAATATCAAAAATATTTTAAATATGTTAAGACGTTGATTTATATGTTAAGACCGTTCACTCTTCTTAACCGTTTATTGAAGATGTATATCAGTCGTAGATACACGTCTGAAGATGTTTCGAACGACCTGATGCGAATATTTATCCTAATAAGTCAGAAATGGACCTTAATTTTAATTGTATTGGTGTTTGTGTAATCAAAACATGACGTAGATGTGTACGTGGAGCAACAAATTTGAATCAAGCTAGGACGGTCTGCTATTAAGGGTCTGTTTGGTACAGCTGTGGCTTTGAAAATAAGCTGGTTGTGGCTTATTTTGAGAATAAGCTGGCTGTCAAGCAAAGCTGCTGAGTGTTTGGTAAATTGGCTTTTATAAGTGCTGTGAATGATAGAAGCAGAGACAGACTGTTTGGTAAATTAGCTTTTTAAAAGTGCTTTGAGTTTGTATTGCAGTTAAAGTTTTCTGGTTGGAAAACAGAACGTCTTTTATCACCGATGATCATTTGGAAGGCAAACTGGATCTGTGGGTCTTCCGATGCCAAAATTGACAAGCTTTATGTGACATGTTGCTCAACAAAAACTGCCATATGAGAAAACAGAAACTTAATAGAGCATTTTTTAGCTGCCATATTTTTTGTCCTGTAAAAGCCTAAATGTTTTACCAACCAACTGGCAGTATTTTTCTGCTACGTATTAACACGATTACAGATGAATATGCTTATTTTCGATGCCCTGATGATGCCATAAGGATTCCAACAGCTGCAATAACTTGAACAACATGCTGATAAGCAACACATACGTTCTTCTTAATGATTTTCGGTACTCCCCAAACAGAAGTATCCCCCAAAAAGTGCTCACTAGCTGAAGTGCCTGCCATAACAACAATAAGTTAAAATTCATATCACAAAGATCTCTTCCAATACTCAATGTTATGCAGGTGAACTATCAATTTTGAGACAAATGTGTAGTTTCTTTTATTTATGACATGAAACTGACCTGAACAGAATCAGCAGCTGCATATCCTGCAGCTTGACCTCCCAAACACCTGCACAAATAGAATCATGGTAACTCATTGATGCATCAGATATTAAATGTTCAGTATCAAAGAAAAAGAGATACAGACGTGAAGTAGATGGCAGAACCACCAACCTTAATTGCTCTTCTATTTTCTAGCTGTACAAGAAAATTTGCTGTCCCAGCCGTGGCCTTCTCAGCCGAAACATTTCCATTTTCCATATCCTTTGTCATATCTATGGATAACCAAATATTGCAAGAAAATGAGCTATTATGTCATGAAGAGCAGTAACAAGTAGAGAATAGAATTATAGAAAGGTTATGAATTCACAGAAAATTTCTCACTCTCAATTGGAATCACAGTAGAATCCCTGTGATAACATTAAAACCAGTTTAGTAACGATTAACCAACTACTGGAACTAGTTCAACAAACACTAATGTTTCAGTAATTAAAATTTCAAAGAAATTGCAGAGACAAGAAACATACTTTTCTCCATCTTTCTTGTCACTCGGCAAACTATCGAGTTTCACTTTGTTATCAGCTGCATTGGATGAATGAACAGCCGAGCCAAGACAAACCGCTATCAAGAAGCAAGCAACACCAAGGAAAATAATTTATGCTCTATTTATTCTGTCATCTAAGAAGTAATTCAATGTTGTGCCTGTTACATGATAAGGGAAGGCTTAGACAGTCGGTTCAATGTATTGCCAAATGTTGTTAAGTGCAGAAATACTAACTACTGACCTATTACAACTGTGATGCTTGAAGTGATCACTTCTGTCACTGACAGACCAACTACAGCCCAAGCATACTGTGTGGATAGATTTCCAAGGCTGAGGACTATTCCTCCCGCCATTGCAAATAAAACAGATGGCCAATTATCCTGCACATATCATCACAGAAATCTCACATACCAGTTGAAAGTAGAGACTGAAACTGTGCCATTAAACAAATTGGAAGCCTCTGACAACTTCAAATTGTGAAACATTTCAATCAATCCTGCACCTAAATCACTTGTAATTAACAGAAAATTAAAAGCTCGCTTGAATTAGAAGAAGAGACCTGAGAATCGTCGGGAGAGAAGGCGAAGCAGCGCTCGACCAGGGCGGCGGAGTAGGCGCGGGAGGCGGTGTCGAATTGATCCATGACGAAGAAGATATCGGGGGAGGAAGGGCAGTGGTAGATGCCGATGACGGCGAAGGTTTTGCGGTTGGACTGGAAGTCCTCCCAGGGGGAGAGAGGGGTGCCGCCAAGGACGAACTTGAAGCGGAGGCTGCCGGAGTCCCAGGGCTGATGAGCGAAGGGAGACTTCCGGTGCGACTGTGATTCGGTTAGTTGTGATTGAGATCAGGAGAGACTCGAATGGACGGGTGCGACTTCGCTGCGCTGCTTCTGCTTTCAAAAGCTAGGTAGCAGCGGCTTCGGCTATTAGAGGAAAAAAGCTTGTGCTTTGAAGCGCAGCAGGTCACAAAGCAGGTTACCAAACACATTAACCTGCTTTGCTACAAAGCAAAGCTGGCCATAAGCCCTACCAAACGCACTCTAAAGCTAGTGTAGTATGTTATTTAAGGGACTTAGGTGCTACAATTTACTCTGATTAAACAAAACTTTTCTTGGTTAACTAACCATGAAATTTGCCAATTAAGAATAAACCATAATTTAAATTTGACACATTCTTAGGTTTATACGTATTAGTCGATCTATAAATGGATAAGAAAAATGATTCTAGGTCTTATTAAAGTTTAAGATTTGTGACCTTAATCATAGGTGGCATGACATGTCACATAAACATATCATAAATTGACAAAAACATGTCAAGTCATTCTTAATAAAAAACAATCACACCCTTAGCAAATCTAATGCTCTAGATTATTTTTATCTTTATTCTATATTAAATTATTTTTTAAAGCCATTTTCTTTCATTCATGCTTAAATTAAAACATTAAATATATAATACGAGATGTGTATGTATATATATACAAACTTTAAATTATACTTGTTCGAAAATATGAATTTATTTGAATATATATATATACATATCACTACCAGAATAAGTATCATAGCCGACGAATATTTAATTAGCAGGCCGACGAAATTTTTTTTCGTCGGCTAAAGTCCATTTTAGCCGACGAAAAAAAATTTCGTCGCCTAAGTGAAATTTTCGTCGGCTAAAGTGGACTTTTAGCCGACGAAAAAAACTTTCGTCGCCTAAGTGAAATTTTCGTCGGCTAAAAGTCCACTTTAGCCGACGAAATGTTGTGTCGTCGGCTAAAATAGTTTTTTTCGTCGGCTATAGTCTGTGAACTATAGCCGACGAAATTTTAAAACTTTGGCCGACGATATATATAATTTCGTCGGCTAAAATGCTTTATATTTCCAGATCTAGACAGTAGCTGATTTGAAAGAAAAAACGAGAGAAAAAGTTTTGGGGTTGGCGAAATTGTTGGGTGTTGTCGAAATCTGTCCGAAATTAGTTTGTGGCGCTATATATAGGTACGTATATGTATATATCTTGTTTTTGAGTTGATTTAAGAGTTTTATTTTCGTTATGCACATTGATTTTGAGTTTTAATTAGAGTTGATTATATTGTGTTTTAATTAGAGTTGATTATATTGTGTTTTAATTAGAGTTGATTATATTGTGTTTTGAGTGTGATTGAGTTGATCGATTTGGGTTTGATAATATATATGAAGTTGTTGATATATATATATATATATATTAATTAGTAATTATTATATATATTAATTGTACGTTAACTCAGATATAATATAAATTGAATGATTCGTAAATTTAATTAATTAGCGTTTATACATATATATTATGTTATTTTCTCAGGATATGGATAAGAGTTGGATTTCGCTTCCAAAATGGGACAAAAGATATGCTAAAGGAGTTGTTAGTTTTATTGAATATGTGATCAATAATGCTAAAGGGAATACAATTTTCTATTGTCCGTGCACTAAATGTCAGTGTCGCAGCGATATGTATCAATTTCCAATTGACAAGGTTTGGCAGCACCTTCAAAGTAATGGGTTTTGGGAGAAGTACACATGTTGGATATATCACGGTGAAACATCATCAAGGGGTCCGCATGATCATGGGCAATTTTCTGAGACGGGCAGTACATCCAACGATCCAACAACGGCCTTCATCAACGATATGTTTCCTTATGAGAGGGGTGTATGCTCTGAAGGACCGTATATGTCTGACCCGGTGCAGCCCTTCCCTAGAGTTGTCAACACTGCTGGTATTGACAGGTACAACAAACTACTTGCTTTCCAACAGACCCCTGTGTACCCCGGTTGTCAGAAAACGGTTCTTGAAAGTGTGATGGACGTTATGAAGATTAAAGTTGAGACAAAATCGACTGTCAAGGCTGTTGATGAGTATCTACAGTACACTGCTTCGATGCTGCCCCACGGTCATCGTCTTCCTACCACTCATCATAAGGTCCGATGTATACTGAAAGATCTTGGGCTTTCCTACATCAAGATCCATGCATGCAGATATGATTGTGTTCTCTTCTGGGGTAAAGATCCAGAAGGGAATGACCTTGGTGACCTTGACACATGTCCAGTATGTCAGAGTGACAGGTATAAGTTGACTCCTGCAGGCAATAGGAAACCTATGAAGGTACTTCGGTATTTTCCGTTGAGGGATAGGCTGGAACGGTTGTACATGTCATCACACACGGCCAAATCTATGAGATGGCACGCTGATAGGGAATTGCAAGGCGAAGATACCCTTATACACCCTGCTGACGGGGAGGCCTGGAAGCATATAGACAGGGAGTTTCCTCATTTTGCGTCTGAGGTCCGAAATGTGAGGCTCGGGCTCTCATCCGACGGGTTCAATCCTTTTGGCAACATGAGTCTTCAATACAGTGTATGGCCGGTGATTTTGGTACCATACAATCTTCCTCCATGGATGTGCATGAAGAAGGAATACAATATGTTGAGTTTGTTGATTCCGGGACCCGGTTATCCAGGGAAGTGTCTCGATGTGTATTTGAGACCCTTGATTGAAGAGCTTAAGTTTTTTTGGGACGTTGGTCATCCCACTTATGATAAGTTCATGCACGAGATGTTCCAGATGCATGCTATGGTTGTTGGTACCATTAGTGATTTTCCTGCTCGTGGGATGTTGTCGGGCAACGTTGTTAGGGGATACAAGGCTTGTCCAGAGTGCCTAAGCGATGAGGGGAGCAGTAGTCATTGCAACAAGATATGTAGATTGGGTCACCGTACTCTCCTTCCGTATGATCACGAATGGCGGTTCGATGACAAGGCATTTGATGGGACTGTAGAACTTGGTGTGCCTCCTAGAAGATGGACAGGGGAAGAAATTTTAGCAGTGCTTAATGAGTATGATTTTGGGCAGCTCAGCAATCATCCCAATATAGTGGCGGCAATACCTGACAGACCCGACAGGTATAAATTTTGGACACATAAGAGCATATTATGGGAACTCCCATACTGGAGTAAGTTGTTGATCAGGCACTACCTAGATGTGATGCACATAGAAAAGAATGTGTGTGACAGTGTGGTGGGAACCGTGCTGAACTTGGAGGGAAAGACGAAAGACGGTCCGAAGGCACGCATTGATCTTAAAAAAATGGAGATACGAAGACATTTGTGGTTGAAAGAAGGGAAGAAAAAAATGCCTCAAGCTCCGTACACCGTGAAGCCTGAACAGAAGAACGTAATTTTCAGGTGGTTGAGTTCTGTGAAGTATCCTTCAGGCTACGCAGGAAATATAGCCCGGTGTGTAAACATTCGGGACAATAAAATGTACGGGTTAAAGAGTCATGACTGTCATATTCTGCTACAACGGCTCTTCCCTATTTTCATTCGACCATTCCTTCCCCGTCAGGTGGTGGAGCCGTTAGTAGCGTTGTCAAGATTCTTCCAGAAGTTATGCACAAGGGAAGTGACAAAATCTGATCTCCGGGAAATGCAACAGGACATTATTTATATCATGTGTAAATTTGAGAGAATATTTCCTCCAAATTTTTTTGACATCATGCCGCACCTGATGATCCATCTTCCCGAGCAATTGTTGCTTACCGGTCCAGTACACTATACTTGGATGTATCCTATGGAAAGGTATGTTTTTTACACCTAATGTTTTTATTGTACATGTTCATTGTATAATCGTAACATATGACAACAAATTTATTTATTTACAGACAACTTGGAGACTACAAAGCTTATGTGGCTAACAAATCCGCGCCTGAAGGATGTATAGCAGAAGCATATATTGCGCACGAGTGCGTCACCTACATGAAGTTGTATCTAGGAGCATTGAAGGAAACTCCACAGACCATGCCGGTTGATGAACCGAAGTTTAACCTTTCCATAGTCTCAAATGATGTTGAAGTTTATGGAATTTTACCAGAGTCCTACAAGTTGCAACCCCATGAGCTCGTCATAGCCCATTGGTGGGTATTGATTAACTGTCAAGAAGTTGAATACTGGAAAGACATCCATCTACACTGTCCAGACATTCAAGGTGATCTCGACTACCACAACAAGGAGTTCGCGAACTATTTTGGCGATTGGGTATGTAATTCTCCAATTTTGTATGTTGCAAGTCTCCTTGATTGCATAATTATTCATATTAATTTATAATACATTGAATCTTTGGTTGCAGATGAACCATATTCAATTTGATGGTCACCCAAATTGGTCTCACGAACTAAGACTTCTAGCTATGAAGCCGATAATGTCAAGAGTTTACCCGATGTGCAAGGTCAATGGCGTGCAATTTATATGTGAAATGAGAGACAACAGACGAAGAACACAGAATTCTGGGGTTATGGCGCATGGTGGCCGGAATGGAGTTGATTATTATGGTGTTCTTGATTCAGTGGTGGAACTCGTTTATGGGCAAGGCATGACCGTGCACCTGTTCAAGTGTAGATGGTTTGATACTAGAAGCTCGCAGAGCATGAAGATTGATCAGTACGGGATTTTATCGGTGAACACTGGCACAAGCTGTTACGAAGATGACCCCTTTGTTTTTGCGACATCGGTGAAACAAGTGTTTTATCTTGATGACCTTGTTAAGGGTGACGCGTGGAAAGTAGTCAATCTTGTGCACCCTCGAAACATTTACCGGGCGGCTACACTTGGAGAGGCCGAAGACGAGGAAGAAAATGTTGCGTATCAAGAACACAGTGCAATAGATATTCCTGACTCCTCTACAATTCGCCTTAATAATTTTAAACCGGGTCGTTCGGTTCGAATTCGTGATTTAGACGCTCACCTTATTGATGTGGATCCAAATCAAGAAACAGACGAAGACTCTTGTGATGTAGAAATGCATAGATTACCGGAAATTAATTCTGACACCGAAGAAGACTCATCGGATGATTCTGATTACGAGCCTTCTTAGTTATTTGAATTTGTACTACGTAATTTGATGCGTTTTATATGGTACAAGCTCTACAATTCATAATGTATCTGAATGTTGGTTATATATGCAGGAAATTGTTATGGGTACGGTTAAACCAACTGTTTTTTTTATCTATTTGACAGTTTTAGCCGACGAAACATATTATATTTCGTCGGCTAAAAGTATCTTAGCCGACGAATACCCTAATATGTCGTCGGCTAAACCCTAAACCCTAACCCCTAAACCCTAAAGTATAGCCGACGAATACCCTAATATTTCGTCGGCTAAAGTTAAATTAATAAAATAATAATTTATACCGCTAGTTGCGTCTCCTCGATATGAAACTATTTGTAGTTGACGGTCCGGACAGAATACGTATTTTAGATGGCCAAATCACCGTTTGTTTGTGTTTAGGGGTTTGACCAACGGGATTGACCGTGCGGATCGAGCCCTTACGTGTGTCCGATGATGTTGAAATTTTACCCTCACACATGTTTCAACATAATGATGATATCTGACGGTCGGTTTTCCGTTTCACAAGATGGATTGTCACAATCAAAGTATGCCTACTAATGTTGTATAACTAATTGACTAAGTGTTAAGTAAATGTTCCGTTTTAAAAACAAACTATACGTAGATGCTTCAAACAAAAAAAAGTCGTGAGATAAGATATGCCCGGAACGATGAAATATGTCTACGGTTGAAATTTCACGTAATTCCGATAAGTTTCGGTGCCAATACTTGCGATCATTGCATTTTTTCTATTCGTTCGCCATAGAGGACGCCCTATCTCCGCCGGTTATTTTTCGTATAAATTTTATACCGCTAGTTGCGTCTCCTCGATATGAAACTATTTGTAGTTGACGGTCCGGACAGAATACGTATTTTAGATGGCCAAATCACCGTTTGTTTGTGTTTAGGGGTTTGACCAACGGGATTGACCGTGCGGATCGAGCCCTTACGTGTGTCCGATGATGCTGAAATTTTACCCTCACACATGTTTCAACATAATGATGATATCTGACGGTCGGTTTTCCGTTTCACAAGATGGATTGTCACAATCAAAGTATGCCTACTAATGTTGTATAACTAATTGACTAAGTGTTAAGTAAATGTTCCGTTTTAAAAACAAACTATACGTAGATGCTTCAAACAAAAAAAAGTCGTGAGATAAGATATGCCCGGAACGATGAAATATGTCTACGGTTGAAATTTCACGTAATTCCGATAAGTTTCGGTGCCAATACTTGCGGTCATTGCATTTTTTCTATTCGTTCGCCATAGAGGACGCCCTATCTCCGCCGGTTATTTTTCGTATAAATTTTATACCGCTAGTTGCGTCTCCTCGATATGAAACTATTTGTAGTTGACGGTCCGGACAGAATACGTATTTTAGGTGGCCAAATCACCGTTTGTTTGTGTTTAGGGGTTTGACCAACGGGATTGACCGTGCGGATCGAGCCCTTACGTGTGTCCGATGATGCTGAAATTTTCCCCTCACACATGTTTCAACATAATGATGATATCTGACGGTCGGTTTTTCGTTTCACAAGATAAAACAAATAAATTGTGCATGAACTTACTAAATAATTATAAAATATACTTTAGCCGACGAAATTACTAACATTCGTAGTAATTTCGTCGGCTATAGGTGGACTTTAGCCGACGAAATTACTAAAACAATTTCGTCGGCTATAGTTGGACTTTAGCCGACGACATTAGGGTTTTGTCGTCGGCTAAAGTCCAACTATAGCCGACGAATTTTTTATTTCGTCGGCTAAAGTTGGACTATAGCCGACGAAATTTTTATTTCGTCGGCTATAGTTCTTCCTATAAATTCGAATGCAGCCGAACAGAAGCCCACTTTCTCCACTTCTCCTTCTCGGCCGGACGGTTTCTTCCTCTCCTCTCGATTTTCTTTCGCCATTTTCGACGGTTTCCGGCCTCCACTCCGCCTCCCTCATCTCCCAAACCAATTAGGTATGAAATTTCATGTTTATATTGTATTATAGAACAAATTTGGGTTGTTTTTTCAATATATTGCATTATATTGAATTGTGTTGAATTATATTGTGATAATGTTGAATTGTATTATGTTGTGATAATGTTGAATTATATTGGGTGTATTTACTGAATTTGGGTGTATATTTGGTTGTATTTGGGTGAATTTGGGTGTATTTGAGTGTATTTGGGTGTATTTAGATGTATTTGGATGTATTTGGGTGTATTTGGGTGTATTTAGTATATTTGGATGTATTTGGGTGTATTTGGGTGTATTTAGTATATTTGGGTGTATTTGGGTGTATTTAGTATATTTGGATGTATTTGGGTGTATTTAGTATATTTGGATGTATTTTGGGGGTATTTGGATGTATTTGGGTGTATTTAGTATATTTGGATGTATTTGGGTGTATTTAGTACATTTGGGTGTATTTGGGTGTATTTAGGTGTATTTAGTATATTTGGATGTATTTGGGTGTATTTAGTACATTTGGGTGTATTTGGGTGTATTTAGTATATTTGGATGTATTTGGGTGTATTTAGTATATTTGGATGTATTTGGGTGTATTTAGTATATTTGGGTGTATTTAGTATATTTGGATGTATTTGGGTGTATTTAGTATATTTGGATGTATTTGGGTGTATTTAGTATATTTGGGTGTATTTAGTATATTTGGATGTATTTTGGGTGTATTTGGATGTATTGTTCATTTTTAATTTGGTATATTGTTCATTTTTAATTTAACAAAATATTAATTATTTTTTTTAGGATGAAAGGATTATTCAGCAGATCAAAGAGTTCGAAGGGCAGGGGTGAATCGTCAGAGGGAACGTCTAGCAACCCTCGAGGTTCGTTTCAGGGCCCAATGACGGCCCGACGGGCGTCTCTTCTGGAGCCGACACATTCCTCCAGGCAGCCAGATGGCCCTCCCGCCTCCAGGGCGCCTAGCGCCCCTCGCTCTTCCGGCCAGCCTAGCGCCCCTCGCTCCTCTGGCCAGCAGGACGCCCCTCGCTCCTCCAGGCAGCCTAGCGTACCGCGCTCCTCCAGGCAGCCCAGCGGCCCTCACTCCTCGAGGCAGTTGTGGCCTCCGACTCAGGCAGAGGTGTCTGCACCACGTATGCCTGAGATACGTAGGGCACCGGCACCGGGCCCTAGTGCATCGGAGGGTGGGTCTTCCGGGGTACAGATGCCGCCGCCTCTTCTCTTCCTTCCGCGCTTCATACCGGCAATACCTGCAGTCGATGACTCAGGGGCGCCGATTTATCCACTACCCCCCCAGGTGACCCCATCAGCGGTGTATCTGTACGTGCCGTTTGCTACAGAGTTAATTTCTGTGAGGGTATCATCGTCGGCTGCAGAGTCGGAGTCCGTCGCATCCGCCCCAACGCCCTCAGGTAATAATTATACAAGTAATTTGTTATGTTATAATGTACCAACGCCCCAACGTCTAATCATCAATTTATGATAGGTACCGTCGGAGCCAAGCCGACAAGGAAGAAGAGAGGTCCGGTCACGGGGAAAGCTCTCGAGAAGACAGTGAGTACATCGGGAAGGATCGTCATTGATACTGACGAGGGTGGGAACGTAGTATCGGGCGGCAAGACGAGGATGTACTCTGGCCGCGTGGGAGCGCTTATTAGGGATAGAGTCCCTATGTTGTGGTCAGACTGGGGCGAGGTCCCACAGGAGGTTAAGGACATGGTCCACAACGCCATGTCGGTAAGTATAACAAAATTCATATTTAACATTATTTATTACATTGTAGATTTATGAACGTCTAAAGTAATAAATGTTTAAATGCAGGTGTGGTTTGACGTTCCCGAGTACCTGAGGAACACCTGGGCGGACGTTGTGCACGGGGGAAGGTACGTTGCAAAGTTAAGGACAAAAAAAAACTATGTTTAATTTATAATATTTATATTTTTTTTGGCGTATTACAGGTACAAGGAGTGGAAGAACGAGTTACGGACCCACTGGACTACACATGGGAACGAACGTTCCGGCACCCCCCTTGAGTTCCAGTTCAGGGAGTACGAGTGGCGTTGGCTTCTGATATCGGAATTCAACAACCCACATAAACAGGTAATTAAAAATAATTATTTATTATATTGAATTATATTTAATACGTTTTAAAATATTTTACTAATTAGATTCCTTTGTAGGCCGTTTCCCGGGTGAACGCTCAGAACCGGCAACGCAACATGAGGAACCATCATGCCGGTTCTAGACCGTTCGCATCGTTGATGGAGGAGGCGGCCAGGGAACATCCAGAGGTCAACCAGTACGTCTATACGTACGAGAGGGCATATCCTGACTCCCAGGAGGATATTGTAAGTCGTTTTACGTTTTAAAATTTAGTAAATTATATGTATATATATATATTTTAAAATGTTAATTAATTTTTTTTTCCTATCAAATTAGGCGAGGGTGAGGCAGGCTAGTGACGAGGTGATGGCTGCTATAGTCAGGGAGACATGGCCTGACACGCAAGAGGAGGACATGTCCGAAGCCATGTCCCGGATCGACAGTTCGGATCTCAGCGTTGGGGCCAGGATCATGGGCACAGCCTTCCCACCGCGAGGAAATAACTTCTACTGTCGGGGCCTGGGAAAGAAGGGCGAGGGGGTACTGAAAACCACTCCTGGGTTTCAGAAAAAAGGAGCCTCGACCAGCAGCAGAACGACTCAGCTTGAGGCGGAAGTTCAGATGTTACGGGAACAACAAGCCGCCCAAGCAGCATATAATGCCGAGAGAGAGGCCGCCCGAGCAGCATATACTGCCGCGAGAGAGGCCGCCCAAGCAGCATATACTGCCGCTCTACAGGAGTACACTATAGCATCCCATGCCGCCCAGCAGACACAGCAGCAGCAGATGTACCAGTACATGCAAGATTTTGTAGCTGCACAGCAGCAGGGACTTCCGCTTCCGCCCATGCCCCCGCCTATTGTCTTACCTCAGCCGCCGCAACCTCCCCAACTTCCCCAACAACCTCATCCTGGAGCAGATATTGATTTAGACGATATCGATTTTATTTAGTTTTTTAAGTTTATGAACAATTATTTATTTAGTTTTTTAGGTTTATGAACAAATATTAATTTACTTTTTAGGTTTTATGAACAATTTATGAATTAAAAATTTAATGCAAAATATTTATGTTACTTTAGATGGTGTGTTGTTGTTGGTTATGAAATTGTTTCTGTAATTTGCAGCTTGCTTGGATGGTAATGTATAAATTTTGTTTGGGTTTCTAGTATAAAAAGTACTATAGCCGACGAAATTTACCATATTTCGTCGGCTAAAGTTTTAAAAATTAAAAAATAAATAGACAATAGCCGACGAAATATGGCAAATTTCGTCGGCTATTGTCTATTTATTTTTTAATTTTTAAAACTTTAGCCGACGAATTTTTAATATTATTTCGTCGGCTAAGTGTTGAAGTATAGCCGACGAAATAATATATTGTAATTCGTCGGCTATACTCTAACACTTAGCCGACGAAATAATATATAAAATTCGTCGGCCAAGTGTTGAAGTATAGCCGACGAATTTTTAATATTATTTCGTCGGCTATACTCCAACACTTAGCCGACGAAATAATATTAAAAATTCGTCGGCTAAGTGGTGGAGTATAGCCGACGACGGACTTTATTTCGTCGGCTATAAGTATAGCCGACGACTACTTAGCCGACGACGTGTCGTCGGCTAAGGTTATAGCCGACGAAAAATGTGAACTGGCCGACGAAAAAATTTCGTCGGCTAAAATGCTTATCCTAGTAGTGTATAGTTTTTTTCCAAAGAAAAAAATATACACATATTCGTCAGAAAAAAAGGTTCATATATATAATTCATTCAAAAGAGGATTCGATTAGAGGTTTTATTATTATTACGTATTTTATATTTAAATTTTGATGAATATAAGTATATATTCATATATTTATTCAATGAATATATGTATATATTCTGATCAATGTACAATATGTATATGAATATTATACTTCTATATGTATCTATATTAATTGTATAACTGAAAAATAATGATGAATCAAATAGTTTAAAATTGAATTTTGATTCACAAGGATGAAAATAAATTTATATAATCTTAATTATGACCATATAATCAGATAATTTATTGTAATGTTATACTGTATTAGGAACTAAATTTAATAATGTTCATTTAAGGTAACTAAATTACCTCGATAGAAAATGAAACTAAAATGATTTGTGAAAGATAAAATTATATTTTTACTTAAAAATAACATAAATTATTTTTTAAACCGATAATATATCAATGTGATATTGCATGTCACATAAGATTAAGACAAAAAATATTAGGGTAAGGCATTAAATACCTTTTAGTTAACTAACTATAATATATCCCACGTGGGATGACTCATCGCCCACTTTGTGTAGTGTAAGCTGTCTTCATTATCATATGATTCACGCTTCATAATACAAACGTGAAACTTAAACTTCCATTACCAAAAACATTATTTTCACTCATCATGTATTCATTCATGGGACACGGAATCTCTGTCTTCATTTTCAATATGAGTAAAACAAGGACAACTTCATCAGAGCCTATCTGTTATTGTCTGGTTTTTTAGAATCCTGAATTCCACAAACTAGGGGATCCGGAGTTTACTTAGTCATAAGCTTAATTAGCGTTTTAGGGCTAGCTGCTTAAAGAGTACGTGGTTACTGGTGATCGAGAACACAGAGTATATATGCAAATCCTCCTCGATCAACTTCGTATAGAGTGAGCTATACATATTAATTGCAAATCAAAGTTTCAAGTTCCAAGAGATGCCCCATCGCAAAATCAATATGGAATGCGGTTAACACCAAATCCCGGACGCGTTTACAGTTCGAAACTGCAGATGCAATCTTCTTATTGTGTCTGCAAAACCATGTTCTTCGAGTTTGTCAATTGCTAGCTAATATTCTCTCCCCGATTCGATTATTTTGCATAATTAAGTAGACATACTTTAAATCTGCTATGCCAAGTTAAGAGTTGGAAGGTTTGTTGGGTTCATCCTAGTTAGATTCAATAACGATCGCCATAACGGCACAAATGAATTGAACGCCCTTAGTATCATATTGTTTACTGCTGCTATCATCATTTTAACTTTTATATGTACTTAATTAACGTATTTTTACTATTGATATTCAGGACATTGAAGAATTCTAACTATCGCTAATGAAGCATTCAACAACAAAATGCGAAAAATTCCATCATATTGACTTCTCTTATATTTGGAGGGAGGCCAATTATGGCAGATGCGGAATACTGGTTCGACTCTCTTCCTCGGCTACTCTGTAAGCTTTTCATTTTCTTTTGGAAAAAATGTAAACAGTGTCTCAAGTTTCACAAAATATGCACTTTGATGTTTCACGCTCTAAAAACAAAAATTTCAAAGGTGTACTCGTCCATCTGAATTTAATTAATCTGTTACTTCTCAAACCAGATTTTTCTTTTAGTTCTTTTCTTCTTCATTTTCTTTTCTTTCCAAATCATGTGCTGTTTTGTTTTGTGTATAGTTGTTCAACTTATCATCTCTACACGGCTGTCGCCATATATATGTTAGCTCATTTACCATCCAAGAAAGGAAACAAATATAATACAAGACCAAAGATTGAAGACCAAATATGAAAAAGTTTAATCACTTCTGAACTCAATGATTGTCTTTGGACATAATGGCCTTCTTCTTTGGTCATTTATCTTTGAACGTGAACAAGCCGAAAAAACACCAACTAAGACAGTCTTTGGACGCGAGCACTTTAATCAAGCTTAGACCTAGAATTTACCTCATCTTCGAGCCCAGTAACTGAATAGTCTGAATTTACCGAGTCTGACATCAACAAAGCTCGATCAGCCAAAGTTGGTTCAAAGTGTTGAGAGTATTTGAGAGTGATAGATCCCACATAAGAAAATTGACAAATAAAATACAACTAGTAAGTGGGTGGATCATTCATAATTGTACCGAGACCTTTTGTGGTTAAAACCTAACTCCTTAAAGGTGGTTAAGTTGTGACAGTATCGGTATACGAATGATCCACGAGCCACGCTTGTCACCGTTTAACATGGTATCAGAGCGGGCCCCTCTCTAATTACTTTTCTGATTCTCCTAGGCTATATGTCTCGCCCAGTTCTCTTATGAGCCCGTTGTGGGTTCCTTATCTTCACCTGGTATGGGCTTATATGGTCATTAAAAAGTTTCGATTGGATTGTCACCAAGTGTCTATTGGTTTGTTCTGTCTCATTTCATCACGTGCAAGCCTTGAGTCAGGTTGCACGTGAGGGGCGTGTTGAGAGTATTGGAGAGTAATAGATCTCACATCTGAAAAGTGACGAGGTCTGCTAGGCGACCTGTAATTTAAAACCCTATCATTGTAGTAACTGTAAGTAGGGATCGTTCTAACCGGGGACACTAGGGAATGATTATATTTGCATTAAAATAAGTTAGTAATATTCAAAAATATAAGATAAACATACAAGTACAATTCTGTCATAACTATACAAGTATAAAACACATAAGTACATAATAATATGCAATCGGCAAAATATAGACATGGCATCGATATATATACAAAAAAATTAAATTATTTATAAGCTATTCACATATTTACCTAATTATGATGAGGGTTTTATGGTGATTTCTAGGGTCCTAAATCTAAATCTAATATTTACATATATGGTGGTCAAACATCACTTAAGCATCAAATAACACAAACACCGTTAAGAATGCAAATCAATTTCGTGCAAGGAACAACAACAACGTTTAGATGATCCTAGAATTTAATTAATTTCAATCTATTAGACTTCTCATGTGTACTTAGAAACTTCCTTTCGGTCTGATTCTAAGACATACATGTGTCACCCTTGTTAAAGATTTCCTTCCGGCCTAAATTAAACAAAAATACACTTACGTTCTAGAGTTGATTAGAGACATGATCCTAGGTATGACGTCACTCATCCTATTAGCATGCAAATCACTCACCCTAAATACCTTTTGCAATAACTAAAACCAAGAACTTCCTTCCGGCCTGAACTTAATCCTAGGTTACTACAGCTTATTAAACTCCCCCATTTGAAAACATCCGTGCACTAGACTATCCTAGGGTTCGATTACATGATCAGGTGGTGATTAATCAATTAAAGTTTAATATGCATAAAAACATAAACTACTTCCCTAAATCACAAAACCAACAAACACAACATAACGTTACATACTACGCACATTCACATGCAAATCACAAAGAAGAACATGCAATTGAACATAAAATGTAAAACCGATAAAACCAAAAGATGAATAATATTAATAAAACATAATTACACAGTAAAATTACATAAACCTTATGAAGATCCATACCTAACCTACCTAGATTAGATCGGATAAAGAATGGTTGAGAATTGGTGGAGGATTGGCGGCGATCGGCAACGGTGAAGCGGTGGCGACAGGTTTGAGAATTTTTTGTGTAAACGGGTTTTTGGGTAAAGCTTGGCTATTCTAAGCAAAAGTAAATTGTTTGACTCCTAAAACTGAACTAATACACGAGTATTTATAGAGAAAACCTGAAGGTAAAGTCGGCATACACTCCTTGTCCATATCAGATTGGACTTTTGCTTTTTCTTATTGCACACAACTTTGACTCTTGAATTTGCTGACTTAGATAATGATTCATAGACTTCTTTTCTGAATTATTGGACTCCCCTACATGTTAAGGGATCAATGAAGGACTCACTTACACGTTTTGGGCTCCATAGGACAGCCGAATCCCCTCCATAGTCTCGGTAGAACCAGTTATCATGTTTTGAGTGGGATAATTTTCCTAGTTGTTGTTTTCGGATTCTCCTTGGTGATTTCTTCGATTATTCTTCTTCTAAACAACTTCACATATCATCATTAAGCTCTTCATCAATCATTTGGCATGCTTGGGAAAGATTTTCGTGAAGAAACACACTCACGAACTCGGTAGACAACTTCAACAAAATCTGTCATGTTTCCAGCAGACTAACCTCTGGACATTGTTTCCATCATAACTTCTTCCTCAAAACATTGATTGCTCCGATTCCAAAATATTTAGAAACTAGACATCCACAGCTTTCCATCCATATATGGCACGTTTCCTGGTTCCTCCAGAATCGTCCTAGGGAAATTTTTGAACTTGAGTTATGGTTTCTGAAAATCCTCTGTTTTTGTTCCGAATTCATGCTCTCGGCCTCTTGTCTTTCCATACTTCTTTTGCTACATTCCATAAGTCTGATCCTCATGATTCTTGTTGCGTTAAGTTCATATACATGTCGTCTAAACATTAAAGAAAATTAATCAAGTAATGACAATGTATAAATTCACAAAATCATAAGAAATAATATGATAACTTCAGAAGTCAGCTTTTAACAAATTAGAGCACATTTTCTCTACTTTTTCACATTTTAGTCATTGCTCTACAAAAAAACCCTTATGATAAATTACTAACAATAATAACCTAATAATGGATAAACAAAGCATAAATGAGGGTAAAAACATATTAAGATCGTACCATAAAATGCTCCTATCAAAAAATGACAAATAAAATATAACTAATAAGTGGGTGAATCATTCATAATTGTACCGAGACCTTTTGTGGTTTAAACCCAACGCCTTAAAGGTGGTTAAGTTGTGACAGTATCGGTACACAGATGATCCACGAGCCACGCTTTTCACCGTATAACAAAATAACCCTTATGATAAATAACTAACAATAATAACCTAATAATAGATAAACAAAGCATAAATGAGGGTAAAAACATATTAAGATCGTAGCATAAAATGCTCCTATCAAAAAATGACAAATAAAATATAACTAATAAGTGGATGAATCATTCATAATTGTACCGAGACCTTTTGTGGTTTAAACCCAACGCCTTAAAGGTGGTTAAGTTGTGACAGTATCGGTACACAGATGATCCACGAGCCACACTTTTCACCGTATAACACAAAGTTGGTTCATGCTCAGTTTTTTGTCAATCTTTCAAGGCTCCTCATGTTCAAATTATGATTGTGCTTCCCTTTTTTGTTCACCTAACTTTAACAAAAAAATAAGCATGACCGAACAAGTCTACGGTCGTATAGCATCGTCGACCCGTAACGAACAATCTGCGGGGCTTGAAGAAGCCCACTCTATGGACATCATAGTAACTGTGGAGTGGGGTTTCTTGGTCGTGGATTAGAGAGAGAGCGAGAGGAAATAATAGAGAGAGATCGAAATTGTCGAATCCCTTCAAAATTTAGAGACATCGATTTAGGATTATGAAAAATTTGAAGCAACCAAAATATGATTCAGGTTTTTGCCATGTGTCGCCTCTATTATGAGAATAACGGGGCTAGATACTGATGTTGTATCAAGAGTCAAACTTCAGATACCATTATGATGTTTTTAGAACGTGAGACAACAAAATGCATATTTTATAAAATTTGAGAAACTATTTGCATTTTCTTCCTTTTTTGGTAATTTTTCTTTCGTCATTGATAAAATGGACCCAAAGAATATAGAGATAAAGATAGAGACAGCGTCTACAAACACATCATGGCGGCGATGGTGCTCCATATCTCTACGGGGAAAAGCAAAACCTGTACGCGCCTTGGTTTATACCCTAAAACCACATGATTAGCTGATTTAAGCAGCTACCTAATACAAGCTTACAGCCTGTTCTAATATCAACTTGCCAAACCCATGCTTAGCTGCCTCTTCTCTTCTCCTCCATCCTCGCTATAAATACAATCTTCCATTCACATATATTATTATAACGCTCTTTGCTTCCAACTCCTATCCAACTCTTACAGAAACTCCAGTCAAAATGGTAGGCGTTTTCCGGCGCTCCCTTTCCTTCCCAAACAAACCAAATCCCAAACCTAGCTTGTCTCATCACACCAGATCCATAAGTCTCCCATACAGATCCCACCCTTTGATCTCTCAGCTTAAGGACCACATCTCCGAGCTTCAATCATGGTCTTCAAAGTGTGATTCCTCCTCCGCTTGGCTCGTCCACGGCCTGACACGTCTCACGGAGCTGCACCACTGCCTCGACGACACTCTCCAGCTCCCACAGACCCAAGAAGCCCTCCGCCGCCAGCCACACTACTCATCCGTCGAGAACCTTCTAGAACATTTCCTCTGCTTCGTCGACGTTTATGGTATCTTCCGGGGATCCGTTTTGGCACTCAAGGAGGAGCACTCCTCGGTGGAAGTGGCTATTAGGAAGAGAGACGAGTCCAGGGTTGGTTTGTACGTGAAAGCTCGAAAGAGATTGACCAACGAAATGTCTAAGCTCGTGAGCGAAGTTCGAGTTTGTACTAGGTCATCTGAGCCTGTCTCTCCCAACACTGTCAACGTCGGAGATGTCGAGCTGGCCGCCGTCGTGAGCGACGTCGTTAAGGTGACGGTGGTAGTCTCTGTTGCACTCTTTAAAGGAATTGCATTGTCTTTCGGGCGGCGAAAATCGACAACGTGGATGAATATGGGGACGATGAAGAAAGGCAAGGTTGATGATCAGGATCAGGGGATTCATGAGTTCGAGCAAGTTGAGGTTAAGAGCTTGTTGGGTTTGAAAAAGAAAGGAGCCGAAGAGGTGAAAGTTACTTTGAAGAAAATGAGGGAATTGGAGGCCTCCATTGAAGGGATTGAAACTTGCAGTGAACGAGTTTTCAGGAGTTTGATTAATGCGCGGGTAGCGCTGCTCAACACTCTTAGTAGCTAGAACGTAATCAAAGTTTAATAGACTGAGATGCCATAATCTAGCTAGTTTGGTTTTCTTTTCATCTGTAAATTGATTTTATGCAAATAGTAATTATAAGTTACAGTTGTGCTTTAGTATACAAAGATCCCTGATCGGGGCTGGCCGTGTGTGTGCGAAGGCTGTAGGCGAAAAAAAATTCAGGACCCCTTATTAATAAATGTTTGGTAAAATAAAAATCAAAGTACAATATATATAAGAACTTTCATTAAATTAACTCATTATATATATTAAATGATTATTAAAGTAGTTATAACTGAGATTGAAAAAAAAAATTGCTTGATGAACTATATTAAAAAGAATTGAATGTTGAAAATAAAAAGAAAGACAAAAAACTAAAATAAAATAAAAAACCCACATGGGATTCAAACCCAGATTCAGTCACTTAGTTTTACAGCTACATACCACCGAAGCAATTTAATATTAATAACCTAATAGTATACTAAATAATATATTAAGGGCTGTTTGGGCGTAAAATACACTTTTCTATACGAGATGTGTCATGAACCAGTTTAGTGGTTCGTCGAGGATTTAATTATGTATCTCGGGAGATATCAGTGATCGGGGTCATATTGGGCATATCTTAGGAGGCAAGTAATCATGGAGACAGACCCGAATTGTCAGGACTCATCCCGGGTTAACCCCTTTAACCCGAAGTAAACCCTACATGGACCAACTCAAGGGAATTTTTTACCGGGCTCCCCCTTAAAATGGATAACCCTACATGCAATCCAACTAAACACTTCCACAACAATAAAATCCAACTAAATTGTACTGGGGTAAGCAGAGCATTCTACGTGGAAGCAAAACCTAAATAGACTATATAGCGATAGCAGAATGATTTGACTATGTCATCTTCAGTACGTATGACCTCCTCTCAGCAACCTTCCAACACTAGACATTTGAAAATGAAAGGTCCAGGGAAAAACATTTAAAAACTTGACGTTAGAGTGAGTAGACAAAAATAAAATCTAGGAGAGAGAAAATATCTTAATTTAACGTTCTCCCTCTTATTGTTCCGAAAAATTATTTATGCATGTCTCCTTAGGAAATAATCCCAAATCAACATTTCGAAAAACAAAATAACATTTGTCAATCTCATTGGCTTCAAACTCAGTATTAAAAATAGGAGAAGAGGTTTCACCATGACGGAGAGTCTTCCAGACTAGGGTCGGAACCTTTAAGGCTACTAAGTAATATGAAGACCCTTCATGACAGAGAGATTCCACCATGACAATGAGCCTCTCAGGCTAGAGTCGGAACCCTCTAGGGCTACTATTGTCCCGCTCCATAAAACAATGCATTCCAAATTTAATCAATATAACGCTGATTTCAGCCGACATAACATAGAGGTTTACAAAAGGGGAGCAACCCATTTTTCTGGCCCCACCGGCTCATTAAATTAATAAAAAATCATGTTTAGCATAAAAAACACGACATGCATTAATTCAAAACAAATGTCCACTCAAGGCTTAGGCCTTAGCCTAACGAAATCTGGATCGCCCGCGCTAAATTTCTGAAAAAATTAAAAAAAAATCAAAATTTCTTCTTTAAGTCTATTCTTCTCCTGTCTATTCTTCTTCAAACTATCTCTTCTCTCCCTCCATCTCCTCTCTTCTCTTCTCCAAATGGTGGTTGTGGTGTGTGGTGGTGGTTTTTGGTGATGATGGTGTGTGGTGGTGGAATCAGAATGGCCGATGAATTGTCACAGATCAATCGCCGACTGTGGATTTCAGGAGATCGATCTCTGTTTTTTTTTTAATTTTTAGTTTTACAGACAGAATATTCCGTAGGCTAAGAGTTTTTTTATTTTTTATTTAAAAATAATTTCGTCTGCTAGGATCTTAGTTGACGAAATTTTCGTCTCCTAAGTAATTCTGAGCCGACAGAATATTAAATATTTCGTTGGCTAAGATGATTATTAATTTGTTTTTATTTTAAAATATTGCGTCGGCTAAGATCTTAGTAGACGGATCCTAGCAGACGAAATTTCCGTCGATTAGGTTGTCTCTTAGTGGACAGAATAAATTTTTTCGTCGGCTAGGATCTTCACTGACGCGTCTTAGCCGAAGGATCTGAGTCGATAGAAATTCCGTCGGCTAAAATCTTAGAAGACAGAAAAATACTCTTAGGAGACGGAATTGTTCCGTCGGCTAAGAGCCATCGGCTAAAAACCATAATTCACTAGTGTAATTATACATAATTTATAGAAAGAGATGTAGATGTTGCTTAAAATTTGCAATTAATTATCACTAATGTCTAATTAATTCAATTAATTTTTTTATAGACTTAATCAGGTATGTCAAACTTGTTCTGTATAATTGTTCATTATGATCGAAGCATGGATTCTCCATTGCACCGTCATTGACAGCTGCTCATCATCAATCTTTTAGCATAGGGTAAGATGGGGTACCATGCTTTTGTTCTTCGATTTCCAACTAATTACAAGTGGCCGGAATAATAGAGATGCATTGATCGATGCTCCTACTAGTCCTATATATCCTTCACCTTCCAATTATGAGCTAGGTCTAAAAGTTCAAAAGCAATATAAGGTAGGCTACATAATGATTGAATGTATCGATGCTCTTACTAGTCCTATACATCATTCACCTTCCAATTATGAGCTATGTCTAAAAGTTCAAAAGCAATATAAGGTACGCTACATAATGATTGAATGTATCCTTTTCCATTCTTTAGGGGTTGCATAATGATTGAATCATTTGAATGTATCTATTTCCATTTTTTTAGAAGACAGGTTAACAATTTATCAAAATAGATCTAAATACAAGATAACAAATAATTACAAGAAACATACCACGATCTGAAAAATAAGATCCTATCCAGCAACCAACTACTATCTCCCAAACCCACAGGTATATAATACAGACAATAAGGGTAGCCGATCACGGCCATAATAAAAAGAAGTTTTCCCCACTATTGTATCCTATACCAAAAGCTAAAAAAGAAAACTAAAAATCTAAACCCAATCAGCCAAACCTAGACGGTCACCTTTAAGCCCAACTGAAGAGTGGCTCAACTAAACAGGTAAAGAAAGCAAAAAAACAAGCCTAAAACAGCAAACCCTAAAACAACAGGCCCAAAGACACACAACACATCAAAGGGGACGATGGCTGCCACCCAAAATCGCCACCTTGAGAGTTGCATCCTCCGCCGGAAAAACTTGTGCTACATGCTAAAAAACCAATCTCAATCTGAGATAGCTAAACCTGTAGAACACGAAACTCAACCAAAACAAAACAACAAGACAAAAACACACATCCATCACCAAAAGCCACTGCCGGAGACGACAAAACTGAAGAGAGAAAGAACTAGAAAGCTACCGGTGACATGCGATCTAAGAATGGAGATGAAGGCTGCCAAGGATGCTTGCATGTTGAGAAACAGTAAGATACTCAAAGCACGAGACCAGATCCGAACGAGGGAGAGGGAAACCGAAGCAAGGCAAAGCAGAGACGAACTCCATCGCCAAACCAAATGACGACGCCGACATGAGCACGGACTAGGCCATGGGGGAGACGAACAACACCGTCTGGAGGGCGAAGAGATTCGCCAGATCTCGGAGGGACCGAGGAGAGAAAAGAAAACAGATCATCCAAAGTGGGCAAGGGAAGCTAAGGAAAGGAAAAATTGCAGAGAAGCTAAGGGGCTAACTCCCCCTTCACTCAATCCCAAAAACTAGATCAAAAATGATCTAGATCTGGAATGAGTAGGGAGAGGAGATGAGCAGAAGGGGTTTTGGTTCTAGAGAGAAGGCAGACCATATCCATTTCCATTCTTATTGCCTATTTGTCTTCATGAGGGAGGAGGTTAAAATTATGGTTAGTTCGATGATCTCTGGTGAGTAGGGTATCCATGGGTATTCGACCCTAACGGGAGACATATATGGGGATAAACGGGTAACGGGTATGAGGATCCCTAGTATTCGAATTTTTAAATTGGGTACATGGCTGGTATGATATTAAATAATTGTTAACGAGGATCAGGTATGAGAACGTAATCTTGAAAATGTACAGAAACTGGAAATCTCAATTATATAATTACGGAGATTAAAACGAGTATGAAGTTGGAGAATGAAATAAGGTATGAGTATGATTTTTTGAACCATAACTATATCCTATTCATTGTCATCCCATGAAGTTGGAGAATGGAATAAGATATGAGTATAATTTTTTGAACCATAACTCAATCCTATTCATTGCCATCCGCAGTTAGGTCATAACTTAGAAGCTACTTAACCTAGTCAAATTATATTAACCAAAACAAGAAAAAATAAATCAACTATATGCTTAAGTTGGCCCATCCTTAATTGTTTTGGGGTGGTTATGGGTTTTCGTCATTTGGGCTTTATTGGAGCAATCCTCTGGTTGTGCAAATTTGTGGTTTTATTTTCGGACCAAATCCCAGCCCAATGACTAACCAGTTAGTTCCCTACCATCAGGGATGTGTTTTATCTTATAGCAGCAGTCACATGGAGGAACAAAAAGTTTGCCTTTTCTGGGACAGGACGACTCCAACAACACAGGTCCATGTCTTCTGCTCCTCTTTTAGCTATATCCATCCCCACTACTTCTTCATCAAAAGCAACACCGCACCAGACACTTCCACCATTCCAATGATCAGAGTAACAGTACACAAAAGCAAATGCTGCCAGTTTTTACTGTTGGAATTCCACCGGCCACCAGTGAGTTCTCCTTTTCATCAAAGATTTCCTCTCATTTTAAGAATCATCACATATCACTTTCTAATTTCAAGAAATTAGAATCGATTTAACCATGGACAAGGAATTGACGTGAATGCCCTTTCGTTAACAGACGAAGGCGTATAGGCGGCGTAATAGGTGGGCGGTGTTTTTCAGAATCACTCATAAACTGTAAAATTTGAGGTAAAATTATGAATACAGTCATTGCAGGCTTTGTAGCCGTTTAAAAGTCGGATTGTAGAAATGCAGGAATATTAAAAATGGGCTAATGCCCATTTTTCCAAAATCAAAAATTATATCTCATTTCAATAATTTTTTTTATCGTTTAGCCCATTTCAATACAATAAAATAAAAAGACGCATTTGTTCTCATTACAACTCAACTAACCCTTTCTCATGTTTCAAATATAGATCTGAAATATCTCACCTCTCTCCCTCCCTCTCTCTCCTAAAGCAAACCGCAGACTCGCTGAGAAAAACTTCCGTTATCTACACCGGCGAGAAGGGCAACCACCGCTCTGGTGAGACCTTATTCGACATGGGATCATCCCCCGTGTTCATGTGCTAGGAAGACGACTCTATCTTGGAAAACGGCACTGACGGGTAGTCTTCGGAGTTGATCTACACCTTCAAGTTCACCCACGAGACCTTCACCGGCCTAGGCACCAACGGATCTCAGTTATATATCTGCCCCGTCATGAATGAGTGACTCAATGGTAGGCTTGTGAGGGTTTAGAGGGCCTTGATGTGTTCAAGAACGTCGAGAAGGTTGGGTCGAGTAGTAACAATGAGAGATGGAGAAGTTAAGGGAGGTGGTGGTCTGGTGGAGATAATAAGTGGACGAGTTTTGATGATAATATATAAAGCTTTTATACTGAAAATTATTGCTGTAATAATTAACTATGGGTAGTAAATGTTTTACAAATTTATTGCTCCCAATAAACATTTTTGCTTTTATAAACAAGTTTATTTTTACATTTTATATATTATTTGAGAAATTTTTGATTAGATTTCATCTTTATTGCCCTTTAATACAATTTTTATTAGGAATGTAGTAAATTTACTGACCCCACTAAAGTTTATATTACCTTATAAGTGCATTTATTACTCTATCAATTCTTTGAGCATGTTTAGTCTTTATTGCCCTAGCATAAATTTTTAATTGTCTCAATTAAGGCTGGGCACTTCGTACTGTAATCCTGATCACGCCCCGGTTCTATACTGAAAATTGACAGGACGGGACATAACAAAGTTTTAAATTGGCCGTACCATACTGTCTCGGTAGTTTGGAAAAGGGACGGGATGAGATCGGGACGGGACTGTCCTGAAAGTATAAGTGTACTTGTATCTGATCGTAACCATCTGATTGTTAGCTGTATACTCTTACAAAGAACTCAAAATGAGACCCTCAAAATCTAAACCTAAATTCAAAGTACTACATTCGCATTACAAGAGTTAGATAATTCATTATCATTTAGTGATGATGATTATATGAAAGATATCGACCGCCACAACGAATCTAAGTAGCGATAGCTAGAGCTCATTTGATTTTTCAAGCTTAAGAGTTTTCTCGAGATCTTAATTAATTAGTTAGATATAAATTACAAGCATTTAATTAATTGATTGTTGACACCCCTTTCATTTTTTACAATTTTTATTCGTTTTCTACTTATATAGAGTTAGGAGTTTAGAACTATAGCAATAATACCATGAAAAAAATAACACCATGGAATATATACATGAGAATATTATACACAATAAAATTTTTATCAATATTGAATGAGTACACATTGACTTTATAAAAAATAAATATAAAATTTCTTCAAGAATTTATCTCTTCTAAGTTTTTTATTTTTATTTTTTTATTTAGTTGCGGGATTTCGATCCCGTCCCGATACCAAACAAGATCATCTCATGCAGGATATATTTCTAAAACTACAATCTTGTCCCGTCCTCATAATATATTTTCAGGACGAGATTCGACGAATCTCGTCCAATACCCAGCCCTAACCATAATAAAATGTCTATAGAAGTTTGTTGTCCTCAGTAAAACATTTTTCATCATTATTGCCCTTAATAAACTTCATCAATGGTGCGTTATGATTCTAGCGAGGTCCAGTCAGATTTAACAACTTAGAAAAAAATCCAACGAGCCTCCGGTGACCGAAATCCGGCTACCAACGAGAATCCGACTACCAACGAGATTTCGACGAGAGTAGATTTTCTGATATTTGGTGATTTTTCGGCGACCAGATTCCTGCAGCCGGCAACCATAGCCAGTGAGGTTCCTGCCAAGTCACCTCTCTCTTTTATTTTTTTTCTCTAAACATGTTTAAGGAATAAAGGTAAAATAAGATTAAAATAATATTATTAGAGTTTTAATAAATATTTAGTCATTTGGTCACAACTATTGACATCTTGTATTAGAATGGTCACCCCACCTTATATTGGAATGATCACATTTTTTAAATCATTTAAATAAACTAAAAGATAGTTAAATTAGTAATAAATGAGCATTTTCTCATTAAGAATCCATGAAAGTATACATCTCACTGCATGCATGTCTATCTTTTCTTGTTAAAAATTTATCAACGTGCATCAATTTTTAATTGATGATGGTTGGTCCAATGTCGATGACTCTATTTCATGCATCTATAGAGAGAACTCAGAGAAGCTGCGCAAAACGCCATGTTTGCCAGATCAGCCGTGCTGTGCTTGTTGCATGCATTTCAGCTGCGAATTATGTGCCTTTGTCAAGAACATGCCGAACTCAAAGCTAGAGTTGGATCCCTCAGAGGTATCTGCCATTCTCCGGATGAGAGAACAATAAGTACTGTATTTGAGATGATTATAGGTCATTGTTTCAATTTTCAATTTGTGAAAATCTTTATGCACGCGTATATAATGTAGTTTCATTCAAACGCAACAGTTTCAAGTTGTAGATGAATGAAGTTATTATTTACTTGATACATTGAGATAAGAATCAATATAGTTTTATAAGAAGACAAGCTGAATCTCATAGATTGGCACACATATTTCCTTCCAAATGCAAATCAAATTCGGTGTGAAATACATGAATTCTACTTTTCCATCTGAACGACTTGTTTTAACTTTTAAGTTGCAGTTAATATATATAAGGAGAATGATATAGTAATATCTAATCAAATTTAAAAACATAAAAAACTCATTTGTTAAAATATTTAAACAAATTAGGACAACAGTCTAGATCCAAAATCAAATAACAGAAGCCTGACCCGAATTTGAATGCAAAATGACCAAACTATCACGCTTACATCCTTTTTTTTCTCCCCCAAATTCGTTGATCTCTCTCTCATCACGATCTAATCTCTTTCTCCCCTCCCCAAATTCGCATCTCTCTCTCTGGCGAAGTTCTAGACTGCCGACGAGGTGGACACAACCGTCGTGGAGTCAAGCATCCAGATCGAAGTCAAGCTTAGGGTCCAGCAGCAACAGAGGTACCAAAACGGAGTAGCGCCAGCAAAGGCGAAGTTCTCTCTTCTTGCCAGCGATGAAAAGTCATTGATCTCCACGGAGTTGAGGATGATGGCTTGGCAGGGAGGGAGAGGTTTGCATCAGAAGGGATCTGAGTCATGCTGCTTCTGCCTCTTTTCTTTTCCAATTTTGATTTCTAATTTTGCATTGGAAGGGATCTAAAGTCATACTAATACTGCCTCTTTTCTTTTCTAATTTGATTCCAATCGACTTCCTAGTTGGAGTCAATGGAGAGAGAGGTAAGGAGGAAGGTCAGTAGATTCTTGCTCACACAATTTCAATTCAATTGTCGTTGATTTTAGATCAAATGTGGCAAATTCAAAATCCCGGGTGTAGACGAATGAGTCATGCTATTGTGCATTCAGTAGTAGCAGAGTAACTATTCATTGGTCAGTAGCAGTAAGGTTTTCAATCGTGATAGCAGGTAGTAGCAGAAAGTTATTGTGGAGTTGGTTGGCAGTAGTACATCATACTCGACAGTAGCATACTTCTAGAGTTTGTTGACAGTAGCACATCCTAACTCACAGTAGCACACTTCAGGTGGTAACACAATATAAGAGTTTTGGTTGACGGTAGATGTAGACATATTGTGGAGGTTATTTTGATAAAATTATAGTGACATGTGACAAGTGCATATTCATTTATTTTAATTTGTATCCTTAAATGATTAATATATTATGTAAATTAAAGATGTATTTTAAATTAAAATTTAGTTAGTAACTAAACTGTAATTTATTAATATATTTTCTGACCCCATATTTTCTGAAGTACCAGGATTAGGGATCATTGTATCTAAAACACAAAACTTATAATTACTACTTGCATAAAATCAATTTACAGATGAAAAGAAAACCAAACTAGCTAGATTATGGCATCTCTGTCTATTAAACTTTGATTACGTTCTAGCTACTAAGAGTGTTGAGCAGCGCTACCCTTGCTTTAATCAAACACCTGAAAACTCGTTCACTGCAAGTTTCAATCCCTTCAATGGAGGCCTCCAATTCCCTCATTTTCTTCAAAGTAACTTTTACCTCTTCGGCTCCGTTCTTTCTCAAACCCAACAAGCTCTTAACCTCAACTTGCTCGAACTCATGAATCCCCTGATCCTGATCATCAACCTTGCCTTTCTTCATAATCCCCATATTCATCCACGTTGTCGATTTTCGCTGCCCGAAAGACAATGCAATTCCTTTAAAGAGTGCAACAGAGACTACCACCGTCACCTTAACGACGTCGCTAACAACGGCGGCCAGCTCAACATCTCCGACGTTGACAGATGTGTTGGGAGAGACAGCAGGCTCGGATGACCTAGTACAAAGTCGAACTTCGTTCACGAGCTTACACATTTCGTTGGCCATTCTCTTTCGAGCTTTCACGTACAAACCAACCCATGTCTCGTCTCTCTTCCTAATAGCCACTTCCACCACGGAGTGCTCCTCCTTGAGGGCCAAAACGGATCCCCGGAAGATACCATAAACGTCGACGAAGCAGAGGAACTGGTCTAGAAGGTTCTCGACGGTTGAGTAGTGTGGCTGGCGGCGGAGGGCTTCTTGGGTCTGTGGGAGCTGGAGAGTGTCGTTGAGGCAGTGGTGCAGCTCCGTGAGACGTGTCAGGCCGTGGACGAGCCAAGCGGAGGAGGAATCACACGTTGAAGACCATGATTGAAGTTCGGAGATGTGGTCCTTGAGCTGAGAGATCAAAGGGTGAGATCTGCATGGGAGACTTATGGATCTGGTGTGACCATACACGCTAGGTTTGGGATTTGGTTTGTTTGGGAAGGAAAGGGAGCGCCCGAAAACGCCTACCATTTTGACTGGAGTTTCTGTAAGAGTTGTATAGGAGTTGGAAGCAAAGAGCGTTATAAATTATAATAATATATGTGAATGGAAGATTGTATTTATAGTGAGGATGGAGGAGAAGAGAAGAGGCAGCTAAGCATGGGTTTGGCAAGTTGATATTAGAACAGGCTGTAAGCTTGTATTAGGTAGCTGCTTAAATCAGCTAATCATGTGGTTTTAGGGTATAAACCAAGGCGCGTACAGGTTTTGCTTTTCCCCTTAAAGATATGGAGCCACCATCATCACCACCATGCATGCATGTGTTTGTACACGCTGTCTCCATCTCTCTCTATTTTTTTGGCTGGATCTCTCTATATTCTTTAGCCCAGTAATTAGTTGGGCTCCAACCCAATCTTCGTTTAGTATACAAAGATCCCTAATCCTACTAGTCCTATATATCTAGCGGCGGATGGGTTAAGACTGGGCTAGAGGCTAAGTGATATTTTGAAATACAAAAAATGAGTTGCATCGCATCTATATATAAAACATAATTGTGTTTTCACTTTCTTTTATCATGTCATGACTTCGAGCCTTAGCAAAGACAATCCTTGCTTTTTATTTGTTTTCCTTTCTCCATTTGGTTCTCTTCCCATCTTTTCTATTTTGCTTGTGTTTTTCACTCATTATCTATTTTTCTTCATTTTTTTGTGGATACAAGAAACATTCTATCTAGGTGTGGTTTTCATTTTTTTTAATTAACAAAATTGTTTGTACCCCGAGATCCGTTGAATTTTTTGGGTGTTACAGTAGCCTATGTAACAATTCAATATATCTCATTCACCTTCCAATTATGAGCTATGTCTAAAAGTTCAAAAGCAATATAAGGTTGGCTACATAATGATTGAATATATGGTAGGTTCCATTCTTTAGGGTAACATAATGATTGAAACATTTTAAAGTATTCCTTTCCATTCTTATTGCCTATTTGCCTTCATGACAGAGGAGGTTAAAAACTCCGGTTACGTCTAGGGATGACAAAATCAACGATGGGTGAGGTACTCATGGGTATTTGATCGGAGGAAGGGATATATATGGAGATAAATAGGTAACGTGTATGAGGATCCCTAATATTCAAATTTTAAATCAGTTATGGAGCGCTTATGGTTTTAAATAATTGTTGACGGGGATTGGATATAAGAATGTAATCCTCAAAAGGTACAAGAACTGGAAATCTCAATTTTCTAATTACGGAGATTAAGACAAGTATGAAGGTGGAGAATGAAATAACGTATGAGTATGATTTCTTGAACCATAACTCTATCCTATTCATTATCATCTCCAGTTAGGTCATAACTTATAAGCTACTCAACCTAGTCAAACTATATTCTTAACCAAAACAACAAAAATAAATCAACTATATGCTTAAGTTGGTCTATCCTTAATTTTTTGGGGTGGTTATGGGTTTTTGTATTTTGGGCTTTCTATTGGAGCAGGCCTTTGGCTTGTAGCAAATGTGTGGTTTTACTTTCGGACCAAATTCTAGCCCAATGACTAACCAGTTCCCTACCACCCAGGATGTGTTTTATCTTAGCAGCAGTCACATGGAGGAACATGATTTATCTTAGAAGTAGTCACACGGAGGAACATAATGTAGAACGAGATTCTAACAGAAATTAATAAAAAATCTTAAAAAGAAAGAAACAAAGTCACATTAAGAAAAATGATTTGAATATCAAAAATTTGTATACAAATATGTTTCTTAATGATAGAATTAATGATAAGTTATTCTTTTGGATTTATCGGGTTTGTCGAGCGAAAAGACACATTCTTTGTTATTCTAGGATTTCTAGTTCATATAGGTTTTATTATTTTAGTTCTATTCTAAATAGGTTTTAGTCATGTGTTAGGGCTTATATAAAGGCACCTCTATGTTGTATTGGACACACATCATTATTATTCAATCAAATTATTACAATTAAGAATTTTTCTCTTATTTTCTGGTAAACTACAGACTTCTATCAAGGAGTTTAACGCTGGTTAACTCTCTATCTTTTGTAGGGCTTAACGCTGGTTAGCCCCGTTTTTCCTGCTGCGTTAGGTGGTATCAGAGCTGGTTTCTCCCATCTATTTTATCTACTTAATTATCCATGGCCTATGGACCAATTATAAAAGTAGATTTGGATTGCCTTTTCGCTCAGATAACTGAAACCATTGAAACTTTTCAAACTTAGATTGGAGGATTTCCGACAAACAACAACTGCAAAAGAGATGGAGGAAGAGGATCCATGGGGCAATATCACTTTGATAATCAAAATTTCTTATACTGTAGAAATTATAAAATTCTTCGGTTTCATGCACGTGGATGACTTTTTGGATTGGTTGGATGACGTGGATATATTCTTTGAGATTATGAAGGTTCCTGAAGATAAGCAAGCAAAAGTTGTTTATTCCAGACTTAAAAGCATTGCTGCTGATTGGTGAGATGAATTTCAAAGAGGTATAAAGTTGCAAGGTAAAGAACCTGTTCGAACATGGAAGAAGATGAGAGGTCTTCTTAGAGGAAAATTTCTACCTAGAGATTTATCTATCAAGAAGTATCATTCGAAGGAGAAAGCGAGGAGATTAACAGCTGGATAGTTTGCTTGGCCTGTTGAGAGTAATATTTTAATTGAAGAAAGGCCAAAAGAAATTCCAATTGTAGAAGCTTTACCAGACATTATACATGAATATCCGACAGAAGAAGCTACACCAGAAACTAATCATGAAATTCCAATGGAAGAAGCTCCACAAGAGATTATTAAAGAACTTCCAAAGGAAGAAATTCCTTAAGAAATCATCCGAGTTACAGAAGAAATTGCATGTGTTGACACGGTTGAAGAAAGACTGTAGCCTCAAGTAAATAATTCAGAACCAGTTGACACTAAAGAATGTAATTTTGAGTGCCCAAAAGAATCTGACCAAGTTGCCTATGATAAACTCATATATGGCATGGAGTTTATGATTATGCCGCCAGAGTATGCAGAAGATCATGTCAATAATTCACACGTTATATTATCCAAATCATTAGGGATTTTGTCTACAAACTCTTGTATTTCATTCAAGATGAACTCGAGGGCGAGTTCTTTTCAAGTGGATAAGGCTGATGTAGGACGAGATTCTAGCCGAAATCAACAAAGAATCTCGAAAAGAAAGAAACGGCGTCACATTAAGAAAAATGATTTGAATATCAAACATTGGTATTCAAATAAACTTCTTAATGATGAAATTAATCATAAGTTATTTTTTTGGATTTATCGGGTTTGTCGAGCGAAAAGACAGATTATTTCTTATTCAAGGATTTCTAGTTAATATAAGTTTTATTATTTTAATTCTATTCTAAATAAGTTTTAGTCATGTGTTATAACCTATATAAAGACACCTCTATGTTGTATTGAACACACATCATTATTATTCAATTAAATTGTTACAGTTAAGAGTTTTTCTCTTATTTTCTGATAAATTTCAGACTTCTTTCAAAAAGTTTAACAATGTTAACTATCTGTTTTAACAAGTCTTAATGCTAGGTACCCTGTTTTTACCGCTGCGTTAGAACAACACAGGTCCATGCCTTCTGCTCCTCCCACTACATCAAAAGCAACACCGCACCAGACACTTCCACCATTCCAATGATCAGACTAACAGTACACAAAAGCAAATGCTGCCAATTTTTACTGTTGGAATTCCACCGGCCTACAGTGACTACTCCTTTTCATCAAGTACATCACATCACTCTTCTTTCCGATATTATTTCAAAAAAACAATTCTCCGTAGGAATTCAGTAAATGACATATGCAAAGGAATAAGGAATAAGGAATAAGGAATAAGGAATAACGAATCAGGGCCATATTAGCAAAAAGTCTGAAAATCAAAATAGAGACGTTATATGTGCCCTGTTTCTCTTTTCCCAATCCCGCCAGCTTTTCCCTCACAATTAAGGAAGATTAGCAATAACCCCTCCCTAATTAAGCTTAATCTCCCTATTTAAATCTTCCATTTCTCCAATTTCAATTCCTCAAATCCAAAATCACACAGAAAATCACAAACACACAAATCACAGTGCCATGGGCTGCGCTCCCTGAAAGCTCGACGACCTCCCGGCCGTCGCTCTTTGCCGTGACCGGAACAAATTCCTAGACCAAGCTCTCCGGCAAGCCCAAGACCTCGCCGATGCACACGTGGCGTACTCGGAGTGCCTAAGAACACTCGGCCCCTCCCTCACTCGTTTCTTCGCTATCGGATTACAAGAGCCTTGTAATTCTCGCACCGCCTCTGTTTCGGATTCCAAGTCGGGTTCGGGTTCGGGTTCGGGTCACATTCAGTTCTCTTCTGACTCCGAATCCGAAGACGCCGCCGATAAACACTCGGAGGAGTCCCGTGTTCACCGCTTCGGCGATTTGAGCTCGAGCGGCGTCGTTTGACCTCTCAGTTCGCCAAAACTCCACCGCCGCCGCCAGCTCCGATCAGCTCGACCTGGGATTTCCTGAACCTCTTCGATGACGTGTACGAGAAATACGAGTCGGTTTACGCTTTCGAATCGGAGCCTGGTGCTGATCGAGGTGAGAAAATTGGACATAAGATCGATGAAGGTGTCACCAAGAAAGTTGAAGAGGTAGAACAGAAGAGTGAGCCGACGGAGAAGCCGAGCACTCCTCCGAGGGATGACGTCAAAAACGACGTCGTTGAGGCGACTTAATATTTAGCTTATCTTTTGTTACAACATAATTGTCTCCTAATTTCCACCATGTGCCCTAGTCCCCCGTGCATGTATGATCATCCTTATAAGTCTAATCACCAACAGCAAAATCTACTTCATATATTGCTTTGCCTCCTCGTTCTATTTTCTTGCTCTCTAAAATACTAGTATTCTACATGCATGGAAGGTTCATCCACAATATTATTCAGACAAATTTGCATGACAAATTGGGACGGAAGGAAGGGTGGGCTGGGGTTTGCTGCAGACCCCAGTTTTTAGGGGAAAAAATCTTATATATATATTATGTATATATAATATATGTATTTATCAGTAAAACAAAAAAAATTGTTTGGATAAAAACAAAAGTAACGGCGACACAAACAAAAAACACTGTCTTTCTCTCTATTCTCTATGCGAGTGTGTCGTGTGAGACTGTGAGTGCGCGAGACTACAAGAGCGACAACGACAACACTCTGTCTCTCTTCTTCCTTACAACAAAGAACACGGCAACAACAAGCTATTGATAAATGACAAACCCTGAACCCCTATGAAGTTTTTGCCTTTGCAATTCAAGATGTAAATATGTGTTTTTTCTTTTAATTAATGATTAGTTTGGTAATATTCTGAAGATTACGAAGATCTAAGCAAAAGGCAGCAAAATGGTGGTTGGAACTTGTGGTTTTGAGTCAATAGAATTTGCATTGATGATTTGTTGCTCAATCTTGAGTATTGATTTTTCTAGACTGTTGTGGATTAAGGAAGCCGCTTTCTTGAACATTAGTCTTGAATCCACATACTCACTATTCATTAAGAACCAACTTCGATGTAAGATGTGTGATGAATTTCTTGGAGATTTAATGACGGTGCATATTGAGAGAGACATTGTCGATCTTATTGATTCAAATTAAGTTATTGATGAATTTTATGCTTTAAGTAAACGAATAGCTCAATTAATGATTAGTTTGGTAATATTCTGAAGATTACGAATATCTAAGCAAAAGGCAGCAAAATGGTGGTTTGAACTTGTGGTTTTGAGCCAATAGAATTTGCATTGATGATTTGTTGCTCAGTCTTGAGTATTGATTTTTCTAGACTGTTGTGGATTAAGGAAGCTGCTTTCTTGAACACTAGTCTTGAATCCACATACTCACTATTCATTAAGAACCAACTTCGATGTAAGATGTGTGATGAATTTCTTAGAGATTTAATGACGGTGCATATTGAGAGACATTGTCGATACTATTGATTCAAATTAAATTATTGATGAGTTTTATGCTTTAAGTAAACAAATAGCTCAACTTAGGTAGCTGAAGTCGTACTTGAATGTTTAACTTTGATTTGTTTCAATTTCTATTTCCTTGTCATGTAATAGCTTTTGTTGATGATATTTTTATACATGATTTTGTTCAAGATGTGTAAAGATGAATATTAATGTGTTCATGTCAAATATTATACAGGTGAGATGTTTCTTGAAAAGAAAATATATTATGTCAATTTTTTATAAATATTTTTTGTTCACGGCCTAAGGCAAATGTAGCATACACCAGATTTCATTCTTGGTTCCCTGTCACTGTCATCGATCAACCAACAAACCCTTCAACACACTATCTACATACTCTGGCTGATTTCCAGGCGCGCTAGCTCAATACCTCGATCAAGTTCGAACATGACTGGCCCTAACTTTGAAGCTCTGAGACACTTGCACAACTCTGCCAATGATCTTCTCCACTCTCCTATCATTCAACAAGCTCTGGTCCGCAACAATCAAGAGAAAAATGGGTTCATGAGGTATCGGAAGCATCTCTAAGACTGTTGGATGTGTGCAGCATTTCGAAGGATGTTCTTCTTCTTGTGAAAGAGCACCTCCAAGACCTTCAGTTCACCTTACGAAGAGTGACCAGCTCTGGCGAAGAAGACATTGGGAGCAAAATGTCGGCCTACAATTTCTACAGTAATAAGCCCTCAAGTGCTTGAATTCTTTGAAAGGCTGCTGCCGTTCGATGAAGAACAAGACCTCCATCGTTAGCTCGGAGCCTTGCCCTATAGACCAGAACCTTAGGCTTGTTGTGGATGTGCTAAGACAAGTGAGGGTCACCACAGTTTCAATTGTGGAGACTCTGCTGTCTCTCATTTCCATATCCTGGCTCGATGAATCAACTAGTAAAAGTAGCACTACTTTCAGATTCATTTCCAAGTTCATGTGTGGAAGAAGCCAAAAAGTACATGAACTATGCGATGCAACAGCGCTTCAGAGCACGAATGCGATGTTGGATGCTGTGGAGATTGCCATTAAAGATCTTCAAGTTGAGTTAGAGTGCATGTTCAGGCGCTTGATCGACACCAGAGTTGCACTTCTCAACATCCTTACTAACTAGTTCATTAGCTAGTTTTTACTTGTAGGCTCGTAGCCAATGATTCTTCGATTCTTTGATCCATTAATTGGAATGTTACTAATTCTTTTACTTCTTTTGGTGAACAATTCTTGGATTCTTTAGCAATAATCTAATTTTGCCCAATTCATTATTGTAATTCTATTGATCTTACGATATACTGCACTCCACTCTCCAATAGGTACAAAGGAATAGCATCACACGAATGCCTGAAATTAATGATAGCATCACTCAATTGGGTTGCAGAGAGAAGGAACATGTTGCCAAGAGCAAATACAAATCCAACTACTTTCAACATCGCCATTTGCTACAGCAAACTATATGATTAATAACATTTTGAAACGAATTCTGATGTCATGGACATAAGCTGCCCATCACACTTTTTTTCACAATCACTTTATTAAACAGAAATCAACAAAGATGCTCCAAAACATTTGCAGCAGTATCCCAACAGTAAACCCCTTGATTTCCACTCCTGCTTCTTCAACAAGAGATCTGCAAACAATACAAAAGAGTTGGTTCATTCAGTATTTCGTTTAACATGACATTTTAATTTATGTATAAAACGCTACCAAGAATACAGTCACTCGTCATCGAACCCGACCTCAATTAGGCCGTTTTGCAAGAGTATAATGGTCTAACCATATCACCACAAGCATTAAACCATGCTAAGCCTAAATTATGACCAACCCATCCAAATCATCAGGATCCTTGAGTCTGAAGTTTCTTTCATGAAGGCATAGGGCTAGTCGATACTTCTAAGTACAAAAGTATGAAAACATGACCCAAAGTCAGTCCCATCTGTACGGAAATAAGAGCTCCTAAGTTTGAAACTCCCAAAGGTAATTACACATCACAGAAAAACAAACAAATGCAACGCGATATTCTAGTGGAAGCTGAAGCATATAATGAAAAGGTGTACCTAATGATGTTCGTCATGCCCATGACCATGATCATCATGGCCCTCCCAGGGGTGTCTCCAACCCTAAGACACAATATGATAGTGAGTCCATGTATGTATAGTACATAACACAGACAAGTAAAACTGAGAAACTGTCTTACCAGCACCACAGGACCATCTTGCTTGGCCCTGTAAAGTACCCAGAACCTGGGACATCAAAGTTTAAACAAAACCCATAAGCTGCAGAGAACTGCGATGTTATACTTATGACCAAGGGAAAGACATAAACATGATTCGCTATCTATTTTTTAATGTATAGAAACAGCTTTTGTTACCCTTGTTCTTTATGATCCAAATCTACTCAACCAATTGTTGTGATTATAAGAAATCCCATTGCACAACATCAACCAAAGTAAAACCTATACAATTCAATCCAAAACAATTTCCCAACAGCATTCTATTTTCTTCCAAGCTAAACTCTCATGTCCGTGTTCCTATCATAACGGATAATAACCCAAACATCAACAGCAAAGCACGCAGATCCGAGATGACAAAGTACATTGAATAGAACGAAATTAATCAATATCGATTCAACAAATTTGAGCAAAAGTGGTACAATGGGTAATCTATAATTAGAGAAATGTAAGAGTAAGATGTGAATAATGAGAGAATCGAATGAAGGTGAGAGTGAGCAGCTGAGGGTTTACCACATGACGGCGCACAAGCCTTTACCGGTGACGGTGTGCCACCGTTTCGGCTGATGGATGGTGACGCCCTTGTACGTTACGCCATCTCCGTGTCCTCCTCCCATCTTCTTCGCTCTCTGTGAACACAAGCCCTATTACTCGAACTCAGATTTCAGAGATGCTCGTGTTGTTGGAGACCTGATTAGTTACTCTGTGGCCTACGTTTTCAATGCCGCAGTGAATCACACCCCAGACGCCCAAAAATGCACGTGCTGGGCGTTTGTTGATCTAGTTTCGTCTCGGTATCAGGCCCGCTTGAAATGAGTTTGTTTGGGCTTCGTTAAGAATTTGACGTACAATAAAGAAAAAATAATTCTGAACTGCCAAGAATTCAAGTTGAAGGAAAATCTATTACAGCATCCAACAGTTTCCCCGTCATTTCTACGTGGGAAAACAAAAATCAATATTTTAAATAATTTTACTTATTTAACTCTAACATATTTTTCATTTTAAAGTTTTCATGATCATTTTCCAAATCATTCTATAAAATTATAGAGTTTGCTGTAAATATAAGGAATTTGAGTTTCTCTCTCTTCACATTCTCTAATTTGGAAAATTAATTTAAAGAATCGGTTAGAGTAAAACACCCAAAATAGAGAAAATCGAAAAAAATAAAAAATCTGTTGGAGATGGTCTAACTTCGATGATGAATGGTGAATGATCGGATTGAATCGATCCATCTTGGAGACTAATTAAGTTAGGGCAAGACATTATGCTAGTTTTCCAGCTGTTGCTAACCTCTTATTTAGTCTCATGACTTATCTTTGTATTTTGGAATTATCTGATATTAAGAGAGACTTTAAGAATTTTACTATTTGACATTATAAATGTTGGTTGCTATATAGACTTAATGTAATAATTTTATCTTCAAAAAAGAAAAAAACACTCGTTAAATGAAAAATATTGTCAAATAAAGAAAGATAAAATGTTCATTCACTAAAAAATTTGTTACCATACTTCTCATTCAAACTTCTTTTTCTTTTTAAAAAAAGCATTGACCATTTAAACTTTCAAAAGAGAATTTGTGTTCATTAGGTCTAAATTCTTAAAACACTCTTAAGAACTTATATTATATGCTTAGAGAGAGAAAATGCAAGAGAGAGAAGGGTTGACCAGAACCTCATCGACTTCGGTCACCTGTGGTCGGACTCTAGTCACCGGTCTTCGGCTGCCGGACTCCGGTGACCGAAATCATGTGGCCAAAATTACTGACTATAGTAAACATTCAATTTCAAGATCACTACTCCTAATAAACTTACTTCTGTTCTCAAAAAACAGACTTAAAAACCAAAACCAAGTTTACTACTCCTAGTAAACTTACTTCTGTTTCCAAAAACCAGACTCAAAACACCAAAACCAAGTTTACTACTCCTAGTAAACTTACTTCTATTCCCAGAACTCGGACTCAAAACACCAAAATCAAGTTTACTATGGTTAGTAAACATCAAAATCAAGTTTACTATGTTTAGTAAACATCAAAACCAAATTGGGGACCTAACAAAGTTCAGAGGCTTAATTCTCCGAAGGAGGTTGATCAAGCTCTGATCAAGCTGTGACTCATGACAGGACCCACCCCAGGTTAAACCCTTTTAACCCGAAGTAAATCCTGCGGGGACCACCTCAAGGGAACTTCTTACCGAAACCCCCTTGAAATGGCCAACCCTTCCTACTAAACTAACTAAACCGGGTTAGTCAGAGCAGTCTACAGAGATGATTACCCCAAAGAATTTTTACGCAGCAACGGAATGATCGACTATGCCTCGACTCTCGTACGCGCTCGACCTCCTCTCAGGAACCCTGCATCACTGGGCATTTAAAAACGAAAGGCCCAGGGGAGAAACATTTAAAAACTGTTAGAGTGAGTGGACGAAAATCAAATATAAAAGCTCCATTTCCTGTAATGCTCTCCCAGAAGTATATCAATTTAAAAATCATTTATGCATGCCCACAATTACTAAATTTCCGCAAATGCATGATAAGATAAACCAGCAAGGAATATGGGAAGAGAAATGTTCACAATAATAATAAGTCTGACCTCTCAGACTAGGGTCGGAGCTAAGAGCTCTAGTAGCGCCCTCACGCTACTCTATGCTAGCTATATAAAATAATACGGTCAACCCTTGAAATATCAACCTGACCTCTCAGGTTTGTCTGTCCTCTCAGACCAGGGTCGGAGCTAAGAGCTCTAAATAGAATAATAACGGTCAACCCTTATAATATCAACCTGACCTCTCAGGCTTGTCTGTCCACTCAGACCAGGGTCGGAGCTAAGAGCTCTACATAAAATGATACGGTCAACCCTCATAGTGCACTACGTAGTTTGCCTGACCTCTCAGGCTAGGGTCGGAGCTAAGAGCTCTAGTAGCGCCCTCACGCTACTCTAGCTAGCATATTTATTGGTCAACCCTTAAAATAAACATTAATCAAATTCTCTTCCCAAAACAATTAATTAAAACAATTCCTTGTCATATATGCATAAAACCAATTTCTAACGAAGTCTCGGGTTCAATTCCATTCGAAGGACGGCCCTCACCGTCTATACCCATTTTCGGAAGAAATAGAAAATCGAGTAATAATGTAAATACGTTCAAGAACCCGAGAAGGATATAATTTTCGGAAACAATCATAAACACCATGCAATTAACTCAATAATTAAGGCATGCATTTATTTAAAATAATATGTCCACTCACAGTACTATTGCGACCCTTCCGCTCGGAAAGCTCCTCGAGCGAAACCCTCGAACTAACCGCGTAGTCGAGCCCGTCTCACGTTCAATCAGAGACTGTACAAACAGATCACTATATTAGTCATTTCATCGTTGACTTGGTCTTTTCCTAGTTTGACCAGGAAATTCTATTTGACCACGTGTTGACCAAGTTCCTTTCTTTTAACTACTTTTCAACAATTAGATTTATTTCCCACTTACCGACCCGACATTTTTCCAGGATTTCCAGTTATCATTTATTTCCGATAACCATAACACTTTACCGACTTAACCAACGACTCAGCTTATACTCAAGTCCAACCTTAATATATCCTATGTCGGACGACAATTACCGGGGTAACCCTAATTACCGGTTATTCCAATTTCTTTACCAAAGCTTTCCAAACTCTTTCCAAACATACATTTTACCCCAAGTGAAAACACTTTTACCACAACAGTAAATAATTAACAATTATTCAAAAATCATGGGTAAAATGACCAAAATGCCCCTTCCACTGTGCAAACACAGTCGCCGGCCGGCAAGCCTCCGACCGACGATCTCCGGCCATCAATAGCTCCGCCTCCTCCTCCACAACAACTTCTCTCATGAAACTTAAGCTCAAAACAAAGTCTAACTACCTCAAATCATCCAAAAACAGTAAACCTGCAAAACCAAGTCAACCGGAGTTCGATCTCCTCACCTGACGCGTTATAGGACGACTCCGTGCTGTCGGAGCTTCCTGAGAGGACGACGGTCCTCCCCTTATCGGTTAACCTCGGCGCGGCGGCAGGAGGAAGCGAACCCAGGTGAGCAGTCACTGTGCAGTCCCTGTTGCAAGCTTCCGCTCCCTCTCCAGCGTTCCTCTGCCACAGATGGCCGCCCAGATCGACGGCGGAGGTGGAGGCGAGTCGACCGGGACCGGTGGCGCGTCAAACGGTGGCCGGTGGAGGGAGAACCGGGATGAGCACAGTGCTGGAAGGGGAGAAGCAGTCGCGCGCCAGGAGGAAGAAGGGAGAAAGAAGAAAAGGAAAGAAAATAAAGGAAAGAGAGGGGAACCCGAGGGAAAAGAAGGAAAGGAGAGAAAAAGGAAAGTTTCCCGAAACGGAAACCTTTCTAACTCCTTTAACATTTTTCTTTCTTCTTTAAAAATAGGAAGTCGTCACCCAAATAAAATTCACCGAACTTTTTCCAATTATCTTCTCAAAATCTACCCTCTGAGAATTTAATTACCGACACTTTCCAAAATAGATACGGTAATTTCTAATAGTAAACGGAGAAGATAACTTTTATTAACTTCGAAAGATTCGGGGTGTGACAATTCTCCCCACCTTATAAAAATTTCGTCCTCGAAATTTCTATACTCAAAGTCCGACACAGTGGGGGATAGTACCACTTAAAATAATAACATTGTTCTCCAATATCCACTTCCTTCTGAGAACTCTTCTGAGACGCCTCACGAAAAGCATTGTCAAAACCTAAACACCTGCTCCCAGAAGTCTATTGACATAGGATGTAAGGTAGTAAACTTATTTACGTAACATGGACATACGTGACACTAGGTATCCATTAACTCTAAGGATACCCAACATATTCCTCAAACTCATGTAACCTTGTCACGTGTCACAACTAGCCAACGTAGCACTCCTTCCTACGTGGATGATAACCTCCCATACTTTCTCTTTTTCTGACACCCGACCACTTTTCTCGGGTCAAAACTAAACCGTTTGAAGTCTTACCGTGGATCACAATGATTTCCTCTTGAATCATTGATCAACTGAATCACCGAATTCTTACTGTACTCCATCTCATTTATGAGGTGGAATACGACACTGCCAATACTGATCCACCATATGTATTCCTCGCGAAAATCACTATTGTTTTTCACCAAAAGATGATAAATTCTGTCACACGCTGAAAACATCATTTGGCAACAATTCCCTGTTGCCTAAACCGGATTATAACCATATCCTTGAAAATCCAATAATCGTCCTTACCAACCGCATGTGACGTCGTCACTATACCGCTATCAATCATTCTGATTCCAATAACCACTCGCTTGTCGTGAGTATAAATTCTTCAAGAATACTCGTATACTTTCGTGGAACCTTAAATATCAGCTCACACATTCCCTATGCAGGTAATGATTATCACGCCTGAGGAGTAGGGTTCGATGTCACTAATGGATTTAAATCCTCTGGTAACACAATACCACGTGGAGCCAAATCTACGGACAACAAGTCCACGAGAAAACCATGGCGACTCGTTTTACACGAACCATCACCTCATTTGAACCAGGCTCCCTGATCTGGTTTACGCTTTCTAGAAACTATTCTATCATGTTGTAGAGTAATTGTCTTCCCTGACTCTATCATTACTCAAACCACTTGTACACACAGGACATGAACTGCCGTGAATATTAGCGTAAATCCAAAACCATAGCCTTTAAATCGGGGAGATCCAAAAGCTCCTGACATCGAGATCCAACAATACTGACTCCCCGCATGATAACAATATTGTCAGGCTTCACATTGCCTACCAAGCTATTCTGACCGGATAAATCTTGACTTTTACCCACAAGTCGAACATTAGAGTCGCTAGCTCAAATATCACTTGTGGGGTTACTGCATACTTTGCAACTGGTAACACATACCCGTACCACTCATAGGTGAGGTGCCACTGACCTCCTTTACTCTTACCTTAACCTGGAATGACGCATAGTGCAGAGCTTGCACTTCAACCAACCGTGCGTCTAATAAACGTTATCCGCATCACAATCTGGCATAGACTTACCATTAAAAGGATTCCAGAGCCTTACCCGCTCAACAAGTATATTCCATTCCCAGATGCCCCCATTACCACATCGTCCGGTAATAACCGCCAAATCTAGACATTTAACCAGATCGGACATTTACATAAAATTTAGTGCCACTGGTGCACAACCAAAGGAACCCCTGATCACAACATCAGGAATTAATTCCACCGTACTAAGCCATATTGATCACCGAGCATCCAGTTATCAAGGCACAAATTAACCAATGTCATCACTGCACTGGGCGCGTGAACATCACAGAGTCAACTCGCACAACTGGACAGTTTCTAACAAAACTGTCCCCCATGCTCTGCTAGTTTACCATCCACCGCATCTTTTATTTGGTAAAAATTCAAAATTCACAATACCACTTCAGATCCTCGATTACAAGATCCACTATCACACATTAACATCCTCTCAGATCATAACTTAATCTGGACGTGGCATAATCACTCCACGGTTTCCGATGAAGTGTTGCACAACTTAGCAACATACTTTACTACTCTTGTAACAATTTGGTTTCCAAAACCTTGACTCGTAACACCTTTGAGTCATCAAAGAAACTCTTTCCTCAGTTTCACTGCATTTCATACTCGCCGAAATGTTGACAATTTCGCAAGTCATCTCCAATGATCTTTCTTGCTACCACTTTACACTCGTGGCGCCAAGAATTGTCGTTAGGTCAATCATTCCTAACAAGTAGGGTCACTACTCAAATGACCAATGACCATAACAATGCCTACAATAGTTTAATCCTCTCAGGATTTCTTTAAATTAACCTCAATAATTGATCTTCCAGACCTTAATCCTCATTCCAATATTAAGATTATCGCCTGTCACTGCAGGGGATATGACTAATGATTCCCACACACGTCTAAGTACACTTTCGGTTACAATACTAGATTAGACCACAGCCAGTGAGTGCACAAATTCCCATGCCATCAAGCTCAGTTAATCGTCCTCGAAGAAACCAAGTGTCATAACGGACGACTGGGACTGCAGGTTCAAGATTGAGCAACTACAAACATTCTTGCTCAAATTAATGACCCAGTAAACCTTGCCTCACTGCTGTCCCTTCACCATTTCCGTGCATCTAACTCAACATGCACTCAGTCACCTACTAACGACATGTAATAATCTCGCTAACCATCATAAAAGTCGGAGCGACTAACAATAACCCACTTCCGACATATACTTAAATGGTTAGGCCATCTTCTGGACGTTTTGTACAGAAACTTCCAACCAAACGTCTCTAATCTCCGTTCTCACTAAATGGAACTCTCATGAGAAATTCTTAAGACGATGTCATCACTAGTCTTAGTCACCTACCTGGTGTCATTTTTGACCACACACAACTGCACACAATAATTATGCCTTACCAGCATGTGCTACCCAAATTTCAGCTTTACCACTTCCCTACACAGGTGGGTACACGTGCTCATGTGGGGTATACCCATGTACATCTTCAGCCGTCAAACAGTGCCGTTTGCACAACTACCGGTTCCTACACCACAATAATACCAAGTCCATCAAGGCTCGTATCACTATCTCTGGTACCCCAAGCACCCTTGGTCCGAGACCCGGTGGCTTGTTGCCACTTCCAACATGTTCCTTAAAATTCCGGAACCACTTAACTTTAATTACCACTAGTAACGCTTCCTCGATCAGAAAATCGAACTCTAACACAGCCAACCTGGAGACTCCTCCACAGGTGTACTAACTGACATACTTTGACCACAGGTGGATAACTCCCATTATGGTCGACATGAGTCCCAAGATCTGGTGACACAATTCAATTTCTGCTTCCACGAAACATAGCCCAAAGACCCTTGTCACCAACAATTCAAATCACGCTTGGACTCACTAACAATTCAAACCTTCTAGTACCCCAATCATGGGTGGCTGGAGCGAAGAGATTCTAGTCGTAGCTGTCGACAACAATGTCAGCACCAAAGGTGACCCAAGCCATTAGTTCCAGTGGATGTCCCATAAAGCATCGAGGGACCAAACTAGCCTGTACGTCCTTAACATTTCCAGCAGTGTCACATCATGGACTCGTCACCCGAAACAAGTCCATTGATCCCCAAAATGACTACACTCATTTTCCCTGAGTCATTCCACTTCCATAAGTCCGTTGGTTTCTCCGAAACCACACTAATGACGAACCTCAACAAAGTCGTGACAATCGTCAAAACTCAATATTCATCCTTTCATCCTTTCATGGCAGGATGAAATCTCTTTCATTAACTCGTACGACTCTCCACTGCTGAGAGTCTCATAACTCGAACACTAAAGCCTCGCCTTAGGTTTCTGCAACATCCCTGCCAACAACTATGGCAGCCTTTCAGGTGTGAATTAACCGTTTCACCACCGAGTACTCACACATAAAGTTCAAACGTTAAACAACGTGAGTTTACAGCTCGATCCCCAACTCAAATCTCATAAATCAATGGGGAACTCATCAAATAAAGACGTAACGAGCTTACCTTGTTCCTTACAGGAACTCTCTTTGAGGTCGCGCGTACTGAAGCATAGTCTTGAAGATTTGATCGTCTATAGGACCACTCGGTCCATATCTCAATCAGGAAGTACTAACTCATATCCTCAATAAACACTAAGCGTCCAAGCATAAAATGCCGATGGATCCGCCGCGGTCGGACCATCACTCTATAGACACTAAGTGATACTAAGTACATGAGGTAGTAACAGGAAACGATAACCTAATGCTCTGATACCATTGACAGGACCCACCCCAGGTTAAACCCTTTTAACCCGAAGTAAATCCTGCGGGGACCACCTCAAGGGAACTTCTTACCGAAACCCCCTTGAAATGGCCAACCCTTCCTACTAAACTAACTAAACCGGGTTAGTCAGAGCAGTCTACAGAGATGATTACCCCAAAGAATTTTTACGCAGCAACGGAATGATCGACTATGCCTCGACTCTCGTACGCGCTCGACCTCCTCTCAGGAACCCTGCATCACTGGGCATTTAAAAACGAAAGGCCCAGGGGAGAAACATTTAAAAACTGTTAGAGTGAGTGGACGAAAATCAAATATAAAAGCTCCATTTCCTGTAATGCTCTCCCAGAAGTATATCAATTTAAAAATCATTTATGCATGCCCACAATTACTAAATTTCCGCAAATGCATGATAAGATAAACCAGCAAGGAATATGGGAAGAGAAATGTTCACAATAATAATAAGTCTGACCTCTCAGACTAGGGTCGGAGCTAAGAGCTCTAGTAGCGCCCTCACGCTACTCTATGCTAGCTATATAAAATAATACGGTCAACCCTTGAAATATCAACCTGACCTCTCAGGTTTGTCTGTCCTCTCAGACCAGGGTCGGAGCTAAGAGCTCTAAATAGAATAATAACGGTCAACCCTTATAATATCAACCTGACCTCTCAGGCTTGTCTGTCCACTCAGACCAGGGTCGGAGCTAAGAGCTCTACATAAAATGATACGGTCAACCCTCATAGTGCACTACGTAGTTTGCCTGACCTCTCAGGCTAGGGTCGGAGCTAAGAGCTCTAGTAGCGTCCTCACGCTACTCTAGCTAGCATATTTATTGGTCAACCCTTAAAATAAACATTAATCAAATTCTCTTCCCAAAACAATTAATTAAAACAATTCCTTGTCATATATGCATAAAACCAATTTCTAACGAAGTCTCGGGTTCAATTCCATTCGAAGGACGGCCCTCACCGTCTATACCCATTTTCGGAAGAAATAGAAAATCGAGTAATAATGTAAATACGTTCAAGAACCCGAGAAGGATATAATTTTCGGAAACAATCATAAACACCATGCAATTAACTCAATAATTAAGGCATGCATTTATTTAAAATAATATGTCCACTCACAGTACTATTGCGACCCTTCCGCTCGGAAAGCTCCTCGAGCGAAACCCTCGAACTAACCGCGTAGTCGAGCCCGTCTCACGTTCAATCAGAGACTGTACAAACAGATCACTATATTAGTCATTTCATCGTTGACTTGGTCTTTTCCTAGTTTGACCAGGAAATTCTATTTGACCACGTGTTGACCAAGTTCCTTTCTTTTAACTACTTTTCAACAATTAGATTTATTTCCCACTTACCGACCCGACATTTTTCCAGGATTTCCAGTTATCATTTATTTCCGATAACCATAACACTTTACCGACTTAACCAACGACTCAGCTTATACTCAAGTCCAACCTTAATATATCCTATGTCGGACGACAATTACCGGGGTAACCCTAATTACCGGTTATTCCAATTTCTTTACCAAAGCTTTCCAAACTCTTTCCAAACATACATTTTACCCCAAGTGAAAACACTTTTACCACAACAGTAAATAATTAACAATTATTCAAAAATCATGGGTAAAATGACCAAAATGCCCCTTCCACTGTGCAAACACAGTCGCCGGCCGGCAAGCCTCCGACCGACGATCTCCGGCCATCAATAGCTCCGCCTCCTCCTCCACAACAACTTCTCTCATGAAACTTAAGCTCAAAACAAAGTCTAACTACCTCAAATCATCCAAAAACAGTAAACCTGCAAAACCAAGTCAACCGGAGTTCGATCTCCTCACCTGACGCGTTATAGGACGACTCCGTGCTGTCGGAGCTTCCTGAGAGGACGACGGTCCTCCCCTTATCGGTTAACCTCGGCGCGGCGGCAGGAGGAAGCGAACCCAGGTGAGCAGTCACTGTGCAGTCCCTGTTGCAAGCTTCCGCTCCCTCTCCAGCGTTCCTCTGCCACAGATGGCCGCCCAGATCGACGGCGGAGGTGGAGGCGAGTCGACCGGGACCGGTGGCGCGTCAAACGGTGGCCGGTGGAGGGAGAACCGGGATGAGCACAGTGCTGGAAGGGGAGAAGCAGTCGCGCGCCAGGAGGAAGAAGGGAGAAAGAAGAAAAGGAAAGAAAATAAAGGAAAGAGAGGGGAACCCGAGGGAAAAGAAGGAAAGGAGAGAAAAAGGAAAGTTTCCCGAAACGGAAACCTTTCTAACTCCTTTAACATTTTTCTTTCTTCTTTAAAAATAGGAAGTCGTCACCCAAATAAAATTCACCGAACTTTTTCCAATTATCTTCTCAAAATCTACCCTCTGAGAATTTAATTACCGACACTTTCCAAAATAGATACGGTAATTTCTAATAGTAAACGGAGAAGATAACTTTTATTAACTTCGAAAGATTCGGGGTGTGACAACTCAAAACACCAAAACACAAACACAGAAGAGAGCTCTGATTTTTTTAGACAAACAAACCAAGTTTACTAGGAGATCGGTGGCAGATGTCAAGACTCGACAAATCTAAAGGCAGAGGCAGAGATCAGAGGAGGTTGTGGTGCGTGGGGGAGGTCGAAGGCGGTGATGTGTGGCAGAGATCGGCGTGCTCGGCGTCGTCAAGTCTCTAGGAGAGAGAGAGAGTCTGCTTCGTCAACGACGTCATACAAGAGAGAGAACCTCCTCTGATCTGAGGCAGTAGTGGTGCCTGTCAGAGATTAGTGAGCTATAGAAGATCGGAGCTTGGCTGCTTGGATCGATCTTGGCGACCTCAACTTGAACCAGGAGTAGACCGAAGTTTGGTATGGTGCAGCAAATCGTTTTGGTGCTCGGAGTCAGAGTCGTTGATGGAGGCAAGGACAAGGTCTCGTCGGAGATGGTGGAGGCCAGGATGGCGTCGCCAGCGATGATAATCTAGGAGAGAGAGAGAGAGTGAGCTTTGAATGAGAGACGAGAGAGGGACACAAGAGCGAGATAGATTTTAAGGATTGGTTAGATGATAATTTTGTTGTCAACAGTTGGAATAGTCACGTCAAAAGTTTTTTAGACCTAGTAGGTATTTTTTCCTACTTTTGTAGTGAATAGTTATTAAAAAAGAACACTAGAAAAACAACTTACAGAAATGATTAATGTTAGAGATAATAAAGATCATAAAATTGGTGATGTTTAGAATTCCAACCCCTAATAACCCATAAAATTGTTACATCATGATCTTTGATGTGTGTACGTTTTCACATCATTCACGTATAAAAGTGCATTTCTACCTCCATAGTTAGGAAAAAGGCGAATGGTTTCAAAACGTTTGCAAGTTGTTCGTCGGAAGAGAAACTTACTGCAAGCGCCACATATTTGTGAGTGGAAGAGTGTAATCGAACATTCGTATGGTTCCATTTATGATCTTATGAGATAAAAGTACGATGTTTTTTTTTGTAAAAATATAAAGTTGTCGAACTTATATAACAATTTCACTTAATCACAACTAAAATTTAGAAGCAATCTACTCCTCGGGCGGATCTAGGTGCAACAAACATGAGACTCAAGTCCCACCCAAATTTTGTAGGAAAAAAATTAATACTTATAGTTATCACTAATTGTGATCGTAAGATTGTTAAGCTTAAGTCCTATTCAAATTCTTTCACCTTGTATAATTACTTATCATATGTTTTTTGGGATATTCTCACTCAAGTCATAGACTACAATTTATATTTAATTTTGTTTTTGTTAAAGAAAGAGATGTGTTTTTATTTTCTCATAAAAGATATACATCTTTGTTGTCCGTTGTCTTATTTTCTTCCTTGTTAAACCCTTGTCACGTAACATTGGTGAAGTAGTTAATCTTATTGAAATGCTTATTTAGTTTTTTTTGTGTTACATCTAGTGAAAGACAAACATTAATGTTAAAAGTCTACTACGTTTCTCTTATTTATGTTTATTTTTCTTTTTAATCTATAAATTAATTTAACATAGTAAAGTTTTATTTTTGTTTATTTTCGCCCATATAAACAAAAATGTACGTAAAGTATGGCAACACATATTCTTGCTGAAGGAATACCAGAAGACCATGCGTAGGGACTAGGGATAACCCAATATTTCAAATCAAAGAAAATCAAGGACAAAAAGAATGTTTTCAAAGCTCCAATTAATCCGGTAAAACATTGAAATTTGAAAGTCTTATTACTGTTGACTGGAAGTGAAAAACTCGTGCCGCTGGTCGGCACTCCCGATGATGATCGAAGCACGGGTTACACGTTTGTCAAACTCGCATGAAACTCATTTGACCATGTACACCCCAATAATTCTAACATTCCACGATAAATAGCCACCACACACTTTCAACACTTCGACCATCACCAAACAATAACCCACCACCCCACTTTGATATTCACAGAAGCCGCCAGCCACCCGTGATCAATGGCGCCACCACCGTCTCCGACCGCCGTCGATTCCAGAAGCGGCTTCTGCAAATCCAACTCCACCTTCTACAGCAAACGCAAACCAGTCCCTCTCCCACCCAACGACTCACTCGACGTCACAACATTCATTTCCTCCCAGGCCCACCAAGGCCACATCGCCTTCATCGACGCCGCCACCGGCCGCCACCTCACCTACTCCCAGCTCTGGCTTGCTGTCGACTCCGTCGCTTCCTCTCTCTCCGACATGGGCATCCGAAAAGGCCACGTCATCCTCATCCTCTCACCAAACTCCATCTCCTTCCCTATCGTCTGCCTCGCCGTCATGTCCCTCGGCGCCATCATTACCACCACCAACCCCCTAAACACCACTCGCGAGATCACCAAACAGGTCGCCGACTCCAAACCCGTCCTCGCCTTCACAACTCGCGAGCTGCTCTCTAAACTCTCAGGTTTTGCTTCCAACGACATAGTCCTAATGGACAACACTGATCAGCAAACCAAGAACAAGAGCAGTAGTAACAAGAAAGTGCTGACGCTTGCGGAAATGATGACACGCCAGCCCACGTCAGCCCGGATCAGGGAGAGAGTGAGCCTAAACGAAACTGCGACTCTGCTTTACTCTTCCGGAACGACAGGAGCCAGCAAAGGCGTGGTGGCGTCTCACCGGAACCTGATCGCGACGGTCCGGACAGTCCTGGGGAGATTCGCGGCTCAAAAGGAGGAGTTGCAAACGTTTCTTTGTACTGTTCCGATGTTCCACATCTACGGCCTGGCCACGTTCGCCACCGGGTTCCTGACGTCAGGATCCACTATCGTCATCCTTTCGAAATTCGATATGCACGACATGCTCTCGGCCATTGGGAGATACAAAGTTACGTATCTGCCCCTGGTGCCGCCGATTCTGGTGGCACTGGTAAACGCCGCGGACGAGATAAAGGCCAAGTACGACCTGAGCTCGCTACACTCGGCTCTGTCCGGTGGGGCCCCTTTAAGCAAGGAAGTGATCGAGGGGTTCGTGGAGAAGTTTCCATCCGTCAGCATTAGCCAAGGTTACGGTTTGACCGAGTCAATGGGGGTGGGAGCATCGACGGACACGTTGGAGGAGAGCCGGAGGTACGGCACGGCGGGGATGCTATCGCCGAGCATGGAGGCCAAGATTGTGGACCCCGATAGCGGCAAGGCTTTGACGGTGAACAAAACTGGTGAGCTTTGCCTCAGGGGTCCCACCATAATGAAAGGTAAACTACATCCCACTTTTCACGTTAACTTTACTTGCTCATTCTTGTCGTTTTATGATTGCCAACAGATTAGGACTTTTTTTTCTTCATCCTCTTCTGTTCTTTTTGGTCTAAAATCTATAAACTAGTTTCCTAAACATACTAATCCCATCCTTATATGCACCGTATCTATTTTTTTTTCGATAAATCTCAACACGCTCACATACAACAAATCTTCAAGCTTAATATATGAACAATATATAGAGTTAACGTGGAGTTCGTGTAGTAGTTAGGCTTCATACGTGGACGACGGGGGTAACCTGTTCTGTTATCAAGATAAAATAATCTAAGATTCAACTATAAAACCAATTGACAATGAAGAGAGTAGCTCAAATCCTTATAAACGATTCACAAAATCTCATTTTTTCCGATGTGGGATTTAGATGATTATATCTCAACAATTGAGATTGTCATTATATAAGGATTAAAGTTTTTTTACATGTGTTTGACTCGAAAGTTTTAGAAAAAAAAATAAAGACATTTCTATTCGAAAGTTTTTTTTACCTTCCATTTTTTGGGTTTTCTCCTTTCGTTTTTGATTTTTACCTTCCTTTTTTTCCCGCTTTCCTCCTTTCGTTTTTTATGTTCTTTTTTTACCGCTTCCTCCTTGTTTTTTCAGCCGTTTACTTATACTTTTTAACCATTTTTATGCTTTTCTTCCTTATTTTTACCATTTTTCTTTGCCATTTCATCTTCCAGCTCTTCTTGTGACATTTCTTTGTTTGCTTTCTACCATGTTTTTGTGCTTCTTATTCCATTTTCTAGTTGAACTTACTATTAAAGAGACATATGTTATCTTACCTAAAATATTAACGAAAAAATAGGCCTCATACTTTTTTTTTAAAAAAGGCCACATATTTAAGTTTGCACAGGATCTCTGATTACTCAGGACCGGCTCTGGCCTCATCTATAATTATAAAATTTTGAATGTGTTGCTAATTATCTTTGGTATAATATGATGTACGAACAGGATATTTCTGCAACGATGATGCCACTGCATCGACGCTTGATTCAGAAGGATGGTTAAGGACCGGAGATCTTTGTTATATTGATGATGATGGATTCATCTTTGTGGTTGATAGGTTGAAGGAGCTTATTAAGTACAAGGCATTTCAGGTGAGTGGACAATATATAATATGCACCATGCATGGCATGGCATGCAGAGTTGAATGACAACAAATTGTATATAAACTTGTAAATTGTTTTAAGTTGAGTAATTACCTCTAATAGAACAAATATTACCTAAATAATAACTACATTTATCAAAATAACAACAAATTTGATGTTATATCAATAAATGTAGGTACCACAAATATGTAGGTACCATAGAAAATTCTATAAACAAATTTACGATTTCAATTTTCAAAAAATATGTATAGGTGCCCCCAGCAGAATTGGAGGCTTTGTTGCTCACTCATCCCCAAATTGCTGATGCTGCTGTCATTCCGTAAGCTTTCCTTTATCCAACTAGCAACTGATTAATACCGACCACATTTCAACTTCAGTGCTCATTTCTTCATCAGATGAATTGATTTTATGGTTATATTGTCTATCAGATTTCCTGATGAGAAGGTGGGGCAGTTTCCGATGGCATACGTGGTAAGAAAAGCCGGTAGCAATCTATCGGAGACAGCTGTCATGGACTTCATCGCGAAGCAGGTTGGTGTTTGTTTACAGATGAAAGCCAAATGCTTGTTTGCTACAAACATTCTTAAAACAGAGCAGCAGGCCGGACAACAATTTTCGTTAAAATATTGTTCGAAGAATTAAACTAATGAATTCTGTAATACATACTCAATCTCTTAGCTTGTTTGTTACTAATTGGCGTTATTATACCAATGATATTATGCAGGTGGCTTCGTACAAGAGAATTAGGAAAGTGGCGTTTATAGCTTCCGTACCGAAGAATCCATCTGGCAAGATTCTCAGGAAGGATCTTATTCAGCTTGCAACAAAATCTCCTAAACTATGAAGAAGTTAAGTATTCATGGGAAACACCAGCTGGTAGCTAAGCTAGCTAAGAGTACGTCAGTTCTTCACAGCCAATTTCAGTCTTTTATAAGGGCATTCTCGTTCTGAGGTCAACATTTGAAACCCAACCAATAGTAAACTGCAGGCCTTCATCATTTTACTATATTTGATCGATAGATATATTGTATATGGTCATAATATAATTCTTCAATTTGTTACTGGTTTTTATTCTCAAATCTCACTGCAATGTGTAGCAGGGACTGGGTATACGGTACACTAGGCTAGCGCAAGCCCAATTAGGCCCGTCAACTGAAAATTCAGGCCCAAATTTGATTTAGTCGCACAACCTTTTCAACTTGGCAATTTGGCATGATCTAGCGATATACGAGCCGGAACTAGATAGGAATTTTGCAATGAGATCTTTGATCGTTGTACTAAATTAGCAAATATAACTCGTTTGCTTAGACATCAACTATCTTGAATTAGCTGCCATTTCAGCATCAATTTCGATTCTCATGGTTTGGTTTGTAAAATGTTTTCTTTGTAATTTTCTTTTAAATTCAAAAAATATGGAAAAATAGGCTTTCGCGCAAATTTTGTATCTAAATTTACATATGTAAATCACCGATATGTACTTGATGTAGATGATGTAGTTATAAACCACCCAGCTGCTCTACTTTGATCCTATCATTAGCTAGTTTGTTAAGGATAAATGTGTAATTTCCATCCCATGGTCTTACTACATGTAGCTGTGGTTATCATTTTGTGTGTATCAGACTATATTTCTTTATACAAGTTCATTCTCTCTGTTTCCTGTTGTGTTTTCTTCAACTTTCATGGTATCAAGAGCCTGGTTCGATCGGGACGAAATCAAAATCAGAATCGATCGGTGTTCTAGTTTTAGTCAGAGTTTCTTAGTTTAGTTCAGTTCAGTTCAGTGTTATTCTTCATCGCCATTGATTTCAGATAAGTGAATTCTTCCCCAAGTTATTCACGTTCAAATCGTTGAAATTGAAGGTTGTTTTTTTCTTCATTGAAGCTTGGATTTATATGAATTGTGTTCGCAATCAACTTGTGAAGGACATTGCATCCGTAAAAAGTTGAAATCTTGATTTGTTGACAAACCCTAGAAATTTGGGATTTTTGTTCAAAGCTTCTCTCTGTCAAGATTTGAGATTCCTCGTATTGGTTGTTGATTGAAGTATGATGTGTATGCTTAACTGATTGTTGACAAAGAAATTACAATGGAGTATGTTGGTCAAGTACTTTAGGTCCGTATCACGAAGATTGATGCAATCGTGGTCTGAAAAATGCTGGTAGTTTAAGCAGATGTTCTACTCAAGTTTTGTGAGGCCTTATTCTTTTAATATCAGTGAAGGACTTTGATTCGATTGTTGCACTAGCTGACAATTCTTATTGCACACTGACATTGTTCAAGAATCAAGTTCTCTTGTTTCTACTCTTGTGCCTACTTCTGTTGAGAACCAATCTCCTGGTAGACATCCTACCACTCAACTTGCTTATATACCTCAATATACTATTCTGCCTAACAATATGAGCCATGTCTCATCTGCTTGTACCATGAATACTTCACATGCTGCTAATACTATGTCAAGTAATGGTCATATGGTGACATCCACTTCTAATGCATCTGTTGGTTCCATTGTTGGGAATGATGGTTCTATTGCTTATTCTCTGGTTTCAAGTGTTCCAACAAGTGAAACTCTGTGCAATGACACAATTCCTCAGTCAAACACTAGTTCTCTTACTTCTGCCCCTTGACTGAATCTATTGTTACTCATGAGATTCAACCTCCTGTAAGACATGCTTCACCACAAACCACTGTGTCAACCAACTCCGGATTTGTGAACCCACCTACCACTCATGCTACAAGTGCGTATCAGCCAATAACATGTCCGACCAATTTTGTGGTTAGCCACAATCACGAGTACCCTCAGTATCATGCTCAGAATTTTGCTGGTTCATTTACTTCCCCATCCGGATTTGTGACTGAAAATGGAGGTCTTCATAATGTCTTTGGTATCAATAATGGAAGCAGTTTGTGTGAGAGATTTAACTCAATGCTGTTAAGTGAGCTGCATACTTCAACCACCTACGGTAGTAGAAACAGAAAATCTTAAGACTATTCTTATAGATAAGATCTCTACTGCATTAATAGTTGCATTGTATGACTTATAAGTTTTATCTTTCATACATAGCTCTACTATTGTATTCTATGTTCATACTTAGCTATAGGTTAACCTGTACTAGTATAAATATCATCCAAATTGGAGAAAAATACATCTGAGAATTATACCATAAACCTATAATTGATATGGTATCAGGGCAATTATGCTCTTGAGACCGATACCCATACCCACATTCCGTTGCCAAAATACTAACAGAAGAAGCTTTTACCCATACCAAAAAATTTTGCTCAAAGATTGAGCAGAAGCTTTTACCCAATTCTCATTACCAAGAACAAATCTTCTTCGACAATACAATACCTCTTTTTTACTTTCTGATACCCAGAAAAGAAGAAACTACTGCAACAAGCATACCTTGGAATTTCATTGTTTTCTGAAATTTCAGAGTTGTTGTGAAGCCAATCTCAGCGGCTTCATCGCCTTACCTCGGCATCGACTTCGGCCCAGTCCGCTCCGTCGTCCAGGACCACCGCGCCTTCGTCCCATTCTGACTTGTCGCTGCTGCTGTGACCGTGGGTAGTCCGCCTTCGCCTGCCTCCGAAAGTCCGACCGAAATCTGCTCCAGCCTACGCCAGTCTCCTTGCACCACCACGTCGCCACCGCATCACTGCTTGGCTGCATCGTCGCCGAACCTCGATCTCTGGCTGATTGAGTAGTCTGGAAGAAAGAAGAAAAAAGGTGGTTCTATATTTATACTATATAAAAAAATTTGGGCCGACCCAATTACTCTGGCCCAAGCCCGGTACTAAAAAACTTTTTCTTGACCAATTATTTGAAAAATCGGTCACAATTCTGAAAACAAGAAACGAATAGTAAATTAGATTAGAAATTTTATCCTTGTACCGTCGAGTTTACTCGTTCAACCCAACTAGGTTGCGCGGTAGGCAACACCCAAGGATAACTTTTCTCTTCTCTTTACTCCGTAAAGAAATTCTATGGCTCTTAATGACGTACTGATAAGTTCATCCCAGACATCAGCAACAAAATTTGAATCGTCTTCTCAACTGAAAGGGCGACCGACCTCCAATGATCATGGCCCTATTGTTCCAGAAAAATTGGATAGCACCAATTTTATTTCTTGGTCTAAACATGTCAAGTTAAATATCACTGGCCGAGGAAAACTTGGTTATCTCACTGGCAAGAAGAAAGCACCATCTGAAGAAGAAGATGAAGTGGCGTACGAAGTTTGTATTGAAGAAGACAACCTTGTTCAAGCATGGCTTCTCAGCTCCATGCACAAAGAGGTCAGGGAGAATTATGAAGGCTTGGAGACAGCTAAAGAAATTTAGGATGCTGTTAAAACTACTTTTTCGGTAGACCAAGATGATACACGAAACAATGAGCTGCAAATAGCTTCAGTTTCCACTAAACAAAATGGAGCTCCTCTTCATGGCTACTACAGCAATTTGAAGAAAATATGGCAAGAGCTTGACATATTGGATCCTCTCTGACTCAAGGATGCAGATTTTCACATACATGGCAAATAGGGTCACCAAGCACCGCGTCTATTTCTTTTTGGTCGGGCTAGACCCTCACCTTGATGGAGTCCGGAGTAGAATCTTAAACACAAATCCATTGTCTTCTATAGAAGATGCTTATTCTCAAGTCAGTGCTGAGCATAATAGACTTCAAAAGATGATGTCTGACACAAAGCATGAGGGATTAGCCATGATTGCTCTATACCAACCACCACATGTTCGTCGATCTCAACCTTCTTCATCTACATCTCCATTGCAATCACTCTCTCAAGGGCCCATGAAATGCACTCATTGCAAATCAACTCGACATATGGTAGAGAATTGTTTCTACTTGATTGGCGTTCCAGAATGGTGAGATGATCACATTGCCAATCGCAAGGAGGCCTAAGCAAAAGAAGCATGAGAGAAAGCAAAATCATTTCAACCCCATGGAAACAAGAACTTAAAGAGCTATCGGCCCAAAGGCAAATCCCAGGCCTCTCTCCAAATTCTTTCACCAGACCCAAGTTCAAATACAATTTATGACGAGCTTGCTCATGGTGATCATTTTGGTAACTACACTTTTGCCTTCATGACCAATTCAGGTACACTTGTCTCTTTGCTCTCAAGCAACTCTACCTTTAATTGGAAAGATATGTGGATAATTGATTCGGTGCAACTGACCGTATGACTAATAACTCTAGCAATATTCACCATTTAACCCCAATTCGTCGGTCTGGCGTAACTAATGCCAATGGTGCTTCCTACCCCATTACTGATGCTGGGTCTGTCACTCTTACAGATTCCATTACTCTGGACACTGTGTTACTTGTTCCTTCCTTATCTCATAATCTCATGTCTGTCAAACATATAACCCAACAATTTTATTGTTGTGTAATTCTTTACCCGTGGTGTTGCATATTTCAGGACATCCTCACAGGGAAAATCATTGGGCGGGGTATTGAGAAGGGGGGATTGTACTACATGGAGATGACAACTACGGGTAATCTTTGTGCAAGTGAAGTACATCAGATTCAGAAAAAAGTATCCATAAATGAAGAACAAATCTGGTTATGGCATAAGAGATTGGGACATCCATCATTTGGTTATCTCCAAACTCTATTCCCTCTATTATTTCAGCATCATAAACCATCAGACTTTAAATGCAACACTTACATTTTAGGCAAGAGTCACCGTGTCCAGTGAGCACAAATAAAAGTATTTCCCCATTTGATCTTGTTCACTCTGATGTTTGGGGGGCTTGTCCACCAACGCTCTCTGGAATAAAATGGTTTGTCCTCTTTGTTGATGATTGCACCCGTATGAGTTGGATATACTTGCTACAAAATAAAGTGACGTTTTTCCAGTATTTCAGACTTTTCATGTCATCATCCAAACTCAATTTCAGAAACCCATTAAGGTACTTCATACGAATAATGGAGGAGAGTATGTGAACCACCTTTTCATCAATATTTAGCTACCCATGACATCATTCATCAAACCACATGTCCTCGAACCCCTCAGCAAAATGGTGCGGCGGAACGAAAAAACCGCCACATTCTTGAAGTTGCTCGCTCCATGTTGATCGGAGCTCATATGCCTGAATATTTTTGGGGAGATACTATCCTAACTACTGCATACCTCATAAATAGACTTCATACACAAGCCTTTCAGTCCACATCAAAGAAAAATTGTTCACCTCCAAAAACACCAATCCAAGCTCTTCAAAATTATTTGCCATTACCCCTACCCATGCTCTTGATCCAAAGATTTTTGGTTGTGTAGCTTATTGTCACGGACCTAGCCATTCAGCCATCACATTTGGTCCATGCGGCGCTCCCCCACCTAGGAGCCAACCTTATCCATCGGGGCAGCATACTGGTTTCGCCCTGCCTTGGGCTCATCAGGGGATCGGCTCCAGACCCCGACCAGTTTGTGTAGGGATGGCCTAGTCCCCTCTTCAGCGTCAAGCTCCCCAAACTCAACCGAAGTTTGGGCCACCACACGGACCTAGCCATTCGGCCACCACATATGGTCCATGCGGCGCTCCCCCACCTAGGAGCCAGCCTTATCCATCGGGGCAGCATACTGGTTTCGCCCTGCCTTGGGCTCATCAGGGGATCGGCTCCAGACCCCGACCAGTTTGTGTAGGGATGGCCTAGTCCCCTCTTCAGCGTCAAGTCCTCGACTAGCGACAAGCTCCCCAAACTCAACCGGGTCGGCCTGCCTGAACTCCAAAGGGACATCACATATGCTCCTACACTCCGTGATCTAGGAGCGCAATCCCACCAGCATCGCCCACAGTAGACACTCCTGAAAACGGGACGTGACATTATGTACACATCCATCGAACTAAGAGGACTAAGTTGGATGCTTGTGCTGAAAAGTATGTCTTCATCGGTTATGCTTCCACTCAGAAAGGATATCGGTGTTACAACCCCACTATTCAACGTTCCTATGTTTCAATGGATGTAACATTTTGTGAACATGAACTATATTTTTCTCCAAAGACTCCTCTTCAGGAGGAGAGTCATGCTGAGGAAGAGTAGTCTTTAGAGGACTATTTGCATCCCTTGGATTTCATGGATAACCAGATACATGGAAATAGTGAAGTAAGAAGAATTCAACATGAAGCTACTGAAAGGAGTAACCAGTTACCAACATCGCAAACAGATTCTGTACTCGGTGAAAATGCCAATCAGTTACCAACTTCAGAATCAGCAAAGATTGATAATTCTTCCCCTTCTACTACCCCATCAACACCAATGCTCCCTGAGGATGATCCGGAGGTATCTAATGACCCTTTGTTTGAATCTTATGATAATTCTGAGCTTAACTCTGAAATAGAACCAAATAACATCATAGGGATTCATAAGTTACCATTTTGAAAAAATCGAGGTCAACCAAAAGCTCAATATGAACCAGATCCTAAAGCCAAGGCCAAATATCCCATAAGCAATTACATGTCCATCCATAGGGTATCCAAGTCATATGCGTCTTTTGTATTTCATTTATCTGCTATTGTCATTCCAAATAAAGTACATGATACTCTAGTTGATCCTAATTGGACTAAAGCCATGGAAGATGAAATGGAAGCCTTGCAAAAAAACCACACATGAGAATTAGTGCCAAAGCCCACAGGGAAGAGAACAGTTGGGTGCAGATGGATCTATACATTGAAATATGGAGGTGATGGTATACTGGATAGATACAAAGCTAGACTGGTCTCAAAAGGTTACACTCAGACATATGTTATTGACTATCAGGAGACTTTTGCACCAGTAGTCAAGATGAATACTGTTCGAGTGCTATTGTCATTAACAACCAACCTAGATTGACCTCTTAAGCAGTTTGATGTAAAGAATACATTCCTACATGATGACTTGAAGGAAGAAGTGTACATGGATCTACCTCCTGGCTACTCTCAACCTTCACAAGCAGGAATGGTGTGCAAATTGAAGAAGTCACTGTATGGACTAAAGCAATCACCCAGGGCGTGGTTTGGAAGATTCAGTCAATCTATGAATTAGTTTGGTTACAAACAAAGCAACTCTGACCATACACTGTTTCTGAAGAGAAGGAAAGATAAATTTACTGCACTTATCATTTATGTTGATGATATGATTGTGACAAGTAATGACTCAGAAGAAGTGAAGACATTGCAAGAACATCTTTCATCTGTTTTTGAGATGGAAGATTTTGACGGACTGAAATACTTCTTGGGGATTGAGGTGGCTAGATCAAATGAAGGCATTAGCCTATCTCAGAGGAAGCATGTGGTTGACTTACTCGTAGAAACCGGCTTGCTTGCATGCAAACCTGCAGATACACCAATGGAGCAAAATCACAAGCTAGCAGAATATCCAGACCAAGTGCCTACTAACAAGGAGAGATATCAAAGGTTAGTAGGCAAGCTGATTTATCTCTCACATACCCGGCCTGATATTGCATATGTTGTAAGCGTTGTAAGTCAATTCATGCACGCACCAAGTGAAGATCATATGGAAGTGGTACACAGAATTTTGAGGTACTTGAAAACAAATCCAGGCAAAGGGATAATGTTTTCCAAAAATAATCATACAAGGATAGCAGGATATACAGATGCAGATTGGGCCGGTTCTGTCACTGATAGAAGGTCAACTTCAGGTTATTTTACCTTTGTGGGAGGTAACTTGGTCACATGGAGAAGTAAAAAACAAAAAGTGGTTGCTAGATCTAGTGCTGAAGTTGAGTATAGAGGAATGGCTCATGGAGTATGTGAAATGTTATGGCTTCGTCATTTGATGAATGACTTGGGATTCAAACCTGAGTATGTCATGAATTAGTATTGTGACAATAAAGCAGCCATTGATATAGCACACAATCCAGTCCAGCATGACAGAACATTTCACATGTTGATCGACATTTCATCAAGAAGAAGTTAGAGGCAAATATCATTAACATGCCACATGCGCCTACTGAAGACCAACTTGCAGATATCTTGACCAAAGCCGTTTCTGCAAAAGCGTTCCACAGCTCACTAGACAAGTTGGCATGTGAGACATCTATTTCCCAACTTGAGAGGGAGTGTTAAGTGAGCTGCATACTTCAACCACCTACAGTAGTAGAAACAGCAAATCTTGACTATTCTTACAGACAAGATCTCTACTGCATTAATGTAGTTGCATTGTATGACTTATAAGTTTTATCTTTCATACATAGCTCTACTATTGTATTCTATGTTTATACTTAGCTATAGGTTCACCTGTACTAATATAAATACCTGTACTAGTATAAATATCATCCAAATTGGAGAAGAATACATCTGAGAATTATACCATAAACCTATAATTGATATGATGAACAATTTGTATTGAAAGTTCCGAATAATGCAGTTGGTTTGATAATTGGCAAAGGGGGTGAGACTATCAAATATATGCAACCAAGTCTGGATCTCGTATTCGGATTGTACCATTGCACCCTCTTGCGGGTGATAAGTCAACAGAGAGATCAGTATATAAATGGAGGAAAGGAGCAAATTGAGGCTGCAAAGTAATCAGTTGGAAGAGTTTATCAAATGCATATGGAACCAATAGTCATATGCAAAAGCCATCCTATCCAAATGAGAAAGTCACAAAAGTTAGTAACTCTCAGACTGTTTATTCTCTTGATGATATCTGTCAAATATGCTCACAGTTTGGCCACATAACTCTGTCATGCTCTCAAAGACAATCTCCAAGGCAAGTTCTTGCTATCGGTTGTTCTTTACAATGCCAAACATGTTTGAAGCCTTGTCAGTGCAGCAGAATGTCTACATCGACATCATTATGATTTTCAACCTTCAATTTAGGAAGAGTCTCAAACTGTGACTGCTTCTTCCCCCGTTCAATCAAAGACAAGATCCATTCCTATTTAAACTACTTTGCTGTCCAGCAACTCTTCAGCTTCAAAGGATAATGCTCTTTGTTCTGCATCTTCTAAGATGTCAGGATGGCAACATAAAATGCTACAATCACAACTTATTCCACATGGATAAGATAAACATCTTTGTGACTATTGTCTACAATTTTTGATTGTGTTGCAACCTGATGAGTGTCTTCTCCCATCATGTTGAGGGGGGATGTTAAGGATAAATATGTAATTTCCATCCTATGGTCTTAGTACATATAGCTGTAGGTTATCATTTTGTGTGTATCAGACTATATTTCTTAATACAAGTTCATTCTCTCTGTTTCCTTTTGTGTTTTCTTCAACTTTCATAGTTTACCATTGTAGGAAACTAGTTAATTTATAACAACGTACATGAAATCAAATTACATTTATTTATGATTAGAATCGTTCAGAATAGACATAAAAACGTCGATCCACAATGAATTGAAATAGTTCTTAATCTGGATAGTGGCGTGGCACGAGTCTTGACACAATAATATGACCTCCTAGAAGCCAAGGCATATGAACGCGTTTGTTTGACAATGAATCTTACCATTGAATTTCTGGAGTTCTTAGACAATGACTTCAGATGGACAACTACTGCGTGTGTCGTATGCATTATTATTGCAATAATATATATTGCATTAGAAATGAATAATAGAACATGGCCTCTGATTTCAAAGGCACAGTTCAAATCCCTCAACCGCGGAATGACTTCATATAACTAATCTGTGATCTCCTTTTTCAAACTTTCTCGAAGAATTGAGCTCTCGGGCTCTCCATGTGGCCAAGAGCGATGTTGATTGTTTCTTTTTTCTTAATTACAGGACTCTCAATTTTCATCCAATGCTTGAAAAACTTAAGAATGTTTCAAATATGTGATACCTATATTTACCAATATAACAACAAATGTGTTGTCGTTTTGGTAAAGATTGTCATTAATTAGATATTTTTTTGTTCTATTAACTTAAAACAATTTATAAATTTATGAACAACTTTAGTTGTTGTATGTGTAAGACAGATATAGTAATTTTTTTTGTTTAATTAGAGGTAAAATAAGTATATAGTATATATGTCATTACCGTTAGAAGATCCTCAATTGACTGAACCCGGTCCAAAATTCTAACAAAACCAAGGAGCATGCAATTCCATCTTGGGACAGATGCTTACTGCTGGTAAAGTGGTAAATCCAATTATTGAAAACTGATTCATGCATGAATAATTTACAGTCCTACAGCCTTAGAATACTCGCTAGCTCTTTTGGTCCAAGTCATGCAGAAAACACCTTCACCGCTACATAACACAAGAAAATGACATCAAATCGATCATGATGGCATGGATGTTCATCTTCTAGTTCTTTAATTAACTTATTACTATTGCCGTAGAAATAAACTCGTTTGAAGGACAAGAGAGGAAACCACCATATGATCAGGAAGTGCCGGTCAACAAACGCTGTTTGCGTAGCCAGAACTTCCAGAAGTAGTCAGCACCAATGACCTAACTGATTATGTTGTCAAATAAATGACTTTGGTGCACTATATATATATATATATATTTATCTGTTATTAACGACTCATTCATTAACCTTATTGGTGAAGCTTGCATGCTAGCTAGCACTGACTCAGTTAAGGTCCAAATATGGCAGATAGTAATCAAAGAGAGCTGGACATTCATGATGATGATGAGTTCATAGAGGTGGATGGCTTCTCTGCAATCCCTGTAAGCACTGCGTCGCCTCCAGAAATAGACTATGCAGCGCAAGATCACGGCGCATCAGCTCCTCCGATGCAAACAGATCAATCTAATAACCCCAGCGGAATGAGTTCACCGTCTTTGTCGGAGAAGCCACTTCTGAATCTCTCTATAGTGCCTGTAAATATACTCCGAGTAACCCCGAGGTCTCACACTCCCAATTTCTTCACGCCATTGGGAAGCCCTATCAGAAGGGCTATCCAACTTACCAAGTTTGATCCTCAGGATGCTTGGCTCCCCATCACCGAGTCAAGGAACGGCAATGCCTATTATGCTGCCTTCCATTCTCTTTGCTCCGGTATCGGAATTCCGGCCCTTGTGCTTCCCGTCTCATTCACCGTTCTTGGATGGTACAGAAACCTAACTACTATTTTTCATTCGTATTAGATTAATTAATGAACATAACATTGTAACATAACTAATATTATTCTTGAGTTCTTTTCTCTATATTACGTGAGTTCACCTATAAAATTTAAGAACCTCTAGCTCTCATATCCCTTCGTTAAGCTGCAAATTAAGTGCAATTCTTACTCGTTAATTATGATGAAAATTTCATTTTTGTTTACTATTGGAAATAAGTCTGCAGTATTTTCATGAATTTTGCTGTTTGTTTAGAGGTTAGGTGATGCTCTTTATATTCATTAGGTCTATATGAGCATATGTTATGTTAGCATATTTAGGTCAATTATATGGAAAATTCTGTTCTCCAGCGCGGTATTGGATGCGCCCGGATTCAAACCACACATTTTCCCCTCACCTGTTAGGTCCCGCTGCTCCCTTCTCTAAAAACCGGTCGGTATGTTATACCGGCCGGTATAACAGACGTTCCCCAATTATATTGTGTTGAATTCTTAGTTTATAATTTGTTAATTTGTAACTAAGCGTAAAATCTAATTAGTTAAATAATTAACTGCAAACAGGACATGGGGGATCGTAAGCTTGACGGTGGCGTTCATATGGCAGCTCTACACTCTCTGGCTTTTAGTCCAGCTTCACGAATCCAAGGAAACAGGGATGCGTTACAGTAGATACCTCCAGCTCTTCAGCTCCACTTTCGGAGATAAAATGAAGAACATCTTCGCCGTCTTCCCCATCTACTACCTCTCCGGCGGCACTTGCTGTGCCCTCATCATAGTTGGTGGTTCCAGCATGAAGCTCTTCTATGAGATCTTGTGCGGCCACGAGTGCACTTCCAAGCCCCTCACCTCGGTGGAATGGTACTTGGTGTATACGTGCGCCGCGGTGCTTCTGTCTCAGCTCCCCAACCTGAACTCCATTGCCGGAGTCTCGTTGATCGGTGCGATCACAGCTATTGGTTACTGCACCATCATGTGGGTCGTTGCCGTCACAGAGGGCAGGCTCGACGGCGTTTCTTATAACCCTAAGAAGGAAAACTCCAATACTGCTATGATCTTCAGCATTCTCAATTCTCTTGGGATTATTGCTTTTGCTTTCAAGGGCCACAATCTTACCCTCGAAATTCAGGTAATTATTTACATACTCAAACAACAACAGTAAGAGTTATAAGAGTTGATCCAATTTGTTACTAAACAAAACGTCTGGTTAATTAATACAGGCAACTATGCCTTCAAGTGACAAGAAGCCATCTCATGTACCAATGTGGAGAGGGGTAAAGATTGCATATCTCATCATCGCATTGTGCTTATTTCCTCTAGCAATTGGTGGATATTGGGCTTACGGACACTTGGTATGTAACGACTGCATGGTACACATTGTGTTTAAATAATCAAAAGTGTTCTTACATGATTTTCCAACATGGATTAGTCTTTGAGATTATAAGAGGAAATCGTGATTTCGATAAAAAAAGAAGAAGCTAAGTTAGTTTTATGCTATCTTTTGATCCTTGTTCATGTTTTCATAGATACCACCAAATGGAGGGATGCTTACTGCAATCTATCAATACCACGGGCGTGACACTTCGAAATTCATTCTTGCACTGACCAGCTTATTCGTCGTTGTCAATGCAGTAAGCTCATTCCAAATCTTTGGGATGCCAATGTTTGATGATATGGAGTCCAAGTATATCACTCGCTTCAACAAACCGTGCCCGTGGTGGCTCCGATCGATCTCTCGGGCCATGTTCGGATTCGGCTGCTTTTTCATAGCCGTAGCAATCCCCTTCTTGGGTAGCTTTGCCGGTCTCATTGGAGCGATTGCCATCCCGATTACCTTTGCTTATCCTTGTTTCTTGTGGTTGAAGATTAAGAAGCCCGAAAAGTTCAGCTTCATGTGGTTGCTAAATTGGACTCTGGGACTTCTCGGCAGCGCTCTCAGTATTATACTCATAGCTGCCGGAATTTATGTTGTCATTGACACCGGAATTCAAGTCAGCTTCTTCAAGCCTCAATAATATCTATTCTATGATGAGTATCTAGATATATTCAGTTCATTAATTCATTAGGATTCCCTTGCGTCCCATATTCCTGTTGTTTAATGGCGATGATCGATACATGTTATATATTTTGTAATACATAATAAATCTTAATATATATCAGTACTTTGGAGTTGTACAGTTTTTGTGATGGATTGCAACTTTGTTATAGTCATATAAGACTATCTTATGGATACAGGTTTTGGGTTAAGTACATAAGAGGAACTTTGAATAAGTACATATTTGATCTTGACACCCGGTATATATTAGTGGCAAGGATATAAGCTCAAATTTGTCTACAGGGACATCAAAGTATGCAGGTCGATCTTGCATGCAATGAACAAGATAATGGTATTGCATATTGATGTAAGAAATTTGGTATTGTGCTAGCTAGACACTAGCTAGATAGCCACACGATAAATGGTCTACTTTTTATTTTTCTGGTCATCACCAAACAGGTTTTGTCGGCTTTCCTTTGAGTCTATGGCTGCTTATTGTAAAGAGAGGCATAATAGAGTACATATTATCTTTAGCTTCGTTTTAGTATCACTATTCAAGCAGGATATAGGATAGGATAATGAAACTATACTTAAATGACAAAAATATAGTTAAAATTAATGGATTTAGCTAGAGAGCTGCAAAGTATCTTTCACAAATTAAAAAGCAACCATACAGAACCGTGATCCAAGTATGAATTTCCACGAAACTATGAAGCATGTTCATCTTACAACATAAAGAAAATTAAACAGAAAAAAGGCTCATTAGTTGTTTTCTTCATGCAGCCTCTATTGAAATTATGCAACTTTTATATGCAAGTCGACCTTTCATTCAGGAATGGGTTGCAACCTTTTATGAGGACCTTGTATGGGACAATGTACAACGCAACAAAATAAAAGGAAAAGTAGAGGGAAATTATTCAACAAAAGTAATCTGAATAGCGTCGGTCACAAAGTAAACAGAACGAAGAAACATGGAATCTCTCATCAGCTGGTGTGTGCTCGACTCTGCAGAACATGTTGCAAAGCAGATCCATCATCGATGATGCAAGCTACCAAAACCAAACCCTACCTGCAGACTGCAGTACCAGCTCGATCGATTATCAGAAAACTTAATTGATTACTTTATGATTACATAGCTAATTAATCATGACTATCAAGATTTTATATATTCGTAAACAGGAAGGCCGCCAGCTTAATTTAGTGCTAATTATACATGCACGAAGACTGCTGCTCGGTCTCGAGCAGGCTAGGCTTAACTGTTTAAAGACACTGGATCATGATGAATATATTTGTATTAGTTTTGATAATAGGGTATTGGTTTTTGCTTCTTTACTTGTGTAAGGCAGAGCTAGCGGCAGAGACCACATAATTGACGACGCTCAAAAATTATTATGTTTGGATACATTCGTGTCTAAAAAAATTTCAGTTTTGATAATTATTTTGTACTACACTCACAACACGACTCACCGATATAATTAATTAGCTGAGATTTGTTTTACAGATAAATAAAGTGTCCAAGGCCATTATAGTTGCCAAACATGCCCCATGCCAGTCAAAAAGATTCTAGTTTAGGACCTGCCCTCACCCTCCGTCACTCACCAGATACTATTCTCTATATATTTCCTCATTGGCCTTCACCACACTCTAAACATCAGAGATCATCTAAGCACAACTGATCAGACATGAGTTGTGAGGTGACGGAAGTGAAACTGAACTCGATGTCGTCGGCAAGGAGAGCAGCAGATTATTCAGAAATCGAAACTCCGGCAGCCGATATGTCAAGCCCGGCTGGTCCCCCAAAAAAGCCTAAGAGCCCTTTTGCTTCGCATTTTATGAGTACTCCTCTTGCCAGCCCCATGAAAAAGGCGATAGTAAGCATGCAGGGGTACTTGGAAGAAGTTGGACACTTCACCAAGCTTGATCCTCAAGATGCCTGGCTACCCATCACCGAGTCGAGAAACGGTAATGCCTACTACTCGGCGTTTCACACGCTTAGTTCCGGTATCGGAGTTCAAGCCCTCCTTCTTCCGCTGTCTTTCACTGTTCTTGGTTGGTAAGTAACTAAGTACTATATATACACACCGACACCCTAGCCTTATTCATGCATAGCATAGCTTCGTGTTACTTAGTCCTCGATTGATCAATTAATTAGCTTATATGATTCGTAATTGCAGGGCATGGGGAATCATATGCCTCTCAGTGGCTTTCATGTGGCAGTTATATACTCTTTGGTTACTGATACAGCTCCATGAATCACAATCTGGGATGCGCTACAGTCGATACCTCCGCCTTTCCATGGCCTCTTTTGGTATGCACTAGCAATAGCTAGAACCACAGCTCATCGGTTTTCATAATCTCATAGCAACATGCATCATTCAAGAATCAGAGTTCTGAAATTATTGATTGATTACAATAATAGTAACTAAGGCAACTTTTAGGGTTCATAATCTAAATGAAAAGCAACGCATACATGCATGCTTTATGTTAAAGGTTACAAAATAAACAAATCCCACGATCCGAAATACTGTTTTGGATATCCCTAATATAATTACCAAACATTATATTATCCGTTTTAGTGAGGTTGAATTGATTAGTGGTCCTAAATTTATAGATTTGCTTTCACTTTTAACCCTATCGCTCTTTACATAAGTGATGATGCATACTATAAACATGAAAAAACAGCTATATGAGAAAATAATAGTCATCAGTGCTTCTTAAATTAATTTGAGTGTTTAAGGTAGACATGTGAGTGCATTGGTGAAAACCTAAGGTATCGTTTGGGAAAGAGAGAATTACTTTATTTTCCGCGAACTAAACGAGACCTAAAAGCTTTAGCTCCAAACCGACTGTTGTGTTAATAATTCCCCTCGTCGTGGTTTCCTGATCAGCACATTATGTAACGGTGACGTTGCGTGACTGGCAGGTGAGAAACTAGGGAAGTTGCTGTCACTGTTTCCAATCATGTACCTTTCCGGTGGCACGTGTGTGACTCTGATCATGATCGGGGGTGGAACCATGAAGATCTTTTACCAGATCATTAGCGGTAATAATACAAGTCCTTTGACCATCGTGGAGTGGTACTTGGTGTTCACCGGCACGGCCATTGTTCTAGCTCAACTTCCTAACCTCAACTCCATTGCCGGAGTTTCACTCATCGGAGCAATTACTGCTGTCACTTACTGCACTCTCATTTGGGTTGTTTCCATTACCAGAGATAGGCCAGTTGGTGTTAACTATGACTATCCAGTACTTGCACCCCAAGCAAAATCTGATCCAGCTGCTTCGGTTTTCAGTATTCTCAATGCTATTGGGATTACTGTTTTTGCTTTTAGAGGACATAATCTTGTACTCGAAATACAGGTAAAATGGTTACACTCATTTGAATCTTGATTTGGTTAACCCTCGCTAACTTGCTGGTGCTGATATTGGTGTGATTTGCAGGGGACTATGCCTTCAAGCACAAAGAGCCCGTCGCGTTTGCCAATGTGGAAAGGGGTGAAGTTTGCATATCTAATAATAGCAATGTGCTTGTTTCCCCTAGCAATCGGAGGCTATTGGGCTTACGGGAATTTGGTAAGAACTGTACTAGAACAAAACTTTTAAGTGTAATAGATGAAATAATAACATCTCAAATTTCATGATATGATTCAGATTCCATCAAACGGAGGAATGTTAAATGCTCTGAACAACTATCATGGACTCGATACGTCAAAATTTGTGCTGGGTTTTACAAGCCTGCTGGTTGTGATCAACTGCCTAACCTCGTTTCAGATATATGCAATGCCCGTGTTCGACAATCTGGAATTCAGATACACTAGCTGCATGAACAAACCCTGTCCCCAGTGGCTCCGCGCAGGGTTTAGGATTTTGTTCGGCTGCTTTGCCTGTTTTATTGCGGTGGCACTACCTTTCTTGCCAAGCTTGGCAGGGTTGATAGGAGGAGTTGCAGTACCTATCACATTAGCATATCCATGTTTCATGTGGATACTCATCACAAAACCTCCTACACATATTGCTATATTCAATTGGGTACTGGGAACCTCGGGGATAGTCCTTAGTATCTTAATTGTCACCGGAGCAATTTGGAGTATAGTGACCATCGGAATAGAAGTTCACTTCTTCAAGCCTGAATAACTAATTGCAACAAGGGCATCACCAAGTCGAGTAAAGAAGCCTAGCCTACAAAGAATGTTGCTAGTGTATATCTTCAACAAGCCTCCTGCTATCGACTTTTGACCAACTCCCAGTTGGTTCTGAGGTATAACCAGTGCCTAGTAAAAGGAAAAGACCCATCCCTGATCTCAAGGAACAAACTACTTTTCAGATATGTAAAATAACTGTACAACATGCTGCATAACACTATGGATACGTATCTGCGATGTAAAATTTTTTTTTCTTATGTCATTGTATTGTTGATAAGTAAGACAAACATCAATCTCTCAGTAGTTTGTCCGCCAATAACAAAAACCCTCACTAATAGCAGAAAAGCAACCGTACCTTCAAGTAATCATTCTTCCTCCCTTGCGTATTCTTTTCTATCTTGAAAGATGAGCACACCACTTTGATCAGCATCTTCAAGAGTAATCATATCAACTTCTACTTTCGACTTTTGAAGTTGTGATTACACTCCAATAAACAACAGAAAGGATTAGTCGGGATACAGAAGAAATGCATTGGCCAAGAACTTTCATGGTTAACTTCAGGTACTGCGTTTCTCCCTCTAGGATTACATAGATAATGGAAGCAGCATCCTTCGTTTCTTTTTTCGAGCCAACTTCACTTGTCTGGTAACTTTTATGCACAAAAGCAAAAGCATTGCGATGCATACTAGGATGAAAGCAAGTCGCATATGCCTAAAGTACAACAAAACTGCTGAGAACACCAGCAAAGCTAGAATTACCAATTCCCATATTACAAAGAGCACAACATCTACCCTGCATCCACAAATTGGGAGAAATGAAACAAATGAGACATGATCATGATTTAAATGAGCCAAAAGAGAGACAATGCAAACACAACATGTTTATACTTCATACATCCACATGGCTCAAAACTGTAAGGTTCACACTAAACTAAACTAAGCTTATCTATTACTATTTCTCAGTATGGGAAAAATCAAGCTCATCATGTAAAAAGGCAAGAGGACATCAAAGATACAAAATCAAGTCGAGAAGTTCGCACAAACTATAACTGCAAGATAACCCTGACTTCTATCAGTTCTATGTAATGGAAATATGTTCATAAGCATGATATATTATCAAACACCTCATGACTAAAGAGACCCTCACTATTCATATGCTTACACCAGGTCCATCAGAACAGACTAATAAACATCTACATGCTACCAGCAAACACAAACAAGGTTCCGAGAATGCAGAGCAACAATCTTCCGCAAAGTTCTTCCAAACAATTGGTTTTGTTAACCCCTCTGAATTCTAATAGATCTAAAGGGACATCTGTATGAAACGAAGCCGCTCCGAAATTGAACACAAAGCACCACAGGCTACAACTTGTTCTCTATCATTCAAAACAAATTAGCTTCAACAAACTTGAAAGGCTGCCATGAATTAAAAATTAAAAAAAAGCACAACAAAACCATAACCAGAGCTGATCTATCTCATGAAAATTACAAATAAAGTACACAGATTCCATAAATCAATGAAAAAGATCACAAATTCACGCACCGATTGAAAATCAAAATCAGATAAGAAAGCCTGGATTGTTGATAATCGCTCACCTTGACAGAGTGTGGTTCGAGGTGGAGGAGAAGAACGAGACGGATGCCCATTCATGCTTCGATCGAATCTGATACTCTCTCAACTGATCCGCCAGATTCGATCGCGTTATCATTTCCGCTTCGCTTCTGCTATCTATTTTCTTCAACAGAGATCGGAGTAGGAGGTCTCTTCTTCAACGGCGGCGGAATTTCACGTCGCTTCCCCGGCGGAATTAAACGTCGCCGTTTCGATTCACAGCGGAATTTCACGTTCGCTGGGTTCCAAAGCGAATCAGACCTCTCCTCTCTGTAATCTCTTCCCCTTCGCTTTTTATTTGGTTTTTCACGACGGCTAGGCCCAATAAATAGGCCCAGGCGCAGGCCCAATAGAGCTAAACTAATTAAGGGAGCTGATGACAATCCACACGAAATGAGTCACTCATCCCACATGGAAGCAGCAGACCAACCCCAAAACCCTTCCGATAACCAAAACGACGTCGTCTCCGGCGTTTCCTCGACGGAAACTGGCTCATCCAGCCCTCAGGAAACCAAACCGTCGGCACCTCCTCAGGAAGCGCCGATCTCGGACTCCCAAGACGACTCCTCCGAGCCCATCGCGGAAGACACGCCTAATGAACCGCTTCAAAACCCTAGAAACCCCGCCGGATCGGGTCCGTCAGAGACCAACGGCCTCCCTCCAAAACGACGCCGTCGGAGGAAGAAGTTCTTCACGGAGCTCATCGGCACTCCGTCGATGGCCAAGAGCCGCCGCACCGACCTCAACAAGGAGGTCGACACCGAAGCCTTGATCGCATTATCGGTGGGGTTTCCGGTGGACTCGCTCACGGAGGAGGAGATCGAGGCCAACGTGGTCCCCGTCATCGGCGGAGCTGAGCAGGCTAACTACATCGTCGTGAGGAACCACATTGTGTCCAGGTGGCGGTCCAACGTGTCGTTCTGGCTGACCAGGGAGATGGCTCTGGAGTCGATTCGGCTGGAGCATAAAGCATTAGTGGACAAAGCTTATAATTTTCTGGTGGAGCATGGGTACATCAACTTCGGGCTAGCTCCGGCCATTAAAGAAGCGAAATTGAGGTCGTTTGATGGCTCCGAGAGGGGCAGTGTGGTCATTGTGGGAGCTGGTTTGGCCGGTTTGGTGGCGGCGAGGCAGTTGGTGTTTTTAGGGTTTAAGGTTGTGGTGTTGGAAGGGAGGAGTAGGCCTGGAGGGAGGGTGAAGACGAAGAAAATGAGAGGGGAGGGATTGGAGGCTGCAGCTGATCTCGGTGGGAGTGTTCTCACCGGGATCAATGGGAATCCGCTAGGAGTTCTAGCTCGGCAATTGGAGCTGCCTCTGCATAAGGTGAGGGACCTTTGCCCGCTTTATTTACCAGATGGAAAATCAGTGAATTCTGAAATGGATGATAATATAGAGGCTTCGTTTAATAAGTTGTTAGATAGAGTTTGTAAGCTTAGGCATGCAATGATTGAGGAAGTGAAGTCCGTGGATGTTCCGTTAGGCACTGCGCTGGAGGCTTTTCGTAGGGTGTGTAATGTAGCTCAGAATCCGCAGGAGAGAATGCTCTTGGATTGGCATCTTGCTAATTTGGAATATGCAAATGCCACCTTGATGTCTAATTTGTCAATGGCGTATTGGGATCAGGATGATCCATATGAGATGGGTGGTGATCATTGTTTTATTCCTGGTGGGAATGAGAACTTTGTGCGAGCCCTTGCCGAGGGCCTTCCAATTTTCTATGACAGGACTGTGCAGAGTATTAGGTATGGAGCTGATGGGGTTTTGGTTTATGCAAATGGCCAGGAGTTTCGAGGGGACATGATTCTTTGCACTGTGCCATTAGGTGTGCTTAAGAAGGGATCAATTGAATTTGTCCCAGAGCTTCCACAAAGGAAGAGAGATGCAATTCAGAGTTTGGGATTCGGATTGTTGAATAAAGTGGCCATATTGTTTCCATATAACTTCTGGGGTGGAGACCTTGATACCTTTGGGCATTTAACTGAAGACCCGAGTATGAGAGGCGAGTTCTTTCTGTTTTACAGCTATTCTTCTGTGTCAGGAGGTCCTCTTCTGGTTGCACTTGTTGCAGGAGATGCTGCCATTAAGTTTGAGCAGATGTCTCCTTTGGAGTCTGTGAATAGGGTTTTAGAGATATTGAGGGGCATTTTCCACCCTAAAGGTATTGCTGTTCCGGAACCTATTCAGGCAGTGTGCACTCGTTGGGGGAAGGATGACTTCGCATATGGGTCGTATTCATATGTCGCAGTAGGTTCTTCAGGAGATGATTATGATATTCTTGCAGAAAGCATTGGGGATGGGAGAGTATTCTTTGCTGGAGAGGCCACTAATAAGCAGTATCCTGCAACAATGCACGGAGCTTTGCTCAGTGGGATGAGAGAGGCTGCTAACATCCTTAGAGTAGCTAAAAAGAGGACAATAATCCCATCACAGAAATTTAGTAATTCTTCCAATGAAGATGAGGATTTGGATAAATTGTTTGACACCCCTGACTTAACATTTGGGAGCTTCTCTGTTTTGTTCGATCCTAGGTCATCGGATTCTGAGTCTACATCTTTGTTTAGGGTGAAAATCGGAGGGGAAAAGTTGGACATGGGAAGTTTCAGTCTGTACGGCTTAATATTGAAGAAGCATGCCTTTAAGCTGAGAGATGTAGACGGTGATCGGAACAGGATGACAATGTTGAATTTCGAATTCGGAGTGAGACTTGTTGGGAGAAAAGGCCTGAGTGGTGTTGCAGAAGCTCTTATCACCTGCATTGGATTAACAAAATCTGGTATGAAACAGTAGTAGGTAGGAGCTGTTTTTGCATGGTGAAGCGATCATGATTTCAACAGCTGGAAGGAATTCAATTCATGATTAACTGTTGTTGTAGTAGTAAAAATAATTACTTGTGCCAAGACTGAAGTGATTCCGTTGGTCATGAGAACCACTTCAGATGTTTAACAATAAACCAATGCTTTCTCCCAAGTAGTGAAAATCTGATTGTGAGTTCTTTATTTATCCCCACGTTGACATTGTTGTACATCCTCAATTTAGTTGCAGTATCAAGTTTCCTTTTCCTATTCAGATCGCAGCAGATTTACTATCAGGGTCATAATTACCACCGGTAACTCGGTAAGCATGTTTTTTATTTTTACTGATAACTTATTTTTTATCTGAATTTGTTAACATGTAAATTATCAAATTATCCTTTTATTTTTTGTACGACATTACTGAATGTCAGTAGCATTACGATATATGAGTACTGACATTCAGTAGGATCTTTGTATGACATTACTGAATGTCAGTAGCATTATGAGATATGAGTACTGATCTTAAGTAGAATCAAGAAACATACCTTATATATTTTTTTACGATATGAGTACTGATCTTCAATAGAATCAAGAAACCTACCTTATATATTTTTTTAGGAGTGCTAGCCTCACTTATCATGTGGATAAGTCACACTAACCCTTAAAACCATAAAAAAAATTTATTTTTGAATCATCACTAAATTATATTTTTTATGTGTTTTTTGTGGTTTGAGGGTGAGTGTGAGGCTAACACCCCATATTTTTTTACGATATTAATTAATGTCAGTAATACTGTAACATGCAAATATATATATATATATATATATATATATATATATATACTGACCTTTAATGTGATTAACAAACTTTCTATATATGCACTTCTTTTCATCTTTATAATATTACTATCTAACTGCAGTAGCATTACAATTAAATGTAAACATAGTAATATTGAACATCTTACTAAACCTTCATCTCTATATATTAAAAGGGAGTGTGGTGGTTTACTATTTATGTAAATAGTAACATGTGAATAGTTAAAAGACGAATTAGCCCTCTTTTTTTTTTTTTTTTTCCTTTTTTACAATTAAACCATCAATTGACAAATTTGCATCTAATTTTAATATTTTTACAATTTTACCACTCCATTTTAAAAAATAACAACAACAATAATAATAATATGTTGACAGTTGTGTTGAAAACAAATACCGGGTGTTGTTAATAACATCTCCATAATAATAATATTCATAATAATAATATAAAGAAAATTGAATTAGCTCTCAAACTAAATAATTATGTTGAGTGTATTTTAACCGATAATAATTGTATCGATTGTTTAGAGTTTATATTCATGTGAATAGTAACGGGTGAATAGTGAAAAGATGAATTTGCCCCATTTTTTTTCCTTTTTACAATCGAATCATTCATACATGAATTGACAGATTTGCCCTCAGTTTTAATATTTTTACAATTTTGCCACTCATTTTAAAAAATAACAATAATAATAATTATAATAATAAGTTGACAGTTGTGTTGATAACAAATACTTGGTGTTGTTAATAACATCTTCATAATAATATAAAGGAAATTGAATTAGCTCTAAAACTAAATAATTATGTTGAGTGTATTTTAACCGATAATAATTATATCGATTGTTCAGAGTTTATATTCATATGAATAGTAGCGGGTAAATAGTGAAAGATGAATCTGCCCCTCCTTTTTTCCTCTTTTTTACAATCAAACCATCCATACATGAATTGACAGATTTGCCCTCAGTTTTAATATTTTTATAATTTTGTCACTCATTTTAAAAAATAACAATATTAATTATAATAATAATAATAGGTTGATAGGTGTGTTGATAACAAATATCGGGTGCTGTTAATAACATCTTTATAATAATAATAATAATATAAAGGAAATTGAATCAGCTCTAAAACTAAATAATTATGTTGAGTGTATTTTAACCGATTAATAATTGTATCGATTGTTTAGAGTTTATATTCATTTATATCACTTTTTCAAAATATTAATTTTGACGATGCATCTGAATGTTGACATGCGAGTTTCAGGTTCGATTTTTCAGAGTTTATATTCATTTATATCAGTTATTTAAAATATTAATTTTTCAGCGACGTCTGACTCTAGAGCTTCAAAGTGGTTTTTGTGACTGACGACGAGGGTTGAGAGAGAGATCTGATTTCAGATCTAATTTTGAGAAAACGGCATGTAAGCCTCGCCGTTAGTTTTTGTTTGCTGATGGAAATATCAGTAGGTGACTTGCTACTGGTAATTAAAGTCATAAAAGTGTAGGTATTGGTAAATATATATATTTACTATTTACCTTGTTCAGGTTTGGACACTAAATTTGAAGCTTGGGCTGCTTGGCCCAAATGTGGCTAAAACGGAAATGGCTCAAAACGCTGAGCCTTATCTCGTGTGAGCTTTAAGGCCCATTGCTAGAAATTCATCACAGGCCGATGCTGAAAAGTTTTATTTTCCGCATCAACTTTCTCCCTACTCATCTGCTATCTTTACATTCTAAATTGTCTAGCGATAGATTTATTGTGATAAATATATTTATCGTCATTGCCCTTCTGCATGATTCAAAAAAAAATCATACTCCAATTGTATATTGTGTAACATCAAATACATTATACGTTTAGTTAAGTCACCTTCATATATTGAACTCATTTTCATCTCGTTTTAATGTAGAAGTTTCTTAAAAAACTAAATTACATTAAATTAAATGTCCTTATGTTCTATTTCCATTTCCAAGCAAAGAACTGACGTGATGAAACCATGGGCTTAAATGGTATCATTCGTTCGTGTTAAAAAATGGTATCATTGGGACAGCGTTACATATTTTCACAATTAAAATATTAATCCAAGTACCACGTCACGTGAGTTTACTCTTCCAAATGTCGGGTGCTAATCATCCAAAGGGATTTAATTTCCATATCTAATCAAATATAGAAACTTAAACTGATGCTTTCCTTCCTAGTAGAAAAACTGAAAACGGTACGACTCTTTGATAATATGACCATGTGGCAAACCCAAAGCCCACTCAGCCCTATTTGACAGCGATCCAAAATATCCCGCCCCACCGGAAGCTTACGGTGCACCCTACCAGTCCCAGATCTCAAAATCCCTCCTCTCCAACCAAAGCAAAGTGCCACGTGGTCACCTCCAATCGAAAACTTTAATCCATCCAACAAGGCCGACACTCCCTCGCGGGTCCCACATAAACCGTCTCCCCACGTTTCTTCTGACACGTTGCGCGCAATTATTGGATGTTGGCCCACACCACTAGTACACCGTGTCCCGCATCTTTTGGCCTTTCGCTTTTTGACTGTTTGGTTTCCATTACTCCTCGCTTATCACACACGCACAACTCACTGGCTCCAACTGGCGCATATGCTATATGTACAAGTGTCGGACATCTACAGCGCGTGGCAGGAGTCAGCGCGTGAGAGTACTCTTTCTGTGCAGCGCAGAGGTCGGTCATAGGAACAGAGTGCCAATGGGGTATAGGATTTGGTGTAACCTAATCTCATTTTTTGAGGCCTTAATCGCATCAGGTATGTGTAGGATGGGTGCTATATAAGCTCACAGCCTCAGTAAGCTTTAGCCTCATCACAAACGCAAAGCATTTCAATACAGTCTCTAAGAAAAAAGAAAGCGCTTAGCTCTGCTTGTTCATTTCATTGCTTTCTAATCAGTGTTTTAGAATCAATCTTTTTTAAGAATGGCGGGTGAGTACAACAAAAGCCACGAGTACGAGACCAAGAAGGCCGAGGAGGGCGGTCCAGTTGAGACCCAAGATCGCGGGTTGTTTGATTTCTCGGGGAAGAAGGAGGAGGAGAAGCCTGAGGAGGTCAGCGAGTTCGAGAAAGTCAAGGTGTCGGAGCCTGAGCCTGAGCCAGCTTACAGCAAACCTGCTGAGCATGGCTATCATCACGAGGAACCGAAGGCGGAACATAAGGAGAAGGAGGAGGATAAGAAGCATGAAACTCTCTCCGAGAAGCTTCATCATCATGAGGAACCTAAGGTGGAACATAAGGAGGAGGAGGATAAGAAGCATGAAACTCTCTCCGAGAAGCTTCGCGGATCCGACAGAAGCTCTAGTTCTGTAAGTCATCTTTTACTATAGTGATGAATGTTTTCAGTTTAAGCTAATTAACCAACCAGGTTGCCGCTACTATAGCGTTCTTTCGTAAACACATTGTGTTTCATGATGAATATGTTAAACGACTAATGATGATATATTGGATGATGAATTTGCAGTCTAGTGACGAGGAAGGAGACGATGAAGAGAAAAAGAAGAAGAGGAAGGAGAAGAAGGGACTGAAGGAGAAGATCAAGGAGAAGACCTCCGGCGACAAAGAAGAAGAGAAGAAGAAACACGGCGCCGGCTACGAGCAGGACACTGAGATCCCGGTGGAGAAGTCCCACGAGGAACACGAACATCCTTACGATCACGGGGAGCCAAAGGTTGAGCCAAAGGTTGAGCCACCAGTAGCCTACGAAGAGGAGGAGAAGAAGGGTTTCCTTGAGAAAATCAAGGAAAAGCTTCACGGACACAAGAAGCCGGAGGATGTTCCGGTTGAGTCTCCACCACCGCCGGAGTATGAAAACGTTGAGCCTGCTGACCATGAAAGTGATGAGGTGAAGGAGAAGAAGGGTTTGTTGGAAAAGATCAAGGAGAGGATTCCCGGGTTCCATCACAAGACTGAGGAAGAGAAGCTGGAGCTGCTGGAGAAGGAGAAGGAGAAGGAGAAAGTGAAGGAGCTGGAGAAGGAGAAGACAACTGGTTCTTACTGATCGCTTTCCCCTTTGCGTCCGATCATGATGGTGTGGAATGTTGGCGTTTTTTTATGTTCTGGGTGGTTTTTCCTTCGAAAAAAAGAGTATATATAGACTGTTTCATCTATGTGTACTTAATTATTTGTAAGTTTGTTTGTTTGTTAGATATCATTTCCTTATTTTGTTTGTGATTTAAACATTTTGTTGTTAATAATATTGTATTTTCTTGAATGTGGAACTTTCTTATGTATCATAATGCTCATTGAACCCATATTTTTCTATATATAACAAGAATAAAGTGTGAGACTGAGGTGGATTCAGTAGAGAGGATTAGGATTCGGGAAGGTGCTTTAATTGCTTGAATTGAGATTTGGGGAACTGATTGTTCTACAAAAATTAGTATATGCAGCTATTTTTTGGACTTTCGAGTGTAGTATGATCTGGCCTCTCTAGAATTATTCTTTAGCAAACCAGTCTCGAATGTTTCTTAAGTTTTCGTGGTTTTGGGGTGTTACATTTAGAATGTTCTTCAGATATTTTGCTAATAATGTATGGACTAATATCAAATATTCAAGACAAAATATCCAGAATTTTCGATCAAACTATGATCTTTTCAGACAAGTTGTACAAACTTTAAATTTTATTCAAGTACATTACGGCCAAGTTTAATTTTTATCAATATCCAATCATACGAGATGAGGTTCTTTTTTCTTTTCTTTTAAACGGAGGAGATGAGGTTTCTTTGGTGTTACCAATTTCAACTTGTATTAATCCAGCGACGGATCAGTTTATGTATTTCAGGGACCGTTTCAAATTGAACTGATCGATCATGCTAGCAACTTCTTAATTGTAATAATAACGGATCAGATATTTCAGCATTATCACATAAGTCGCTGAGTGGGATCACCATGTTTTGTGGAATTTAGGTACAAACTCAAGTCGATCATCAGCTCCATTTTATACGTCTTATATTTCATAATCGGATTATTTCTTCTTTCGAGGGAAGAAATAATAGTAAAATACACCGGGAAAAGAAGTCAAAGAATAGATAGAATAATGTCTCCCTCGATCCTACAGCAAGAGTGAACTGCGCGATCAACGCAAAACCCTAAACCCTAATTATTGAAGGGATCGAGCTGGGATGATGACCAAAATCAAGGCATATATTTATATAAGCAGACCCACCATTCCTCCTCCATCTTTATAGTCTGAGCCTTCGTTGTTGTACGTAATATATGAAACTAATCCTTGGCTAAAACTAGAGTACTCGTGTAGTAGCGTACTTCAGATGGAGTCGTTAACGAAAGGGTAATTCTGGGTAAACCATCTGATTTTACTGTTAGACTGGAGGGTAATTTTGACATTCTTCAGTTTCAATCGTGCTTTCTTTCTCTCGATCTTCTCTTGTCTTCTCCAAGTTTATCTGCCGCCGGACAATCTCCTTTCCCCTTCATCCAATCCAACACCTTGACCGGCACCTAGATAACCGCAGGGATTTTGGGTGGTGACGGAAGCGTGGAGGCCGGAGAAGGATTCCGACATGCCGGAGACCCAGCAACGGTGGGACAGAAGCCTAGGAGGAAGAGGGCGTCGCCTTGGGTTTGAGTTTCCACTTGTTTGGGCTCAAATATCTTTTCTTCAATCCTTTCATAGCTTTTGGATTTCTGAAATTTTATTTATTTTGACAAATTATTAAAATAAAATTAGTTGTTTTGGGATGGAATTGGAACTGAATTTGTGCATGAAAATTGAAGAAGTATTTAAATTTTGTTGGGATTAGAGTTTTAAAGAGTGGTTGATATGCTGCTCATGTGTTTTGGATTGGATTGAACATTGGAGTTTTGGAATTGTATTCTTGGTCGTGCAAATTCAGAGATTGAAGTGTTATAATTGTCTTCATGCCAATTTTGGAGCCTTGAGGACTGATTGATGATGCTTACCGAGTTTAATGGGTTTAAATGACTGATTGGAAAGAGTACGCCTCCGTTAAGACGCTCTCTCCTTCCAAAACAAAATTTGATGTGATATTAATATTTATGTTGCATGTATAGGCACAGGGAATTGAAGAATGAGTTGCCAACACACTGGATTACGTACGGGAACGCACGTTCTGGTATCCTTGTTGAGTTTCAGTATAGGGAGTACGAGTGACGTTGCTGACATCAAAATTCAACAACCCTCATAAACAGGTAATTAAAAATTAATTGGTTAAATTGTCATTAAGTACGCCCGTTTTTAAATATTTTACTAATATTTTATTTTTTCTTTGAATACCGTTTCCCAGACGGACGCTCAGAACCGGCAACGCAACACAATGAACCATTATGCCGGTTCTAGATCGTTCGTTGTCTTCATGGAGGAGGCGGGCAGGGAACATCCAGAAGTCAACCGGTACGTTTATACGTACGAGAAAACATATTCTGACGCCCAGGAAGATATTGTAAGTCATCTTACGTTTTTAAATTTTTAATTTTACTTATATATATGTAAAAATGTTAATTAACAATTTTTTTCTATCTAATTATGCGAATGTGAAACAGACTAGTGACGAGGTGATGAATGCTATAGTGAGGGAGACATGATCGAATACGCATGAGAAAGAGATGTCCGAAGCCATGTCCCGGATCGACACCTCGGATCCGAGGGTTGAGGCGAGGATCATGGGCGCAACCTTCCCACCTCGAGAAAACAACTTCTACTGTCGGGGTTTAAGACACATGGGGGCGAGGGGTTTTTGAAGACCACTAGGATTTCAAAGAAATGCAGTCTCGACCAGCAGCATGACGACTCAGCTAAAGTCAAAAGTTCAGAGACTACGGGAACAACAAGCCGTTCATGCAGCCCATGCCACTCAGATTACTGTCTAGACAGCCTATACTACCGCCTTACATGAGTATAATGTCGTAGTATATGCCACCCAGCATGCCCAGCAGCAGCAGATGTTCTAGTACTTGAGGGAGTTTTCAGCGGCCCAGCTTCAGGGACTTCCGGCTCTAGCCATGCCTATGCCTATACCGCTACCTCAGCCGCCGCAACCTCCTCAGTAGCAACCTCTTCCGCAACAGCATATATCAAAATCATATATAGATTTAGACAATATCGATTTTATGTAGTTTATATAGTTTTATGTGTTTGTGAACAATTTTTAAATTTATAATGAAAAACGTATTTTGTCACCATTTTTGGTGTTGTTGGTTATATGAAAATGTTTTAGTGTATTTTGCAGGTTGTTTGGAATAGTAATTTAAAAAATTCGGGTTTTTTTACTGGAATGGAGTTATAGCCGATGAAACTTGTCATAATTCGTCGGTTATAATATTTTTATTTTTTAAGGTTTAGCCGACGAATTATGACAAGTTTCGTCAGGTATAGTAGTCTTTAGCTGACGAAACTTAGTATTATTCGTCGGCTATAGTTTTATTTTTTATTCAATACTTCAACCGACAAATATTATAAGTGTTTCGTCGGCCAAAGTCTCAGAGTATGTTCGACGAAATATTGTTTCGTCGGCTGTAGTCTTAAACTTGAGCCGACGAAATACATAAAATAGTCGTCGGCTAAAGTGTGAGTCAATAGCTGACGACTACTTCTCCTTTCGTCAGCTAAAGTCATAACTGACGAGTCTTTCCAAACGAAATCATAGCCGACGAAGGCTCATCAGCTAAGATTTTAACCGATAAACTTAATTAACAGGCCGATGAAAATTTGTTATCGGCTAAAGTGCTGATCTTTGTAGTGGAAAGAAATTATTTTCGTTGGTTAAAGTATTGATCCTTCTAGTGGAAAGAATTTAAAACATCAAAGCGGGTGCAGAAATGTCATATTATCAGTTGGATATGTTCTTCAAAATCTTAGAGTGGCAGCGTACTTTGTATGGAAGTTCTTACAAGCTGGACTCCAGATTGTAGTAGTCTGCGTTGAATTTCAAATTAGAATTTGAAATGAAAGAGGTCTGATTTCTGAACAATATTCCACAGCTAATAAACGAGAGTATGGTCACATACTGACGTACAGTTCAGAAAATGATCGAGGTTAGTAGAATAGTAGGTTACAATTTATTGAAGCTTTTTAAAGTAAAAAGCTACGAAATCGGTAGTAAGGACTAAAATTTCGGGGATTACGGAAATATCGACTCTCCGAAAACAGATATTTTTATGAAAATTTCGAGAAAATATCGATTGCAGTAAAAAAATGAGAAAATTGACGAAAATTATTAGAAAAACATGGAAATTCTAAATGAAACTTTGAGAGATGCTTATTATCTTGATTACCTACTATAGTTGACAAAGAAATCTTGAGTGAGTTTTAGTTATTCAAGGTGAATAACTACGTGCTGAACCAATGATAATTCTTAAATTTTTACTGTAAATTTATACATCTAATTTTTTTTGATGGCTTGAAACTCAAAGGGAGGCTAGACCATCACGGCTTATATACATATGATACACTTCATATGAAATTACATAAGTGGTTTAGAACCACGTAGACGACCTTTGAGGTACAAAATGTTCACTATTTTCATCGTTTCTTTGTGTAGAGTCTTCAGTATTCTGGTGTCATTAATCATATTTAAAAACAAAAGAATGGTCTTTTCTCATAATTTACCATCCTCATACTTAATATCTTTCTTCTGGTCTTTTCTCATTATTATGTCTCTCTAATTTTCTCTAATAGGCCTCTGTTTTTCTTAGCTTTCTTCCATCTTCACATCCCAAATTTGCATGAAGGCTTCAAGTGATTGTTCTCTTTTTTTTTACACTGTTAAGTGTTAAAGACCTAACCAAGCACTGTAGTTAGTGAACAAAAAAGTATTATACACGTGAACAGAAACCGACTTCAACAAAAAATAGTTATATTTTTGAATAGTCCTATGTGTTTCTCATCATTTTGTCTCTCTGCTTTTCTCTTAATAGTCCTATGTTTTTTCTTAGTTTTTTTCCACTTTCACAACCCAAATTCGCATGAAGGTTTTAGGTGATTGTTCTCTATTTCTTTTGCATTGTTTAGTGTTAAAGGTCCAACCTAGCACAATAGTTAGTATCATTTTATGTAATAATAGCCTTCAAACACGCGTGAAAGACTTTGTTCACCTCTATAAAATATTTGGTTTTTATGTCACTCTCTATAACCCTCAGTAGATAATGTATCTCAATCTTAAGACTTACTAATCATATTAATTATATATTTTACATTGAGATGCAGAAAATTTGAATAACAAATTGATATACTATGCATGTGAATTTTGTAGTTCGATCAATATTATGTAACAGTTATCTGAAACTCTAATAAAAATTACACAATTGATTGAGATGGTGTTAACACCAAATTTATACTAACAACCAAAATATCTAGAATTGCAAGTAAGGAACACTCATCAGTTCATGTCATAAGCTGAACTGATAAACTAAATCAATAGGGAAATTAATTGATGTCCTAAACCTAAACCCACATATCGGCATTCATATGCATCGTCAAAATTAATATTTTAAAAAATTGATATAAATGAATATAAACCCTGAAAAATCAATACAATTATTAATCGATGTCATAAATCCTAAACTCACATGCCAACATTCATATGCATTGTGAAAATTACAATGTTTAAAAAGTGATACAAATTAATATTAACTCTGAACAATCAATACAATTATTAATCGGTTAAAATACATTAAACACAATTATTTAGTTTTAGAGTTGATTCAATTTCATTTCTATTATTATTATTATGAATATTAACAACACCCGATATTTGTTATTAACACACCCATCAACCTATTATTATTATTGTAATTAATTTTTTATTATTTTTAAATAAGTGAAAAAATTGTAAAAATATAAAAATTGAGGACAGATCTGTCAATCCGTGTATAGATGGTTTGATTGTAAAAATAATAATATAAAAAAATAAAGTAGTTTTGTCCGATTACTGTTCACCTGAACAACGGTTTATGAGACGATGAACATTAGTTTGTGAAAAGTTAGTGAACAGTATATATATATATATATGTATATATATATATATATATGTTAAATGATGTGACAACTTATTTGTCACCAATGGTCTTGGTGCAGATTTTTATTTTTGCATCACTTTTTGATCGAATTTTCTCATCTGCGTCGTCTAATATTTATATAATATTGTGTAGATCATCTCTGCAAAATTCAGCCAATTTGGTAGTCGTTCAGACTCTCAAAATTGTGTTTTTCTGTTATAAACATGAATGGTCAGTCCGTCCATTTGTTTTTCGAGTTTGAGGGTCTAAACGATTACCAAATTGGCTGAAATTTTGCAGAGATGATCTACACAATATTATCTAGATACTAGAGGGTAGGGATGAGGAAATTCGATCGAAAAGTGGTGTAAAAATTAAAATCCACATCAAAACCATTGATGCGGACGTTTATAGATGAGAAAAATCATATACATATATATATGGCATTTCTAATGAGTGATCTTTTTTTGGGTCATTTCTAGGGATATGCCCACACCATTAGATCTATTTTTTAATGGGCTTGGATGATTGAGATTAAAACAAAAAACTTAACACTTATGTCAAACCTACACCGATCAAGATCATTAAAAATAAATCGAAATTTTTGATGTCTTAACGATCACCAAATCATATGAAATTTTATAAATGTGATCTATTCATATAGCCCAACAAACTGAACGGTGGAGATGCCGAAATTTGATCGGATAGTTGGTGTAATAACTTATCCCTAAAAATAGTTAAAAAATGATCCCTCTTTAGAATGAGACTATATATATATATGAATCCATAGTCAATTCCAACATTGACGTATCGACCGTTCTCCTTCATCAAATTAGTTACATCTGGTGTCAACTCAAATGTGAAGACATGGGTTGAGTAAGGATCCCTCTTAAATTTCTTACAGATTCTACTTAACCTACATGTCGGGGTATATATTACAATTATTACTAGCTAGGTAGCTTAACTTGCGTAATATCTACAAAACCCTACACAAGATGGACAAGACCAAACATTGGTTTTCTTTCTTGCATTCGGAGGAACCAAAGAAAGAGACGCTGTTCTCTCTTGTGCCAACTCAAACTCATTTGGCGCCTCTGATCTTGGGTCGAAAAAAGCGATGGAAGTCATGAAGTCACTGCATACTACCCAAGATAAACAATATTCCTAAAAGCCAAAATAAAATCAATAATTTAACTAATCCTTATCTATATAGTTCAAGGCTCCAAGCTTTACGTACTCGCCACTGTCAACTACTTAACTTTACGGTATTGATGAAACTAAATCAAAGATGAAGATCATACGCAAATTTCCTCACCCAAGAACACTCTTATCACTCATTGTTGTTGCTATATGTGTTCTGAAATCAGCGAGTAGCGCTTCTACTACTGATGATAACGGCGAGTATCTGATCGGAGTTGGAAGCTATGACATGACCGGACCGGCAGCCGGAGTAGTCATGATGGGTTACGCTAACATGGGTCAAACCACTGCGGGTGTACATTTCCGGTTAAGAGCAAGGACTTTCGTAGTGGCTGAGAGCTCCCAAGGTCCAAGGTTTGCCTTTGTTAACCTTGATGCAGGGATGGCCTCACAACTCGTTAATATTAAAGTTCTGGAGAAACTCAAATCAAGGTAAATCCAATACATAACATTATCTTGAAGGTTAATGTTGAATTGTCAATAGTTAAAAATAATCTTGCTCTTCGTTTATAAAGGTTTGGCGACTTATATACCGAGGAAAATGTGGCGATTAGTGGCATTCACACACATGCTGGACCTGGAGGTTACTTGCAGTATTTCCTCTACTCTATATCAACTCTAGGATTCATCCAAGAATCATTCGATGTCATTGTCAATGCAATTGTGCAAAGCATTGTTCAAGCTCATCATAACCTCAAACCTGGTTCTATTTTCATCAACCAAGGTAAACAGACCTACAAAGTCTGCATGTACGTAACTTTACTAGAAACCCTACTTACTTGGACGATCACCTAATCGACTAAATTTTATAGGGGATGTGATCAACGCCGGAATAAACAGGAGTCCAAGCGCTTATCTGCTAAACCCGGCAGAGGAGAGAGCACATTATCCTGCCAACGTTGATACCCTGATGACTCTTTTGAAGTTTGTGGATGGTGCCAGCCAGAAGAGCATTGGAGCATTCAGCTGGTTTGCCACTCACGGTACCTCCATGAGCAAAGACAACATGCTCATCAGTGGAGACAACAAAGGCGCAGCTGCGAGGTTCTTCGAGGACCAGTTCGCTACAACTCCTATAAGAGCACCCTTCAACTCGTCTAGCTCACCAGGTAAGCAATCAATTCAAGCTCATCTGAATACTCTGCAACATTAGCTAGATGTTAGCAACATGATCAATTGCAGTTGCTCACTGTTATTTGTGTAATAGATATTGGTGAGTTATTAAAGAAGGCAAAGACGATCAAAGCAACAGGAGGGCGGCGCTGCAGTAAAACGAGCAGCCAAGACTGTAAGGTGAGGAAAAACGACGGGTCACTATTCGTGGGAGCTTTTTGCCAATCCAATGTTGGAGATGTGACGCCGAATGTGCTTGGCGCATTCTGCACTGATACTGGAAGACCTTGTGACTTCAAGCATTCTTCATGCAATGGGAATGACCTTCTTTGCCTCAGCCGTGGACCTGGGTACTAATATAGCCCTCCTAGAATTAAATGTGCGCCTTGCGCCACAAGAAACTAAGAACACCTTTATGTTGTTTAACAGGTACCCTGATGAAATACTAAGCACCAAAATTATAGGGGAAAGACAGTTTAAGAAGGCAGCTGACCTATTCACATCAGCTTCAGAGAAATTAACCGGGGCTATTGATTACCGCCACGTTTATCTTGATTTTACTGATATTGAGGTTGAACTGGAAGGAAACAGGAAGGTGAAAACATGTCCAGCAGCAGTTGGTGCTGGTTTTGCTGCTGGGACTACAGATGGTCCAGGTATCTCTGGATTTCAACAAGGTGATACAGAGGTCAGTACTTTTTTTGGCCCAACAGAACTTTGGTTTCTAGTCTCCAGGCATATCAGTCGACTCTGCTTGCTTTCAGCACTTACTATGGTTTTATCTACAGATCCCTGAGAAATATATAAAACTTAGGGATGGACTGCAAAAACCTAGCCAATATCAAATGGACTGCCAAGAACCCAAGAATGTACTGCTTTCCACTGGTGAAATGTTTAAACCTTATGCATGGGCGGTAAGACTTACTTTTACTAGCTCTCATCATTCTCATTACCTTCTGCATAAATATATATATATATATATATATATATATATATATATATATATAAGACTTCCACTTTCTGTTTTGAGTCTAATGATTTAATATATACTAGAGTACAGATAAGTAATTCTAATTGTTTCAACTTTATGATGCCACTGCAGCCTGCAATTGTCCCTATACAAATGCTCAGATTGGGGAAACTCATCATACTTTCTGTCCCAGGAGGTTGGCAATCTTTTAAAACTCACATGAACATCTTTACAGATAGAATTGAAGAACTCTAGCTACTTTATACTTGTGCTTCATTATTGCATTCACAATTCACAAAGCATGTGTAACAGCAGTACTATAATGGTTCTCAACTCGCAGAATTCACCACAATGGCGGGGAGGCGTCTAAGGGACGCAGTAAAGGAGACATTGATAAGTCACAGCAAGGGTGAATTTGACGAGAGCACCCATATAGTAATAGCAGGCCTCACAAATACTTATTCCCAATATATAGCAACTTTTGAAGAATACACACAACAGAGATATGAGGTACATACTTAACCTATAAGGAATAACTAATATCTTCAATGAGTTTGGCATGAGATTCACCTAAATGGATCATGAGTGAACATACTTAACCTGCTATAACTAATAACTTCAACTTTCTAACGGGATTATCTCATATATGACTAATCTTCAGGGTGCTTCCACTCTCTATGGTCCTCATACATTATCAGCATACATTCAAGAATTTGAAAAATTAGCCAAAGCAATGGCAAAGGGAGAGAAGGTCATTTCTGAAGGTCCCTCGCCACCAGATCTTTCCTCTGTACTAGTCAAAACTTTACTTGGACCTTTTGGAGAATTGCCTCCACCACATACAAAGTTTGGAGATATGAAACAAGATATCATTATACCAAAAAGTGGTTCATTCAGAAAGGGAGATCTGAATATACCAAATGCCACATTTTGGAGTGCAAACCCAAATTATGACTTGTTGACAGAAGGCACATATGCAGTGGTAGAGATGCTTCAAGGGGATAACTGGGTTTCAGTTTACGATGATGATGATTTCTCTGTGATTTTCAAGTGGAGTAGAGATGAAAGTTTCAAGTGGAGTAGAGATGAAAGTGGGGTATATAGCACAGCAACCATAGAATGGGACATACCAAGGGATGCAAATTTTGGGGTATACAGGCTAAGGCATTTTGGTTCATCAAGGAAAACAAAGGACTCTCCCATCAGCTACTTCACTGGTGCATCTAGTGGGTTTGCAGTGGCATAAAAATCCATTCATGCATATCATCTAATACAAAATAAGAACTAGCAGAATTTTCACTCTTGAAGATATAATCTCATTATTCATGTGTTTAGATGGTAGTTCCTTATTAAACACTGTAATCTTGCATGTAAAAGTAAAGGCTGATTGTAATCGGTAAGCTAGCTTACAGTACTCATACAGGTAACACAACGGAGACATTTCCCTTCAATGAGTAAATCAAAAGCTTTATTGATGTCTTCAAATGCCACCTTATGTGTCACAAACTCGTCTAGTTGTAGTTCCTGATAGGTAAAATCTCAGAATGACATCTAGTGTGATTTAGGCAAAAAGCATTTAAAATTTAAAACAGACAGTTAACAGCTAATTTACCTTGTTGATGTAGTGATTGAGGAGCACAGGGATATCAGACTTAGGTTTGAGTCCTCCAAAGAAGGATCCCATGAGGATTTTACCCTTATGAAGCACATCATATGAGGGAAGGATCAATTGTGACCCTGGCTGGTCCACACCTAATACAATTGCTTTTCCCCAACCCTGAAGTTAAAAAGAAAATGCTTGATATAAAGTTTAATGCAGTGAATTAGAGCTGCACTGCTGCTTAACCTCATCATTATGTGAGTAACATGTTCACAAACTATGAAGTCTAAGAATCTAAGATACACAAGGAAATCCCCTTCAAAAAAATGATACACAAGGAAATCTACACATACTGGACTCGCTGGATCTGTATGATAGCCGATAGGAGATCACATTCTTGTAGATTAAAAGTTATGTTAAGGCACGACACTATGAAAGTGAAGAGGAGCGCATCTGTATATGAGAAAGAGACCTTCCGGCAGCAAGCATAAGCTTGTTGCACCAGTGATGAATTTCCAACACATTCAAAGCAATAATGTGCACCCCCCTCAGTCATCTCAATCATCACCTGCATGTCAAAAAAACAAGTTTGCCACCAAAAACATATTCATGAGCACAAATGAAAATTAATTAATATCAAGAATATGAGTTCGTAGAATACAAAATCAAACAATGAAGACTCCAAAAAGCTTCTGCATAGTTTATGAGGAAGACCTCCGTCACAGATTTATTCTCACAATTTGCAGGGTTGATGAAGTCAGTGACTCCGAATTTTTTTCCTGTGTCAATGAGAAACAGCAAGAAATTATAATCCAAATCCCTGCAAAGGGAAACAGTATAGAATGATCTAATTTAGCAGATCGCATGTGCCTTCCGTGAAGAAGGATAATTGTGGCATAAATGAACACGAATACAAAGCCCATCACTGTCTAATGTAAATCGAGTACTTCTGGTAAGATCCTAATACCAATTTCAAATTTGTCTTGGTTAACATCCACCCCGATAATTCTAGTAGCTCCACACAGTCTTGCACCCTCTGCCACCTGGAGAATTCAAACATGGTAATATTGACTAGGTTGTGAGGAAAAGTAGTAAAATGATATATCTGGACTAAATTCTGCATATGCATACAGCTAATCCAATTGAACCAAGCCCAAATATAGCGACAGTTGATCCAGGCTCCACATTTGCCGTTCTCCAAGCAGCACCAACCCCTAAAACCAGATTTGTGAAATTTCACAAGCCAAAAAAATGACTGAGTTTCTAAGTACGATTCATATATAAGAAAACTCAACCATAATTACTTCAGTTCAAGAAAAATACCAAGTGTAAGCTACCAGTTGATACTCCACAACCTAGAGCCTGCAGCTTTGGTTATAGGTATTGGAGAGTTTATCTTTGTGAGATGGGCAATGTCCACCACTGTATACTCGCTAAAACTAGACACAGATAGAAAATGGTGTATAACCTCGCCATTGAGGTCTGTGAATCTGCTTGTCTCATGTCTGGGCATAAAAGGTGAGATCTGCTTGAAGGGGAGTTTTGAACAAAGGTTGCTTTTTGTTGATCTGCAATCAACACATTCTCCACATTCCGAAATCAATGTTGGGATCACAGTATCTCCTTCTGCTACCTCAGTCACTTCCTCCCCAACACTCTCCACAACCCTACATGGCATAACCAGCAGAACCTCAATGCTCAATTGCTCATACTTGCATTCTGTATATAAAACTCATTTCATAACCTAAAGAAAGAATCGTTTTCCCCTTTTTAACGGTATAATCATATATCAAACTCAAGAAATATGGTCTAATTTGGTATTGAAAGATGAAGGCAAGTTGGGGAAAAGTGTTGGAGCTCACCCGATAGCTTCATGACCGATAATTCTAGGGAAAACTCCAGGAAAGTGCTATTTAAACAAAATTTTCCTTCACTATCAACAGCTTGTTAATTATTTGAAATAAAAACTTCAAGTATGAGTTAGAGGTGCATAAGGAAATAACCTTCATTTTCCAGAAAGTGATATCACTGTGGCACAGAGAAGTATAGACAATACGAACACGAACTTCATAGGGCATCGGGGGCGCCACTATGATCTCTTCTACGACAAGTGGCTCACCTGGCTTGCGAGAGACGGCAGCTGCAGTTTGGTATTAGCATTATTAGATACACAAGGTCAGAATCAGTTTCAGACTCAAATCTCAATGAAAGCTAGCAAAACAAAGCCAAGAGAGAAAGAGCCTCTGCATCTAATAGGCTTCCCTCTTTTCCACTTGACAACTTCTCATCCATGGCAGCCATAAACTCAAAGTCGTTTCTCTTCTTTCTTCACTGTGTCGGTCACGGTACACGGTCTTTATACAGTATGATGTGTTTTTTATGGGATGGTTTAATTTTACCTTTTTTTACCTTTTATGGTTGGACTGCAGCCTGCAAATCTTTCTATTTCACAATTCACATTACCAGATGTTTATACTAAAAAATAATGCTGAAGAAAAACATAAACAGATGGGGAAACTTTCTACACTTGTGTATTGAATTTAGTTGTCAAGCACTTACATGCGTGGGTTGTTGTATGAGAAAGAGAATAAGCCTAAAACTGATATAATTAGGTACAGAGCACCATACTTTCCTATGCACAAGGTATGGACTAAGAGAAAGACTTGATCCCCACCATACTGCAACATAAGAGTAGAACCAACCATGCGTCTTTGCCATTCTTAGATAAATCAGACAACTTTACAGTAACAAAATCCCCGAGGCTGCTATTAACTGAGCTCAGCATCTCATTTATAAACTGGGAGGATCTACAAGATTAATCAAAAACCTAAGACCCAACAAGATCACCATCACAGGCTTCACGTTAGTAGTGCCTGTTGACAGCACTACTGTAATGGCTTTAACAACCTTCACACTACTGTTTTCCCCCCTCCCAAAAAAAAGCTCCAAGCTACTGAGCTTGCAGATATACCAAATGGCGTGGCAGAGGCTAAGTTAAGCAGTAAATTGATAATATGATGAGACGAGCCACATTGTAATATCAGAGGGGCCTTACAAGTTACATACACTAATTCACAATACACTGCAGCTTTAAGGAGAACGTGCAGCAGAAATTTGAGGCAAACGCCTCACATATTAGAGAAACTCACTTTAGTGAGTTTAGCATGACATATACATAAATCGAACCGGGAGAAACAATGACTTATGCAATAGTTCTATACGCTAATTTCTTGCTGCTTCCACTCTCTAGATGATAGTTCCTTATTATACACTGAAATCTAGCATGTGAATGGAGATTCTTACTGATGAAAGTAACTCACTGAACATTCATACAGATTACACATCGTAGAGATTTCCCTTCAATGAGTAAATCAAAAGCTTTGTTGATGTCTTCAAATGTCACTTCATGTGTCACAAACTCATCCAGTTGTAGTTCCTGATGCGATGAATAGCTAAAATGTTAAAAGGACATCCAGGTAAGTTAAGCGAAAAACAATTAAAACAAACAGTCACTGTTAAATCACCTTGTTGATGTAGCGATTTAGGAGAATAGGAAGATCTGATTTGGGTTTGAGTCCTCCAAATATGACTCCAGTGAGGGTTTTGCCAGTAGTAAGGATAGCCGCTGAAGGAATGCTCACCTGTGACCCTGGCTTGTCCACTCCTAACACAATTGTTTTTCCCCAACCCTGAAAGATATTTTGTATATTGTTTATGCGTGTTGCTACATATACAGTATATACATCTAGAGAGAGAGCGAGACCTTGCGGCAGCAAGCATAAGCTTCTTGCACCAATGATGCCATTCCCACACATTCAAAGCAATAATCTGCACCCCCGTCAGTCATCTCAATTATTGACTGCCACAAAAAGCATATACATCCTCACAAATGAACTATTAATCTCTAAAACAACTGCACATAAGAATACTCTAACAAATGATGAATTATCCACATACTAGGTGCAAAGTTCTAGAGAAAGACCTCACTCGCAGATTTATTCTTAGAATTTGCAGCTTTGACGAAGTCAGTGAGTCCAAACTTTTTCCCTGTGTCAATAAGCAAACAATTTCATCAATCAAATCCATTGTGAAATGAAAAATCATAGCATAATCAGATGGAACACTTCTATGACAAGAGCACCGCTGCTGTGCATTGGCATGACTACTGAGCTCTTCACTTGCTAAAGTGACTAAAATCAGATACTTCCGATAAGATCCACATACCAAATTCAAATTTGTCTTCGTTCACATCCACGCCGATAATTCTTGTAGCTCCACAGAGTCTTGCTCCCTCTGCAACCTGGATAATTTAACATGGCTGTGAGCATTGCCACATAAAAAATCTGCAGGATGAAAGATGTATGAAACATATAGACTAAGATTGCGAATGCATACAGCTAATCCAACTGAGCCAAGCCCGAATATAGCCACAGTTGATCCTGGCTCTACATTTGCTGTTCTCCATGCAGCACCAAATCCTACAACCAGATATGACATTTTTGATCAGATATGACCATGTAGCTTGTGATCCCCAAAAGGATAGCACTTTGTAAACACAATTGAAATATAAAGTTTGTGAACCCTCACATCAAAACAAGTACCAGAAAACAATACAGGTTTCAGGTCTACCTGTTGATACTCCACACCCCAGAAGGCCGGCAGCCTTGGTCAGAGGTATTCCAGAATCAATCTTGGTAAGATGGGCTATGTCCACCACTGTATACTCACTAAAACTAGACACAGATAGGAAATGGTATATAGCCTCGCCATTGAGGTCTGTGAATCTGCTTGTCCCATATCTTGGCATAAAAGGTGCGGTCCGTGAGGACTTGAAGGGTAGTTTTGAACATAGATTGCTCTTTGTTGATTTGCAATCTCTACATTCTCCACATTCTGCCAAAAATGTCGGGATGACAGTATCTCCTTCACTTACCTCATTGACATCCTCCCCAACACTCTCCACTACCCTAAAAGGCATAAGCATTGATCAAAATGCATATCAGCTCCATGGCCAAAATATGTTGTTTAACGCAAAACCTTCCCAAATATATGTGATCCTTACCTTACTAACAGTTCATTTTGAAGACAAGAATGCCAATGTCAGCGATCAAACTAATAAGGTGTGTGCTCATTTGGTTATGAAAGAAGAATTAAACTCACCCGATAGCTTCGTGACCGAGAATCCTAGGGAACATTGCAGCAGCAAAGTCCTACCAGCAAACCAAACAACAGCTAGAAGATAAGTCTGAAGCATCCACAGCTAGTTAATTAGTGAGAAAAAGAGTATCACGAACCTCGATCTTCCAGAACAAGATATCACTCTGGCAGACAGAGGTAGAAATAATCCGAATGCGGACTTCACGAGGCATCGGCGGTGCCACTATGATCTCTTCGATCACTAGAGGCTCACTTGGCCTCCGACACACCGCAGCTACAACACGATCACATAATTCAGCAACCAATCAGATAGGCTTCATCAAAACTCAACTGATAAAATCCTACCTCTGCATCGAATAGGCTTCCCTCTACTTCCTCCACCGCACACTTGCTCAGCCATGGCTACCTTTCTTTGATTATCTAACTCGATTGTGTAAATGTGTAATGACTATTTTTTCGGATTAGACTTTTTTGACCACCTGTTTCGGTAAGGTGGGCCCGGGTTAGGGCCAACAAATAGAAAAACAAATAGAATTAGAGAAACCCCTTGTTGCGAATGCATCAGCAACAGACATGAAGACGACGCAGGAGCTAGCAGTAGAAGGCCAGAAGCATCTAGAAGAGACGATCCAGTCAGCTTTCAAGATCCTCTCCTCTATGAACGACGAGCTCTGCAACCCGCTTCTCTGGCCCACCGATTCCTCCGCCGCCGTCGCAAACGGACATTCTTCTATCTCCAACGGCGTCGTTCATAGCGACTCGTCTTCTTCTGAGAACCAACATCCCGGAGACTCTAGCGGAGCTGGTGGGGCCCTTGAGGAGGCTCGGTTTCGGTACAAGAACTCCGTGACGGCGCTCCGGGCTGTTCTGGCTGCTATTCCTGATTCTCACAAGGTGAACTACTCACCCAGAAAACCTCTTTCTTTCAATTTTGTGATATTTCAGATTTTGAATAATTTCTTGTGGATTCAATTGGTTAAGTAAAGAATTGTGATTTGCAGGTACAATTTGAAATTTCTGCTTTTGTTTAGTATAATTTTCTTGAGAAATACCTGTCAGCTAGTACTGTATGTGAATTAAATTTATGATTAGATAAGGTTATAATTTTGTGATATTGCAATTTGAAATTTATGGTCTAAGTTAGTTTAATTTGCTTGAGAAATAATGTAAATTATGTAATGCATGAGTCTAACTGTAACAGTTTTATTTCTAAAAACCATATGGTAGGCTAATATTGGGGGTTGCTTATACTGAAACAGGAAAAATCTGAAACTGGTTTGCCTGCAGACGAAACTGAAGTTGAGAAGTTGGAAGAGCAAGCCTCCAATTTGAGAAAGGTATTCATTTAAACTACACTATCTCGTATCATGTCTAGAAATACATGTTTGCTTCCAAGGGATTGGGTTTATGTGGAGGGTTCTATGTGAAGAAATGCCTTGTTTACCTTATTGCGGTACAACTAATTCGTTTACCTTATTGTTTGTGTAGGAGCTTGTGAAGAAAAATGCATATATCAAGGTTCTTATAGATCAGCTACGAGATCTTGTCACCGACATATCAACCTGGCAAAGTCCTTGTTCTGTCTGACATTCAAAAGCATATGGTGTGTCTTATAATGGATGCTAAAAATTTGTGGAAGGTGATGATGCTTTTCTAGGGAGTTTGAGAATCTGTGAAGCTTCAGTACTTTATATGAGGTGATTAAGCTTCACAGGGGAAAATTTCATATAACATGAGAGATACATAAGTGGAGGTTTGTTAGTCCTGATTCCTGAACTCATGATAACTTTGATATTAAGATTTCAGATTAGCTTGTTTCTCCTTCTATTGTCATGTATTAGATGTATCATGTTTGAAATCAAGGACGGAGGATAGTGTATCTATCCCTGGGCTGCAGCCCGTGCAGTTTTTTAACTTCTAGTTTAATTACATAGGCTAATCACTTCCTCCTATATCATTAGCCCATGCAATCTCATGTTGTCAAGAGAAAAAGAAAAGTCAACCAGTAAAATTAGAGTCAAATAACAAAATTTGATCAAGTTAGATGAGGAAATTATTGAAAAACTAAAACCAAATCTTTATAATTACCAACAAAGTAGTTATAATTATATTGACTGTATCGCTTTCTTTTATGTTTATTTTAGTTTTTTTTATCTATAATGAATATGTTTAATTTTATTTATGGATTCAATCCAATGCAACAGTAGTAAGCCAAAAAAACTTGAGACTACTTATTCGAATTCTTTATCAGATGAAAATTTAGCCCAGTCAGTTTACAAATCCTGGCTCCGTCCTGTTTGAAATCGTTCATGCTGTTTAACCATTCATAGAAATTGGTCTAGTTTTGCATCAAGGCTTAGACAACAAAAAAGTAATAGGATGAGAAGAACAATACTGTAAATAATAACAGACACTAAATCACAATATATTGCAACAGAGATATGAGGTACATACATAAGTGGAACCTGGGGAAACAAGGACTTTGTATGGTGACATTCTATTTGTTTTATGAACATATTACGAAAATTGCATGCTGCTTACACTCTGTAGATGGCAGTTCTTTATTAAACACTGAAATCTTACATGTGAAGGAGAGAATGTAACTAATGGAAGGAACTCACTGATCATTCATACAGATTACACATCGCAAACATTTCCCTTCAATGAGTAGATCAAAAGCTTTGTTAATATCTTTAAATGTTACTTCATGTGTAACAAACTCATCCAGTTGTAGTTCCTGATGGAATGAAAAGCTAAAATGTTAAAAGGGCATCCAGGTGTAAGTTGAGCGAAAAGAAATCAAAACAAACAGTTACTGTTAAATCACCTTGTTGATGTATCGATTGAGTAGAATAGGAATATCTGATTTGGGTTTGAGTCCTCCAAATAAGACTCCCATGAGGGATTTTCCAGTACTAAGGATATCCTTTGAAGGAATGCTCACATGTGACCCTGGCTTGTCCACTCCTAACACGACTGTTTTTCCCCAACCCTGAAACATATTTTGTATCATAGATTACATACGAGTATGACTATGATAATACGAGAAAATCTACAGCACAGTGATCCAACTGGATCTGCATGATAATATGATACACACAAATAGTATATAGAGGGAGAGAGATAGAGAACCTTGCGGCAACATGCATAAGCTTCTTGCACAACTGATGCCATCCCTACACATTCAAAGCAATAATCTGCACCCCCGTCAGTCATCTCAATTATCACCTGCCACAAAAGCATATCCATTCCCAGAAATTAACTATTAATCTCTATTAATTTCTAAAACAACTGTGCATACACTAGCAAATAACGAATTATCCAAGCACTAGGTGTACAGTTCAAGAGAGAAACCTCGCTTGCAGATTTATTCTCAGAATTTGCAGCGTTAACGAAATCAGTGAGTCCAAACTTTTTCCCTGTGTTAATAAGAAAAATATTTTATCATCCAATCCTTGGCAAAATGAAACAAACATATAGCATTCAGATGCTTAATCCTCCTATGATGAAGGGCATCTCTACCAACATTGGCATGAGTATAAAGCTTTTCATGGTCTAACGTGACTAAAATCAGATGCTTCTGATAAGATCCACATACCAACTTCGAATTTGTCTTCGTTCACATCCACACCAATAATTCTTGTAGCTCCACAAAGTCTTGCTCCCTCTGCAACCTGGAAAAATTAGCATGGTGTGAGCATTGTCATAATTAAAAAGCTGCAGGAGGAAAAGAAGAATGAAACATCTAGACTAAGGTCGAATGCATACAGCTAATCCAATTGAACCAAGCCCGAATATAGCCACAGTTGATCCTGGCTCTACATTTGCAGTTCTCCATGCAGCACCAACCCCTAAAACCAGATTTGTGATATGTGTTCTACCATTTGGTTAGATATGGCCATGTAACTTCACAATCCCCAACAGATATAATTTTTTAATAGAAATATGAATTGCAAACCGTCAAATCAAAACAAGAAAAGTACCAGATAACATATTTCAAGTCTACCTGTTGATACTCCACACCCCAAAAGGCCTGCAGCCTTAGATAGAGGTATTCCAGAATCAATCTTTGTGACATGGGCTATGTCTACCACTGTGTACTCACTAAAACTAGACACATGTAGGAAATGATATATAGCATCGCCATTGAGATCTGTGAATCTGCTAGTCTCATATCTTGGCATAAAAGGTGAGACCTTGAAGGGCAGTTTTGAACAGAGGTTGCTCTTTGTTGATTTGCAATCTCTACATTCTCTACACTCTGCCATGAATGTTGGAATGACAGTATCTCCTTCACTTACCTCATTGACATCCTCCCCAACACTCTCCACAACCCTGCAAGGCACAAACATTGATAAAAAAGCATATCAACTCATCATGACGAAAGTATGTAGTTTTATGCAACCTTACCAAATACTTGTGATAATTGGTATACTTCAGTGCATTAAGCCATTGAGCAAACAATGAATGTTTCTCGTATTAACAGTTCATTTTTTTATGACTTAAAAAAGCTACAATGTGGTCAAATTTGGTTTTGAAAGATGAATTAGAGTGACAGAGTGTTGGAGCTCACCCGATAGCTTCATGACCGAGAATTCTAGGGAAAATTCCAGGGAAGTTCTACAACAACAAAACCAAACAAGATATGCTAAAAGATCAATCGCTTGTTAATTTGTTTAAACTCTAAACGGCAATCAAACACACTATATTGTGAGGTGCGCTAAAGAGATAACCTTCATTCTCCAGAAGATGAGATCACTGTGGCAGAGGGAAGTATAAATAATCCGAATGCGGACTTCATGAGGCATCGGCGGTGCCACTATGATCTCTTCAATCACTAGCGGCTCACTTGGCTTCCGACACACCGCAGCTATAGTTCGTATAACAATTAGATAAACCAGTTTCAGACCACTCATCAAAAGTCAACGAAACAAAACTAACAGAAACAAATTCAAAGTGAGCAAAAAGAACCCACCTCTGCATCGAACAGGCTTCCCTCTACTTCCACTTGACACCTTCTCAGCCATCGCTTCCAAGAAGACACTGATTCTTTCAGAGCGTGATTGGCTGTTATATCATTCAGTGTCTACTGTCTAGTGTCGAATGTAATATAAGTAGCTGAGATATAAATTTGAGTCGCTGAGACTGTAATATAGCAAACAGGAAGATATGTGAGTCGGTTAGACTGCTGGTTGGGATTTCTTGATGAGTAAGGGAAGGAGAATATAAGCTGCCACAAGTTGATATGATTGACAAGTACAGGGTAGGTGGGTTTGGACTTTGGAAGTGGGAGTGGGAGTCTTCATCTGGCGTTGGCGGCATTTTTTATCTCTGTGCTAATTTGGCTTTCGTTTCCAACCGTGCTACTGAGTTGCTGATAAGTCACCAGACATGACGCACAGACTTTTCAACCAGTTATTTGTTTGGGTCAAAATATTATCTTTCGACGAATGCTTTGAAAGATGACTCATTAGACCGATTCTTGCGATCTACGTTATTATTAATGTGTTTCCTTTCGATTGGGAATCATTATTGGCAGGGATTTGTGGTTGTTTAAGGATTCCTTCGAAGATCCAAGAAGATTTGATATGCCTTGATCTGCAAGTAAAAACAAATCCTAGTATTCATTATATAAAGGGGTCAAGATACAGAGATAAAAGACACATTTCAACGATTCAATACAACTTTTGCACAATGCAAGACAAGCCTCTCTGGAGTACCTCTACCAGAAAGATTCTTCAAATATTTTTGTCCACCAAAACTCTATCCGTAGGCATTCCCCGCTGCTACTCACCAAAGCCCGACTCATCGGCATTATCCGCTGCTACCTCACCAAAGCCTCATCCGTGAGCACTACCCGCTTCTACTCACCAAGCCTCATCCGTGAGCGAATAATCCACCACCGCTTCATAAAGCCCTATCCGTAGGCGAATACCCGCAAAAACCATTGTTAGAGTGGGAACTCTAACAAATATCCCCATTTTGTCAAGGAACCCTTTGGCGAACGCACTACACTCCTGATTTTTAGCTCTGCTCAACCACACCCGTCTGAGTAGGAACGTCTACTTCGCAAGAGGAGGAGAAAAATCTTAGTTGCCCTTCATCTAGGTCTAAGAAGAACCTAAGTGCCGGCCTGAACAACGCATGTACGACAATCGTTTGAGAAGAAGACAGAAGGCGAACAAGCATCTAGATCAAGGTTGTACCTGACCCATAGGTACTGACACACCCTCAAGCTTGGTTGTTCGAGAAAATCTATTTTCACACCGAACACTATTAACACCTCATTTTACTATTAATTTTATACAAAAACTATCCAAATTACCCCTAATTGAATTTCTTTTTTTATTTGTATTTTTAACAACTCAAAATCATAAAAATAGAAATCTTAGTTCGATTAAAAAAACACTAGTGGACGCCGCCTCTTAGTTCAATATAAAAAAAACGAAGCAAGTACTACTTACGCGAACCCAAAGATCGGTCTCATCGAAGCCGGTGATGACCTCCTGGACGAAGTACCTCATCGGACTGAAGTGACCTCTCCCGAAACAGCAATGACAACTTGGCGTCGTCGACGATGCTAGGGCCAACGTTGAGAATCGCCTCGAGTAATTGTTTATCCAGCCATTACCGACCGTCGTCTACCACGCCGTCGGTGATGGCTTATGGCCTAAGGGGCACGTTTTGGGTGAGGCCGAATGGGTGGTTGGCGCAGGTGTGGCATCTCGAGTTCGTAGGTCTGGATCATGTCTGTCTTGGGTCTAAAAAAGGTTGGGTTGAGGAGGCGGGTTGGGAGCAGAGGAAGAAGTAGCTTTGGGAGCGGAGATGTGTCAGCGGATGTTGCAGATAGGAGACGGGTCGATGTTGGAGTAATCGTTGGAGTGGGAGTCTATGAGGTCGGTGTTTGGGTATTAGGAGTGAGAATTTCTGGTGGGGGATTTTAGTTAAGATTTAGAATTGTTAAAAATACAAATAGAAAAGGAAATTTAATTAAAGGTAGTTTGGGTAATTTGTGTATAAAAATGTGTTAATAGCAAGACCCTTCAACTTTTGCCTCTGTTTCTTTCATACTGGATCAAAATGGGACCAATTTCAATACGCTATATAGGCGGAAACGCAAGATATGCGAATAGCCCAAGCCCAACGGAGAGGTTTCCTGATAGCAATTGAATTCCGTCGTATTTTGGTGGGAAGAAAAGTTTCTTGGAGATGCAATTACAAACGTTGGACATTCTACCCCGATTGCTACTAGTTGCAGTGGCGGAGTCATCGGAGGTCAAAACATATATAAGAAAGTATAAGACTTTAAAATTTTGTAAAAGTTACACACCTAACTCAAAATTTGGTGTATTTTTGCTTATGGAATATGATAATCTTCAAACGAATCAAAATTTTATTATATACATCTCCTAAAATCATACAAAAATTTAAAATGTACAAGTTAAAAAGTATTAATTTATGGTAAACTCGTTAATTTTTCTATATACTAATAAAAAAGTCAATTATAACTTACCTATGTTTATTGTTATCACATAAAAACCATTCAATTAATAGATACTTTTTTTTATTATAATTGATTTATCATTCAAAATTGATTGATTATATGAAATTTAGCAATTATGAGGGGGTGGGGTTTAAGGATATGATTTAACTAAATATTAAAGAAAGTTAACCAATTAAGCAACTAAAATTTCTTGTAATTGTTCTTGTAACTTCTTTTTTTTGTTGACAATAGGTCTATGAGTAGGGCTGGATTGATATGTATACCAACTTCATTTTTTCAATACTATGTACCAACCAATATATGATTGGTATGAAAAATTCATCATTTATATCAACCAATAACGTTGGTATACCAACTAATTGGTACGGTTGGTACGGTTGGTAATGAGCTTCTACCAACATATTTATGGCCCCAAAATTTAAAGGTCAAATCCAAATAAGTAACAGCAAATTATAACACAATTTATAGTTTTATACAACTTCAACCAAATTACCAAATAAAAACTCACAAACTGAATGTCAAAGTCCAAATAGCTAAACTTCTAAAGTACTAACAAGTAATAAATTCTCAAAACGATTGAAAAATCTACTGTAGAGATTTATTTTTCAGTAAATCTACGGTTGAAAATTTAAAGATATATATATATATTTTTATATTAAATAATTTAATATAGTATAAATTGGTAGGTACAATATACCATGGTATATGAAAAACATGTACCACCTACCAACCAATAATTTAAAGTTAGTACAGTATACTGTGTACCAATTTAGTTGTATATCAACATATTTGATACAGTTGATATATGAATTGGTTGGAACGAAATTGTATATCATTGTCAGCCCTATGTATGAGTGATTTCATTAATACTGATAAGACTGACAATGATAGAGATTTCAAAATGTACCAACTGTACTAATTAAACATGTATACCAAATTTCCAATATCCGAGTTTTCGGTACGATAGCACCGTATCAAGTTCTCATATTCCATTGGTACATGGTATATGTTTTTTGTATAACTATCATACCGAGTTTTAATGAAATACATATATCCACCGCTCATTTTTGTATGAGTTGCATCTACCAAAGCAGAGAAGAGAGAAGAGAAGGCTACCAGGACAGACTTAGAATTCGATTGGGCCCTGATGACTCCGAGATATCTCAGCAGTAGAGCTAAGCCACTCTAGTCGATCTCATCTCAAACGATGATCTCTCTATCGCTGCAATACCAACCATCAACGCTGTCCTCCTCCGCCACCACCCACGTCATGCTCGCCATCTTCGAAAAGAAAACCACCTCAATCGACCTCTACCGCCCCCTCCGTAACTACATCGTCGTCCATTACTCCGAGCGCGAAGCCCAGAACTTCGAAAATTTTCAGGCATTTATTAGACCTTATTGAATTAGGGATTTCCTTGTTATTGTTTAGAGCGATTGAATCCACTCTGACTCTACTCCTTGCATTGCAACTCCATCAACCTTCCGCTTCTCAACTCAACACATTCATATGAAAGACCAAATCTTTAACCCAGCAACCTTCATTATGAATTTGGTGTTGAATCTGAAGTGGGTTGGAGAGTTATTGCAATGGTGATTCATAAAGCTTTGAACTTGATTATGTGTTTCTTTACCATTCATTGATACTCTTATTACTTTTTATATTCATGCAGTAGTTCAGATTGAGTAGTATTTGTGAATTGATTTGGTGCTGGGTTGTGAATTGCATTGTCATTGATAGAATTGAAAGTTGTCCACACATTAGTTCTGCTTATTTTAGCTTTTTCAATTTGGGATAGCTTAATTGGTTCTTTTGTTAAAATCTGGATTGTGGAGATTTGTTTAGAGTTGAATCGATGTATTACTACTTTGTTTTATGTGTTGTCATGGTGTTGTTCTTACGATAGAAGCTCCTGAGATTCTGAATAAAAGCTTATACCAACTTGGTAGAGTGCCAATACCAACTATACCGACGAGTACCATCTGTACTTTGATGGCTGGGATTGGTACAAAATTTTGTCTACCAATTAAAAGTTGGTTGGTACGTTGTATAGGCAAAAAAACTCGATATTTGTACCAAATCCACCCCTATATACTGGGGTCAAAATGACACTGATATATGCCCTTCCTTACTACCAAAAGCAACTTGATGACTTTACATGCTAGTATCATTCAAAAAAAAAGAAGAAGAAAGTGAACTTAATTAGATGAAACAAACCACAGGATTAGACACACACGCAAAGTGCTTAGGTCCCCGAAAAAGGAAATTACAGTAATACACAATTTTTTACTATTAACACACTCTATATTTTCCTATCTACACATTTTAATTTTATTTATGAATTTACCACTTGAATTTTTTTCATGATTGTCTCTCATTATTGAAGTGGTGTATTAATAGGAAAAAAATGTGTTTAAATAACGTCACCCAAAATGACGGTTAGTAACTTGTTTCAATCTAGCATTACTAGAGCTGACAATGGTACACAATTCTATTCTAACTAATTCATATACCAACTGTACCAAATACGTTAGTATACCACCAAATTGGCACACAGTACAATATACTGTACCAGCTTCAAATTATTAGTTGGTAGGCGATGCATGTTTTTCCTATATCATGGTATACTGTACCTACCAACTTATACTATATTAAATTATTTAATATAAAATATATCTTTAAATTTTTAACAGTAGATTTATTGAAAAATAAATTCATACCGTAGATTTTTCAATCGTTTTGAGAATTTATTACTTGTTAGTACTTTGAAAGTTTAGCTATTTGGACTATGACATTCAGTTTGTGACTTTTTATTTGGTAATTTGGTTGAAGTTGTATAAGATTATGGATTTATGTTGTTATTTGTTGTTACTTATTTGGATTTGACCTTTAAATTTTAGGGCCATAAATATGTTGGTAGGAGCTCATTACCAACCGTACCAACCGAGTACCGATCGTACCAATTAGTTGGTATACCAACGTTAAATGGCGAATTTTTCATACCAATCATATATTGGTTGGTACATGATATTGAAAAAATGGAGTTGGTATACATACCGATCCAACCCTAAGCATTACGCGTATCAAAGGCAACATTGAAGCAGTTTGACTCTTTCCTAAACCTCAAAAGGGTTTTTCAAGCGTAATGTACTCCTTTACAGGTCCTTGCGTACTCGGAGTTATTGAGTCTCCAGCCTTCTCCGGCCATATCAAAACATATAGAACACCTTTTAAGTTAAAAGTCTGGTATCGAAATGTCCGAAACGCTGCGGAGATGTCCGAAAACATGTTGGGAGCGCTCGGAAACGTGTCCGTAAATACACTAGATATCAAGGCCGGTCCTTGCGCAGGGCAACAGTGTACCCGCACTAGGCTCGGAACGAAAAAGGACACAAAATGATTTCACCGCCATCAATTTAATTGAGCACTGTAAATTCCTGTCTCAATTCTGGATATATAACTGAAGGTGTTGATTCACCAAAAAGATAAACTATAGGTGTTGTTTTGGTTTCTCCCTAAAACTCTACGAGTGTGGATAGGGAGCTAGCACATCAGCTCTTGTATTTTCTATTGAAAAGGTTAAACAACTTTTTTATTTCTTATCATATAATTAGATGAAGTTATACTATTAAACTAAACTAGCTAGCTAGATATATGTAATCTATTTCATAACTAAGAAGAAACTAGTTTAATATATAACAACATATATGTAATTATATATACTAACTAAATGTGAATAAGGGGCACAATTTTTCAGATGATTAATGGGTGAAAAAAATCACTATCTAATGAATTAAAATTTTAATACAACGGGCACAATTTGTTTCTCGCACCGGCCCTAAATTTCTGAGGACCGGCCCTGCTAGATATGCGAAGGTATTACTGACCTTTTGTCTCAAACCGAAGGGTAGTAATGACCTTTGGAGTACGAAGCATATCCAAAGTTACGAGGAAAAAGAGGCCGGACGGCAAACAAATGAAAAGCCCAAATAAAAAAATTGAGAAACAATAGCCATTTGAAAAACACATTTTGAGACCTTAAAAGAAAAGAATTAGACTGAAATACTACTACTACTACAAGATTACAAGGGCGCATCTAGCTTTCGCAGCAACCCGAAGTTTCCCGAAGCTCGCAATTTGGGGTTTTCTATATTTTAGGCGTTGGATTGTAGACCACCAAGTATTTTAGTCATCGCCATCCACAGTTTATATACAGAAAAGGCAAAATCGGAATCGCAGATACGGCTTTGCTCTCATAATTAGCCTTCACCTGAGACACCGCCGTTGATTTTCCGGTAAGTCGATTTTGCTTTGATTCGTCTACCGTAGACTCTTCAATTTGGAATTTTCATTTTGAGTTTATGAATTCGTAGCTTCTGGAATTTTCATTCCGATGGCTACATCGGAATTTGATGACAATAAAGTCAATGAAATTGACTAGGAAACCCTAGAAAACTGGGATTGCTCTCTGTCATTAGGCAATTTGAAGTTCTGTTCAGGATTCAGCTCAATATAGCCTCATCAATGATTCTGTTTCGCATTGTATGATTCAATTTGGAGATGGATGTGTATGATTTATGGTGTTAGCTAAGCAAATTGGATGTTGTTCGAAACGCATTGTTTGATTAGCTCATGTTTGATTTGGAAGCTAAAAGAGAAGGTATCTGCTGCTATAGGCTGTGGAAATTGGAAAGAGAAGATCATTTTGTAGATATTTCAGATACAATTCCGTTGCTTGCGTAATAAATTCATGACATGATCTTTGAGTTGCTTTAAAGTAAAAAATCGCATACAGAAATTGATGCCTTTTCAGCACATTTCATGCCATATACGTTATGTCCTGACATAATACATTGCTTTCCTTTTTCAAATGTAACCAAGGAATGGACGATTTGGTGTTATTTTTGATCTCTTAACTGTTCTATTTGTTCTATGTCTGTCGATTATAATGTTTAGTGTGCTCCTTGTCCTCTGTAATATGTCGTTTAATGATGACATTATTGATTTGGTTACAGACATTCATTGCTCTTAACTAGCATGGCAAATCAGCACTCAAATGAAGGCTCTGGTCCCAGCAACATTTCTGAGGAAACTTCTGATTCAACTCTTGAGATCAATATCAAGACTTTAGAGTCAGAGATATATAGTTTTCAAGTGGATAAAAATGTGAGCTACAGACTTATTTTTGTATCGTTGCTTTTCTCGTTTATTCTGAAGTTTTCACTTCATATTCTGCAATCTCAACAGTGAAATAGCGTCTAGAATCTAAATTATTGATTACAGGCTCTTCAACTATGTTTCTAATGTATATGTGCTATATAAAATGGTTTCAGATGCCAGTGTCCTTGTTCAAAGAAAAAATAGCGAATCAAACCGGTGTCCCAGTTGGTCAGCAGAGGTTGATTTTCAGGGGAAAAGTGTTAAAGGATGATCATCCCCTTTCCGAGTATCGTATCCTAATATTTCAAACGTTGTTATTTTGTTATTGATATGCATAATTAACCACTTCTACAGTAATGTGTCTCGTTACTTTTTTACAGTAAATATGTCGATGTTGGTCCGGAAGTTGAATTTGTTATAAACATCTTGCATATCTGTTTATCAGTTTCAGTGAATGATCCTTAACAATTCATAGATTTGGAAAATGGGCATACGTTGCACTTGGTTGTGAGGCAGCCATCCCAGCCACACAATTCATCTGGTACTAGTTCTGCTGAGCCTCACGCTAATACTGGTAAGTGAGAAATTGTTTTTATTTTTGTCTCATTCAGAGTATGTCCATGAGATCAGATAAGCTTACTGTATATTTGATCAATTTGCAGGAAATGAGGGCATCGGGGCACCTCCTGGTCGCATAGGGCAGGTTTCACACAGTGTAGTTCTTGGGACCTTCAATGTTGGAGATCAAGGTGAAAGCATGGCCCCAGACCTTAGTCGGGTTAGTTTTTCTTCTGGCATTGTTACATTGATCGGCTCTACCTAAACTGTCAGCAGTGTTCTAGTTGGAGTATTTTCAGAATCAAATGTTGCTCCTTTTTTCTCTTTTGTTAGGTAATTGGCGCAGTTCTGAATTCTATAGGAATTGGCAACCAAGCTGCAACCAATGTTACTAGCAACATGCAGTCTACTATGGTGAGCAATGCACTTTTCTCTATTACAAGTTTACAACCATACATGTGAGTAATAGTCCTGTACATTGTTTGTAAGTTCTCAATCTGTACAATATAGATAGCATAAATTATAACTTTTCTTGGCCCTGATACTTGAGTTCATTATTCTTTGACTTTGTTTGTAACCTTGCAAAACCAAAATGTGAATAAAAGGCAGTGAATGCTTAAGGATTATAGCTCCATGCAAGGTCTGTTGAAATTCATGTAGCCTTTTTCCCTACAGCCAAATAATCCTGGTCAGTCTCCTCAAGGAAATGAAACAGAAGAGTCACATGATAATGCAACTAGTCAGAGTAGAGGAGGAAATAATGTGCAGTCAGGACAGACATTTTCTTCTCAGCCATTTCAAACTTTGCCTCAGTTATTCCAGACTCCCCTTGCTGCTGGAGCATCTCCCTTTCCGTCACTATATACGGTATTATTAAATATCTTTTGGCACACTTGATTTTGGCATGCTTTAGGTTGTGACATGTATACGACTGTTTATCATCTTTTCTGTTCAGCCCATTCCAGATGCTTTGAACACTCTCTCTGAGTTTATGAACCGCATGGAGCGGGCATTATCACAAAATGGAGGTAAACCAAAACCTTCTGGTATTGTCTTGTAGAAATTTATGCCACCTGCTAACTGCTATATGCTTTACGCTCAATGTAGGCTACCAACAAAATATATCAGCAACAAACCCAGGAGACCCACCAAGGGTGAACTTACCTTCCAATGCTCGGGGTTTGCCCACTCCTGACGCCTTGGGCATTGTTCTTCGTAATGCAGAACGACTTCTCAGCAGTCATGCTGCTTCTGCACTATCTGTAAGTACTTCTGCATCTTGCACTATTGAATTTTTATTGTGAATGTTCTCTTGTAATAAAGATCAACTATAGGGTTGCTGATTGAACATAAGTTTTTTAGCTATGACTTAATTGATTGCATGATTGTTATTTGCTACAACTTGTAGCACATTGCAGGGCGCTTGGAACAAGAGGGAGCATCTGCTGATCCTGCTGCAAGGGGCCAAATTCAGACAGAATCTATTCAAGTAGGACTTGCTATGCAACATCTAGGTGCTCTTCTTCTTGAGCTGGGCCGGACAATTTGGACACTCCACATGGGACAATCTCCTGTAAGTTCAAATTGTATTTCAGTGACTTGGTTTATATATGTGAATAGTCTAGCCATTTACCATCGTGACTAATGATGTACAGGGAGAAGCTGTTGTGAATGCTGGGCCAGCAGTTTACATATCCCCATCAGGGCCTAATCCCATAATGGTGCAGGTTAGTTGATGCCAATAGAAGGCATTCATTTTCTTTTAATAAGTGAAACATGTCAATAAGAAAACATGAAATGTAAAGGAGGTTTATAGGAAGATGTGTGATAATCAAACTTATTGCAACAACTTCGGTCAATCTACCACTGATTTTGTTCTTATCAGCTTATGCTTTCTTTGAACCTTAGGTCATATTGTTTGAAAAGGCTAAGCTGCTTAGATGTTAACCAAGTGTTTTAATCTCCATTGTTTTGCAGCCTATTCCTTATCAAACAATCTCCCCCTTCAGTGGTTCTGCACCCTTTTCAAATCCTTTGAATTTTGGTCCTGTTGGCATTGGAAGTTCTCCAAGGAATGTAAACATTCATATACATGCTGGTAAGCAAACTTTAAGAGTGATTTGCACCTGTACCATTCTGTGTATCACTGTTAGTCTGTAACAGTCTGTATCATCAGGTACCTCACTCTCTGCACTTGGTGCTAGGGGAAGTAATGGGGAAGGGATGCAGGGAGAAAATCGTAATGGACCTGGGTCTAGAGACTCAGGTGCAGTACTAGTGCTGCCAGCGAGAAATGTCACTGCTACCACCATTCCAACGTCCCAAACTGGTATTGCAGTTTCCAGTGCCACTCAGCCTGGTTCAGGTGTATCTGTTCCACGGCCGCCTTCAGACTCCTCTCTTTCATCCATTGTTGCTGAACTTAATTCACAGATAAGAAATTTGGTTGGTAACAATCAAGGAAATAATGTGGTTCAATCAGGTAGCTAGTCATTTTTTCTTCAGATACCAGTGAATGTATAATATTATTCTAGTCTGACTAGCTTGTTTGCTCTACAATCAGGTCAAGCAGTGCCCAGTGATCAGAATCCATCTGATGACATTGGATCACGTAATAATACAGGGAATGAGCAGCTCAGTAATTCAGATGTTAACGCAGGTCAGCAATCTAATGCATCACTACCTCGTAGCACATCTGAAAGTGAAGTTCAGAAGGTATTTCATGTGCATCTGGGTATCAAATTTTTTTACGCGGGTTTTGTTTTTTTTACTTTACACGGGTGATCCTAGGCCCAATCATATTTTGACTTGTAATTATCAGGCTTCAGGAAGTTTACCTCCCTTGAGAGATGATTCAACATTCCAATCCAGAGATTCTCTTTCAAGTGGACAAAATCCATTGCCATGTCAAGATGACAAGGGAAGTACCTCACAAACTGCTGCAAAACAGGGTATGACTGAGGGTGCAAAAGTTGTTCCACTTGGATTAGGACTTGGAATGTTGGAACGTAAGGTAAGATAGATTCTGCAGTATCTGTTTTTGCTTTCAGTAGGATATGACTTGAATATAACTTTTTTTATTAGTCGACAATAATTTTCCCTTAACTGGTTTTGTGGCAAAAGTTACTACTTGTATCTATATTTCAACAGTTATTATAGGTGCCAAACCTGGGCATATCACACAGGATGTTGGATAATATAGAATCCTATATTAGGAATTTCAAGTTGATAATGTCTTGCATTACTTCACCCCATTGCCGAATGTTTGCCACAAACAATATTAGTTACAGACCATTGATTTAGCTTTAACCTAAGTAAGTTAGCTCCTCTATCTTTTTACACGGTATGGTGGAAGTAAGATTCTGTGTCTTAGGGCCAGGTATTGTGCTTGTCCATGGCACCAAATATAATTTATTCACTTGTGTTGCTCAGTTTTGCTGCCTGTGAGCTTGAGTGTGAATATAAGCCATCCTTTAAAATGTGTGATGTTCTGGGCATTTCCATGTCTTATAGTTTCGTTAGATGCTGTATAGTGTGGATCAACCGGTACATATTTTCTGTTTTGAGACTCCTTTACATTCAAAAATAACAGTGCCTCTGTTTTATTTAATCAGAGACAAGGCAGGCCGCAGAAGACTCCTCAGAAGGATAGTGATAGTGGAACAACTAGCTCTTCCTCCAATCAGAATCAGCAATTAACAGCCCAACAACTTTTGCAGTCTCTTGCAACTCGTAGTACTGCTGGAAGTAGAGTGAGCACTATTGATACTCCTGCAAGGCAAGCAGCCCCAAATGTTGGGCAGGTTAGAGATGGTAGATCGTCGGGAGTGCAAGGTCCTGCTGGCCAAGTTGATATGGGAAGTGTGATGTCTCAGGTCCTGCAGAGTCCTGCCTTAAATGGTTTGTTGACAGGTGTTTCAGAGCAAACTGGGGTTGGTTCTCCTGATGCACTGAGGAATATGTTGCAGAACTTTACACAGAGTCCGCAGATGATGAATGCTGTCAGTCAGATTACTGAACAGGTTGACACCCAAGATTTTGCAAACTTGTTTGGTGGGCTTGGAGGAGGCCAAAGTGGTGGAATTGATATGTCGAGGATGTTCCAACAGATGATGCCCATTGTATCTCGTGCCCTAGGGGCAGGGTCTTCACCCGCTCAGCCACTCCCTGTCATGGGAAATGAATCTCATTCACTGTACAATGAAAGGAATATCAACAGAGATGATAATGAGGTGGATTTTTAGCATCGAACTTTCCTGCAGTAGTTATTAGTAGTTATCTTAATGCAATGAAGTCTATAAGAGAGTCTGATCTAGGTTAGGTGTCGATTTGTCCTTGTTACAAGCGATAGTGATTCCTTTTGTAATTTCTTGTATAACCATATGTTTTCTTCATGGTGTCTAGATTGACCTCCAACAAGTGGTTCAAAGGATTGAGCAGCTGAATACACCGGGAGATATATTCCAAGATGTAGTTGAAAATTCAGTTCAGCTATCTGGCAGAGGAAGCAGTCAACGAGAACTTGTGGATGAGTTGTGCAGTGACGAGGGTCTCTCCCGTGTATGTATTCTTTGCTTTGAAACTTGCACATGTGATAGTATTGAAGTTTACCATGACCATGTCCTAAAGAATCGACTTATCTTTTCCACTTGTGCAGGAATATGCTGAGATATTAAGGAGGGATATACGTCGAAGACTTGAGGGTGATTCACGCCAGGACAAGTGCTAATACTGTGATTCACGCCAGGACAAGTGCTAATACTGCATTGCGGATGCTGCTAAGGATAGGATTGATTGGTTTCCCATAGTTGGCTATTACAAGTTTACCAAACGCGGTTTGATTGTGTTTTACTTAATGTTACTTGGAAATTATTTCACATGCTGGTAAGCAGCGATGTACAAATTACGTTTGGGCGTTAATTTGGTCGTGTATTATATAAACTATCAGGAACTTTGTTTCTTGTGAGAAATTAAGCTTTGAGCACCATTTCTGAAACTTCCTAGATTCTGTCTTAAACCTGTTCTAAATTAAGTTTGTACACTAAACTTTACCCTGTCCTAGATCCCTTGATGGGCACACCTTGAACATCCCCTGCACTTCCAACGTTTGTTATCAACACCAAGTTGAAGTATATGAGTGACCATTTGTTTGTGAACCATATGCCTCTATTCTGTAAAAAAAATTTCTCTGCCTTCTCTCTCTCTTCCAAACCCTCCCGTCTGGGTTTCTTCCACGCCACTCCTCTTCCACTCAATACTTTTCAGCTGTCTTTTCTTGATTCCCCCACCATTTCGGGCAGCACCTCTCCCTCTGTCTCGGGCCTAGTTGGTTTCGATTTTCTATTTATTACTACTTGTATCGCCTTTTCCTTGATGAGTTATTTTTTGCCATGATCGACGGTCCTCCCCGATCGGTTTCTTTTGAATTTGATCGGTCTCAAGTCTCAACTCGTTCCTCTATTTTGGAGATTGAACATTTGTGCATTTGTTCTTACAGGCTTTTCAAAATAAGGTCTGCTCATTATTGCACAGGGTGATGCTTCAAGAAGCTGTGTACCTCCTGGTGCATGTTTCTTTCCTTCACGGTATCTCACCTAACCCCTTTGCTACTGTTGCGAATTTATGGATTCTCTGTTCTTGGTAGGTTTAGTCTGTTATGGTCGAGTTGATGGTTGCTTCAATCTGTGTATTTGATGGTTAGAGCTATGGAGCTTGCATAGGTTTTTCTTCTGCGCCTTCCATGTCGAGTCATGTGGATCTTTGTTACTTTGTGGTTGGGTTGTTTGTTTTGGGTTTTTTGTAACCTTTGGGAGATTTTGTGTCTTTGTGTAATATCTTCAGTTTGAATAAAGTTTGTTTTGAATTTTAAATCGCTGAATATAGTTTTAAATTTTAAAAACAAATCAAAATCCAAACTGAAATATAAAGGATGAGCTAAGTGAGCTATTCATGTTGAGCTCGTCACGATCTCTCACATGCAAATAGGGATGGCAATAATCCCCAAGGGATAGAGTATCCACGGGTATTCAATCTTAACAGGTGAGATATATAGGTATAAACAGGTAACAGGTATGTGGATCCTCAGTATTTTGATTTTTAAATCGGGTACGGGCGGGCTCGGACCTGAGATTTTCAGACCTGAGTAGAACTTTAAAAAATAGGCCCTTAAACTATAGTATTCATTTAAATTTATTTTCTCTTTTCAAAAAATTCTTGAACTACAGCTATAAACTCAAAATCTAACGACATAAAACATTAGAAATATTTTTTATACTTACTTACACTATTCATTTTTTAAAAATAGTAACTAATGATTGTAATATAATGTTTGTTTTTTACTAAACTAATGTGTTCACACAATGAAAAAAAAATTGGGTCCTTAAAGGTTCGGGGCCCTGAGTCCATCGACTCTTGAGACTCTATTCAAGTACGGGTCTGAGTACTGGGCGGGTATAGTATTTTGATATTCGTTATCATCCTTACCCATTTAGAATGAATAAATTATTATATATAGTATATTACATATTTTTTCTAAGGATATATAATGGGTGTGTCTATTGCCCACCCCACCAAATGTTTTTTCACCCTCCATTTTAATTTTAAACTAAATATTCCAATACTAACCTCACAAACAAGATTTTTCATGAAAATAAAATATTAAATTAAAATCTATAAAATCCAAACAATAACAATTCTCTACATCTTTATATTGAAAGAAAAAACAATTCTTTACATCTTTCAAATCAAATTTGAGAATCATTTATATCTTCAACAGTGTGGTTATACATTGTGATAAGATTATTTGTTCTTATTTTTATTTTATTTATGGGTTCAAATGTAGTATTTCATATATATATATATATATATATATATAGGTTCGAAAGTCGAGATCAACGGCGGACGTCCACAACCAAAAAGCCTCACGCCTGTGTCAATGGAAGCTTTGCTTCTGGCATCGAGGATTTCAGATATCCCGGACGTCGTCACCATCATATTGAAAGCCACAATGACCTATATCACATTTGCATTCGAGAAGTTTGTCGTAAAATTTCAAGCACTTCATTCATGGCTTCAAACTCGTCAATGGCGAGTCCACCGACAAGGAAAAGGTAAGGATGGAGGTATGACCCTAGCAAGATCGGCAAAGCCATTGACGTTGGCGTAAAGCTTCGTCATGTGCGTCCGCACTTTTTCTTCGTTGCGGATGTTAGCCTTTGATCGCGCTCTTATACATACAGACATACATATTATTTTTCTGATTCTCTTAATTAATATTTATAGAAACTTCCTTTTTAAGCAAGACTTATATTGGTTTTTATCTTAATTTATATTTCAAATTTAAAAATAAAAATAAAGGTTTAATACATAATTGTTAATGGGGATCAGAGCGGGTATGAAAACATAATCCCTAATAGGTACGAGTACGAGGAATTCTCATTATCTAAATATGAGGATGAAAAATGTTAAAGGATTTCAGTATGATATTTTGATCATCTGATCCTACTCTACCCATTGCCATACCTACCTGCAAATGAGATTTGTGCCCTAAACAAAATGGTACTGTGTTACTCTAATAGTGATAGAAAAAATATATATTACATGGTAAGAAGTAATTTTTAGTTTCACCACACAAAATTGATTCGCAGTAAGAGAAGCAAATAAAAGCAAGAGTTACCCGCCTTATGACGGCATCGGGTTCTGCTTAACTGAAATTGCGAACCTGTCAATCTTTGAGCTCAACTTCCATCGCCAAAAATGGAAGACTCGGCCGCCGGAAAGCCCAAGAAGTATGGGCCGCGGCAGTGCTGCATCTGTAACCAGAAAAGAGCTGCTCTCAAGAGGCCCAAAACCCTAGAGCAGGTAATTAACTCCGATCGTATACCCTATTAATCGATCGTAAACCCTATTAATCTTTTGATTATTTATTTTGCAACTGAAATTACTGGTCGTAAAGATTTGCAGGGAGTGTTTCTATGAGGTTTTTGAGGAGGAGATTCATCAGGTGATTGTAGAGAACCAGTTGTTTAAGCCCGGTGAGCGAATTGCCATTGGTGCCTCTGGTGGTAAAGGTACAGTAACTACGCTAAGCTTGTTTATGCTGTCAATTTGAGTTTAGAATTAACTGTTTTGGTCTGATAATTGTGTTCTCTATATGCTTTCAGATTCTACTGTTCTTGCTTACGTATTGTCCGAATTGAATAAGCGGCACAATTATGGGTTGGATCTCTTCCTGTTGTCTGTGGATGAGGGTATTACAGGCTACCGGGATGATTCGCTGGAGACCGTCAAAAGAAATGAAATGCAGGTGATGTGAAGTGAATTTCGACTCTGTATTTCTGTGTTCGTTGTGTCATGTTTTCAATTTTACTTTTGTGGTAACCGACTCCTGCTCTGAATTTCTGTTCAGTATGGATTGCTGTTGAAGATTGTGTCGTACAAGGATTTGTATGGGTGGACGATGGATGAAATAGTGAAGATGATTGGTCTCAAGAATAATTGCACTTTTTGTGGTGTTTTTCGTCGTCAGGTAACGGCTGAACTAGAAAGCTTAGCTACGTGTTGAAATCTTGTATGTTTGGCATCAATTTTTTCCAAACTACATGTACTGTTAACCTAAATTGATTTATTTGATATTTTAAGGCCCTTGATCGCGGTGCTGCATTGTTGAAAGTAGACAAGCTTGCTACTGGACATAATGCTGATGACATAGCTGAAACAGTTCTATTGAACATTTTACGCGGTGATATTGCAAGGTAATGCATTGTGGAAAGTAGACTTTTTCTTTTTCAGTTTCCTTGGTGGGCTTGTGTGGTGAACTCAAGGGCTGTTTATTTTGTAGATTGAGTAGATGTACTTCAATTGTCACCGGTGAAGATGGACCAATTCCAAGATGCAAACCTTTTAAATACACCTATGAGAAGGAGATTGTTATATATCCTTGCTGCTGAAATACTTGATACTAATTTATTTCTTTCATCGTTTTTATTCATCTTATTTATGAGTTGGAATCTGTAAAGCCTTAACTCAATTTGCACGTATGCATACTTCAAGAGGCTGGATTACTTCTCCACTGAATGTAATTGATTCGCCCCTCAATTTCATTGTTGTTTTATTTTTACCCTCTCTTTACTCTACATTGTATGTGTTTATATTTGTGTATCTATATATTAGAAGGTCTTGTTAAAATTGCAGGCATTTATTCACCAAATGCGTATCGTGGTTTTGCTCGTGAGTTCATCAAAGATTTGGAAAGAATCAGGTACCTTGACTCTATTTGTTACTTTAATTTTTGCAATGTAGTTTACATAGAATATTGTGAAGTTTGGTCTCCAGTAGGTGGTATACCAGCATGTACATGTTATATCCCTAGTTTGACATTTTACTGACATTTATCTGCTGAAGACCTAGGGCCATACTTGACATAATCAAATCAGGGGAGAATTTCAGAATTTCTACTTCTACAAAAATGCCAGAACAGGGGACGTGTGAACGCTGTGGTTACATTTCAAGCCAGGTAACTTTGCTACTTCTGTTTTAAGTATCATGTTAATGTTACTCTTTTTCCATATGCTTACATAACCTGGAAGGAAAAGACTGGCGTTCCAAAATATTGGAATTAGAATGTGCTGTTCTAGCAATATGTCTTAGTACGCTTGCTCATTCACCCTCGTTGCCAAGCTGACTCCTTTTCTGTCAGCATTTTTTGCTCTGAATGCAGTGAACTGAATAATCGTGCTGTCTTAGTCCAGCTATTGGGTTTGTCGTACCAATAACTCAATCTCTCTCTCACCAAGTTCAGAATTTGAAATGCTAAACTAACATACTGATTGACTTGACAATGAAATAGTGAATGAACTAGTGAACTAAGCCTTGTTGCTATCACAGCTTCTGTAGCCATGAGTTGATTCTGAGTGTGATCATATATCTGTATTTATTTGTACAGAAATGGTGTAAGGCTTGTGTTTTGCTTGAGGGACTGAATAGGGGCTTGCCAAAGCTAGGAATTGGTCGGAATCGAGGAGTTCATAACAATCAGAAGGACATAAAACCAAGTAATGGTGCAAAAAGTATTGAGAGCAAACAATGTGGGACTTTGGACTTCTGATGTATAACCCAGAGGCAATAGTATTGGATGATGGCAGTCGCATGGGCAACTAAAACACCAGAATCAGTAGTTGAACTCTCCTTGTGACTGTAAATACGAATGATGAAGAGTAACAACAGAAAGGAACTTCATGTTCCAGAAACCATTTTGCAGTGGTTTGATGTAACAGTAGTTTTGCGTTTCATTCCATATGGACTGTTATTGAAAATCAAGTTGGATTGAATCAAGTTATGTATCCTTAGTCTGTTATTCCTAATTTTGTCAGTATAAATACCAGAATACATTGTACTGCAATTTTACAAAAAGCAAAAATAGACTTCACAATAAACTTTGCTTATTCATGGACACCAACCTGACCACATATTGAGTAATAGAATTCTGAGCTGTGCTACTAAAATTTTGCTTTCTGGTAATGAAAACTCGGATCGTCTAAGACTTAGTTTGATATTGTGGTTTAAAAATTTAATTTTTTTTTAAACTTAGTTTTAACATACAACCTGTTTTTTTAAATCGTTGTTATTTGAATTAAAAAGTTATAGATAAGCACATTTTAAGATTTTACCAAAAAAAAATTTATTCAAAATGATGATTATTTTTTTTGAAGAAAAGTCGGTGCGGCTGCTCTTAAGTCTTGATTAATGAAACCATAGAATACAAGAGGAGACGTAGAGTCTAAACCCTAAATTACAAAAAGTAAGGTATTCTAACATGCACCAGTTAGCAACGAATGCGTCATTGGCAACTCTATTTGTTTTGACAAAGCGGTGATATAACAGAAGGATAAATGTACTACGGACAAGCATCATAACGGCTAATAGTGCAACCTTCCTACTATGTTGCCGCACAGAATCATATCCGGCGACCCTCTGTTTCATCCTAGCATTAGGATGTTGCGACCATTTGACATAGCAAGGAACTCGCAACTTATGTCAGACAAGACACTCAAGGTGTTAATACCTGGACAGCGCCCACTTTTTTATTGAAAGCAAAAACATATAAACTAAAATAGAAAAATAAAATGCAAAGAAAGGAACAAACAAAAAACAACTAGACCAAGAACTAAGCCCAAATCAAATTAGGGTTAAACAAGCCCAAACCCTGAACCCGGTACATGATGGTTGTCCCATAAATTTTCTTGCCATGCCTCCGTTGCCCTTTCGCCGCAATCACCTTCGAACCTCGTCAGCCGTCCAAAATGTGTCGCCGACAGAGCTCCGGCAAATAACGTCCTCCATTAGAGCCCAAATCCCCGAGAGACCAACCCAGATAGCCAACACACCACCAGATCTTCTCCCACCGCCTTCTGATACGCTAACCAAACCCAGGCTTCTCACATTCACAACCAGATCCAGTACCAAACCAAAGAACCCGATTTGTTGCACACGCCAACAACACCACAAATCATCACCATCTTCCTCGAAGCAATCTCGAAAAACACCTCCATCAACCGAGCACAACGCAAGGACAACCCTCCTAACCTTAAACTAAATTCCTGTCCGACCGCAATCCACTCACACCAACGAGGCCAAAGGCCACCGTGGGCATGACGGCGCAGCCGGACAAGTAACTTTTCTCTTTTAGGGTTTTTTGACTTCCGTTTGCGCGTTTCCTCAAAGAAAGACAACTATTATCGTTATTGAATTTAAAATGATGATTATAAGTGATTTTAATTTTTCAAACCGAATACCAGGATCTTAGATTAAAAAAATAACAAGAGCCTTCGTTTTTATTTTATTTTCATGTTATTAAAAAACTACAAGAATAAAAACAAATGAAGCTCACAGACCACAGGCCTCCAGTTTCCACTATCACTCTCGTTTCAGTTGAATACATCGGAAGAGCCATGGCGTCACCAGCACCGCCGACCTCACCCCCGGCGTCCGAAAATTATCAAAAGCCTTTCTAGAAAACGCCGCGAAGCGCAAGGACAAGTTCATCCAGTTCTTCGCAATGGGCGGAATTCTTCTGTTAAGTATGAGATCGCTGGGCCAAAAGTACCGCCTCCACGATCTTGAGGAGGACTTGGCGGCTCTCAAAGAGGAGCAACAAACCCTAGAACAACATTAAGAGAGCTCTCCTCCACGAAGCCTCTATCGAGCCCACCGGTCTCTTCGCCTCTTCGGCGACCAGCAGTAATTGTGAGTGCGATGTTTAAAACCTTCTTTCGCTTTCGCTTTGTTCTTAGATGGAATTTTGGTTTGGAAATGCTGAAATGAACCTGAGTTTGATAATTTTGGATGCTCAGTTTAGTGGGAGTACGTGTTTGATTTTCGATTGGATTTAGTTTTAGTAACTTGAATTTGGCGTGGTGTTGTACATAAATTGTGCAACTCTTGGCTTCATTTAGGTTTTCTGGAGACGTGATTGTGTGTTGATTGTTCCTAATCTTCCAATAGGCTAATATTGCTGGTTGTCTATGATTTTAAGTTGGTTACTAAAATGAACCAAATTCATAAAAGAGGGAACTTTAGCGAGAGATTTGGCATTTTAGGGGGAAACTGTAGTGTGCTTTTTTGAAACCTAAATACAAAATGAGTGCAGGATGTTGTAGGTTGGTGAAAACATTTAAGTAATCCGTTCACAATGTGAAGTTAGTAGTAATTGAGTTGTATGGAAAGAGAGCATAGGGTGTTTATTTGATTATAAACTTTCAAATTTTATCAAGTTCTTCGATACAATTTTAAGCCTGTTGGGATCTAGGGATAGACATTTCTTGTGTCCACTGATGCTGTACACGTCTTGGTTCCTTGGCAATGTACAGCATCTTTCGTTTGCTTGAAAGAGCAGACTTATTACAGAATTACACTTTTAATATACATGACTCGTGTACAATTAAATGCTCAGATATAGGTAGGTGATGTATATATATGATGTCTTTGTGTCTGGATTCTTTGAAGTTGAAGCGTCACCTGCATCTGTCTCTACACTCTCTGTCGCTGTACCTTCGATTCTTGATTGTCTCCGTGTGATTAGTAGGCTGGTTGGGTTAAGATTATAAAACCAGATGTAATTATTTTTCCAAACAGCACAATTGTGAGTTGATTGGAGTGTTGTTTTGTGAGTTGATTGAACGAGCTGTCCAAGTAGAATGTAGAATGAGTCATGAAATAGAAGGTTTGTCACCTTCTTCAAGATCAGCAAATTTCAATTTTGTTTTGTTCTTGTGTGTTCAAAGATATCAAAGCCTTCATTGCATCTGTGACCCTTGGCTTCTAACCTTTGTAGGCAGTTTCTGGTGCTTTGCCAGCTAAGCCATATATTGTATAATTAGGAGGCATTTAGCCACGGGAAATATAGTACTTGTAGGCCCTTTGAGTTTAACTGGAGTCCTAAGCTTTATGTAGCCCCTTCTTCTTTTGTTTTTCCTTTGTGGCCTGCATCAGACTACTCTGGGCTGATGATGAAATTGTCCATGTTATGGGCTTTCAGTAAATACAGTTTTTGTTGCTACCTAAGGGAAGCCAAAGGATGTACATGAGAAATAGTGGTGTTATGTTTTCCTGTTTCTGATTTGCGTTCACATTCCTAGCCTACTTAGTTTCTACTGTCTATTTCTTTAGATTGTGTTTTAACCTCTCTGCTGTACTGTTCTTCCCCTTTATTCCAATAAAAGCTTCAATTGACCATCAGATTCCTGTGGTGTCACGAAATTCAAATTTTGAAGCTAGCTAAAATGACCAATCATTTTGTATGTTTGAAATCTATCAGTTGTTGGATTGAGATTTGAGAGCAAAGCAATGTCTGTTTGTTTATCTCTGTGTGTGGTCTCACTACATGATTATGAGTCCCACGCTAGTTCTGGATTTCTCCTTTAAGTCTTTATTAATGTTATATACAAACAGCTGTGCTATATTGAGACATTGATTTGCTGCTTCTGTGGTGTTTGGTTTAAGCACAGCATGCCCACTAATCACGGTTAACCGGTCCTACTACCCAGCAAAAAAGCTTCCTCTTAAACCTTGGCTCGTTTTGTTGCTTCATTTGAATTTCGTCTTTGGTTTTGCTTTGTTTCTGAAGAACTCAATTCCAGGCCGCGTCGGCATGTGTTGTTTTGGGGGCTTGCCGCGTTGTGAGCCATGTGCCTCCTATATTGGTCAGTTTATCAGGTAGAACTGTACTTGCCTCCTTTGGAAACCTGGTTGTATTGTACTTCACGTTCGGATGTCTACAGTCTATCTGGGTTGCTGGCACTTATCTTGTTGGTTAAAAACTTCTCTAGGTAAATAAACAATTCAGGCACACTATCAGTGTGGTTAAGAGTAAAGCCAAGAGTAAAATTTAACAGTAAATTCGACTCCACGTGAAGATGTATCTATCAGTAGAGCGTGTACCAGTTTATTTAACTATGATAACTTCTCATCTTCATCTACGGCGTGTCAAAGAGACAAACTTCCATCATTCTTAATAGTAAGATGGTCGAGCATTGAATGCAAAAACACACTAAATGTAAGATCCGTGACATATCAAATGAACTATACAAGAAACAGCCGATTGTATTGTGTGATTTTACAATGTAAATTAATTTTTGCGTACACTGTTTTGTTATAATGTTTCGTATTCCATAATGTTTCAGTGTTTTTTTAGTCTGCAATGTTCTAAAACAAGACCACACAGCCAGCCTAAACTCGGACTAGTCGCTTCAACCCGTCGTCCGCTAGTAAGACTAAGACGCTCCAACCTCTCCGTTAGTAGTAGTCTGTCTACAGTAGGTTGGATTATTAACATTTCACTAGAGAGGGATGGGCAAATGAAGGTTGGAGAAGAAAAGGTTGACTTCACTAAAAACTAATGGAGTGGCGAGTGTCCAATAATCCACATGCGCTCTCTAATTGGTTTTGGATGGCGCCAACACGAAGCCACCGCCGCCCTGTTCACAGTGAGTTCCAAACCAAACCATGTGGGGGACAAAAACACAATTCTAAATTTCCCATTTCATAAAGCAAATATGAATAATACCCCCGCAGGAGTGCGGGACCCACCTCACCGACACCGCAAAGTTTCATTTTTCTCCTCAATTTTTCCCAAAATATTCTTAATCTTAATTTTAATTACACTGACAAAAAAGAAGAAAAGGAATATCTAATTTCCCTTTTTTCCCTCTCTTTTTTTTGCGGCTAGGCTATTACTAACCCTTTCTGTACCGCACTTAAATACAGCATGCCATTCTCCCCATCCAATGTCCTCGTCACTTAGTTGCTCTCTCTCTTTAAGTCACTCTCCCCAGCTAGCACTTCTCTCATATCCACCCAACTAATCCAGGAGGCAAAATCTCTCTGCCTCTGAAGATTTTCATTTCAATCACCTTAAAAAACCATTTGGACAAAAAATGCCGCAAAACTTTGGTGCCATCTCGGCACTACTATGCCTCAGCCTCACCGCCACTCTTTTCGCCGTTGTCACCGCTGAAGATCCCTATAGATTCTTCCAATGGAATGTCACTTACGGCGACATCTACCCGCTCGGTGTTCGCCAAAGGGTGATTCTTTAATTTGTTATAGTTCATATGATCTTTACGATCAGAAGTTTGTCCGTATTTGATCTGATTGAAACTGATCTCGGATCTGGTCTTTTTTTTCAGGGAATACTAATCAACGGCCAGTTCCCCGGCCCGGATATTAACTCCGTCACCAATGACAATCTCATCATCAATGTCTTCAACAGCTTGGACGAACCTTTTCTCCTCTCTTGGTACACTCTTTAGTACTCTGCCTCTCTTAGTAATTAGGCAGCAAATATGCCTTTTAATTAAGTATTCGGTTTGTGTGAGGGAAAAGACAAGATTAGCCTAGCTAATCCTTATTTTAAGCCCTTGATCATCGTGCGGGATCAGGGCATTTTCGTCAGCGTAGCTGATACTGCACGTACATTAGGTTCGTGAGTAATCGAGAATGTCTGACGCATCTGCTTGAATCACATGCATTGTTAAAACATTAAAAAGCACCAAGAGCAAATAGAAAACATCATATTTTTTCCAGTGCCGGAATCGTTCGCCGGTTTCAACTTTCTAGCTAAGTGAGATCTGAATATTATGGAGTGTTTCCTTATTTGGTGATCTGTTATTGGAGGGCACAGATCTGGTAACTGTATGAGTAAATAGACTGGTAGTAGTCTAGCTAGTTTTAGTTGATAACCATACCTGATTTAGATTACTGATGTTGATATTCCTTTATGATTGAGAAACCAATTCTATTTATGGCATCTTTACTTAACGCAATAGAATTGTATTCTCCCGGAATCGATTTCATTCCAGCGTTTACGGCCCCATCTTCCAAACCCATAATGAATTCTGGAAGAGTCCCGGATTACAAATCCGGAGGAGAGAGGTTGGAATGGGAAAAACACAGCAAGAATGAAAAATTTCTACCGAAAATATCCTCATGATTTACATCAAATCCCAAACTACCCAACCTTAGATGCTAGAGTAAACATGTCATTAGTCTTGGTGTTCATAAAGTACACAGATGATATTATAATGTGACACTTGAAAAACTTCACAGACTTCTTCAAGAATTCAGACTCTCTCCAAGTTAAGTTGCAAAGAAAATATTTCAAGCTACAAATTTACTTTTATATGCCCGACAAAGGTAATTTGATAATTAACTAAAATTTAATTTCAATTCTTTATCGTAAGTAACAACAACAATCGTAATTAGTTTCATTCTCATTTCTTTTATATTATTACATTCCGTATCTCATTCATTCTGATTTCTATTCATGATGAAATCCATTTTAGATAAGTAAACATACCCTTATAGTTAGAGATACCGGGAGCATTTAAGTAATTTGTACGTGAGATTAGGTGAGCAATTATGTTTATGCTTGACAGCTTAATGCACTTGCCATGGACTGTGAGTCTGTGACCATGTGGGAAATTAAATTTTATTTAGTTCAGAGAGATAAATTAATTTTTGTGGTTGAAATGCTACAAGTAGTGATTGATTAATAATTTTTGAACATAGCTCTATTATTAATTTCCCTTACACTGTTGAGAAACAGGAAGTGTAGGGCTGGGCGCAGGCTGAGTCCGAGTTAGTTTTTTCAAGGTCCGGGTCTGGCCCGGTGGTAGTATGACGGGCCGGGTTTTATCCTTAAAAAATCAGAGCCCGGGTAAAGCCCAGACCGGTACCAACCGGGCCGAGCCCGCCTGGGTTTCAGGCCCGAAACGATGATTTAAGGTTATTTGGTTATGTTCTAGTGTCATTGTACTTATTATATAGGTTTAGGACCACTTATGAAAACCAATTAGATAATGACGCCTAAGGTCTCGGGTTTTCAGGCTTTTTTGTTTAAGGATATGAAGGCTCGGGACCGGCACGGACATAACAAAGCCCGGCCCGTTTATCACATAACAAAACATGAGCCTGGAAAAAAAGCCCGACCCGCCTGCCCGGGCCTGACGGTCCGGTCCGGGTTTTTTTCTTCTTCTTCGGGCTTTTTGCCCAGCCCTAGAAGAAACATTTAGATAATTAAATCCACCACTGAAAAAAAAAAACAAGAAGGATGTTTAATTTTCCTGTTCTGTTTGGTCAAGTGATATTAGTCTCTTCTTAGTAAGTGAAATGTCGTGAGTTCTACTCACAGTATTGTAACACGTTTGTGTATTTGATAAAAAAAACTCCTTGATAAAGATGGAAATTAAATGGGATATCCAATTGTTAAATCTAGGACTTGCAATATAGCATAATTAACAATGTGATTATGTTTGATTTTTGGTTATTGGTGAAATGTAGGAATGGGATCCAACAGAGGCATAATTCCTTTCAGGATGGTGTGTGGGGAACAACTTGCCCAATACCACCAAGGAGGAATCTCACATACATTCTCCAAGTGAAGGATCAGATTGGGAGTTTCTACTACTTCCCTTCTCTTGCATTTCACAAGGCCGCCGGTGGTTTCGGAGGCATCAGAATTCTCAGCCGGCCAAGGATTCCGGTTCCTTTTCCGGATCCTTCTGGTGACTATACCGTTCTTATTGGAGATTGGTACAAGTCTAACCACACGGTAAACATGCAATCTTTACTTTTGTCTTCATCCTCTTCACTTGGATATTACTGTCTTGCTTGTACTTGCTAAGGATGACAAGATGAATGTTCTGGCTTTCTCAGTGCTGGCATTTCTTTTTCTTCTTTTAGACAGCTGGGTTTGCTGACCTCTGTGTATGTCGGTAAAACATGTGTTTCTCAATGCTCATTTAAAAAAAAGACAAACAAACAAAGAAAAACAATGTGTTTTGTCTGCTTCCTTTCTTTTTTCTAAGTAAACAGTGGATTAGAGACCCACATAGTTCCCAAAACACCCCAACCAAACCAAATTTCTCAATTTTTTATTTTCCTATGTGCTCACAATTTTCATATGACATACCTGTTACCAAAATGTTGCTCACATTTTTCTCCCTTGTACCGTAAATTTGAGTCATTTATGAAATGAGCATTGTGTTAATGGTTTGAGGGCCATTGATAACTATGCGCACACATTTTAGACCACGAATATAGCACTGTCGGTTCAATGCATTTTCCTTCTCTACCTGCCAAATTTAATTGTTTTGATGTCATAACTCGGTCATGTTGACTTAGTCAGTAATTGATCAAGAGATTCATGTTTAGTCACCGTTAGATTTCAAAGGTTAAGACAGTTAATTTTAAACAGAATTGTTTTGTTTTCAGTATTTGGATGTAAATCTAACGGTGACTGATCATAAATCTCTTAATTAATCACCCACAATGTAAACACTATTCTATATGTGCTATCTGGATGTAAGCTAGCAATTTACTATTTTGAAGCAATAACCTCAACAAAACCATATGTCAGAGCCCGGCCCACACCCTTAATTATAAGAAGGCCTGGGCCCGCAATTATGAGGGCCTGCAGCAGTGTTGGTTTTTGGCTAAAACTTGAAGATGGAGTGGTTGGAAAGAAACTTGATTGCTTTTGATTGCTTTGCTCTTTACGTTTCCCATTTCGGATTAATAATTGATGATTCACTTGTCTTGTATTAGACCTTGAAGGCTCATCTTGATGGCGGTAAGAAGCTACCTTTCCCTGATGGAATCCTTATCAATGGTCGCGGGCCCAATCAATTTTCTCTCACTTTTGAGCAAGGTGTGTCTTTGATCTCATTCAGTTATTTCAGTGCTTCCGAATGTTAATACCAAGACTCCCATTTTTAACTTACATAGTTACTGTTATGTGTGTGTTGTTCATTGCAGGAAAGACTTACAGGCTTAGGATATCTAACGTTGGGTTGCAGAACTCACTCAACTTCCGGATTCAAAACCACAAAATGAAGTTGGTGGAAGTGGAAGGAACACACACCCTCCAAACTACTTACTCATCTCTGGATGTACACGTCGGTCAATCTTACTCGGTTCTTGTAACAGCTGATCAGCCCGGACATGACTACTACATTGTGGTTTCCTCTCGTTTCAGCACTCCCATCCTCACCACCACCGGCATTCTTCATTACAGCGGTGCCGGGGGACAAGTCTCTGGCCCGATCCCTGGTGGACCTACCATCCAAATTGACTGGTCTTTGAACCAGGCCCGCTCTATCAGGTATTTGCTTATTCCATCATTTAGATGCATCATTCCCATTATATTCAGGAAACAATGTATTGTATATCAGTATATGTACTTCAAAACCTAATGCATTTGTTGTTTCAGGACAAATCTTACAGCAAGTGGACCAAGGCCGAACCCACAGGGATCATACCACTATGGTCTCATTAACTTAACCAAAACCTACATCCTAGCGAGTTCTGCTGGTCAAGTCAATGGCAAGCAAAGATATGGAATAAACAGTGTGTCGTTTGTTCCAGCAGACACTCCATTAAAGCTTGCTGACTACTTCAAAATCAGTGGAGTTTTCCGTGTAGGAAGCGTCTCCGACAGGCCTACTGGTGGTAATTTGTACCTTGACACATCAGTCTTGGGAGCTGATTACAGAACATTCGTAGAAATTGTGTTCCAAAATGATGAAGACATAGTTCAGAGCTATCATCTTGATGGTTACCAGTTCTTTGTTGTCGGGTAAGTACATCTATATTTTCCACTTCTGATTGCTGATTATAGAGCTTCATACTAATCTACTGCTTTTATGTTGTTGCTTCTTTATTAATTTTCAGAATGGATGGAGGGAAGTGGACAACTGCTAGTAGGAATGGGTATAATCTCCGAGATGCAGTGGCTCGTTCCACCACTCAGGTAACTCCTTAGTCTACTGCAGCTGTTATTGTCTCAAATTTCCGTAGGTAAAGCCAAAAAAAATACCAAAATGTAGACGGTTAGCTCGATCTAATAAAATTCTTAATTCATTTATGAAGGTGTATCCCGGCTCATGGACAGCAATATATCTTTCACTTGATAATGTGGGAATGTGGAACTTGAGGACTGAGTTTTGGGCACGACAGTACCTTGGACAGCAATTGTATTTTCGTGTTTATACAACATCGACTTCAATCAGGGACGAATACCCTATTCCGAGGAATGCACGTCTTTGTGGCAGAGCAAGTGGACGACGCACACGACCACTCTAGAGTCCAATCCAGCAACTGAGCAAAGTGTGATTAGCCCTGTCTAGCTTAGTGGTTGGAGGGCGAAGGTTGGAGAGTATAGTGTTGCTTCTAATTTGTTCTTGGGTCGCCTTTTACTTACTATTTATGATGTGAAATGAGGAGCATGTTTGTACCATTTCAACTGTGGAGGATCTCAGCTCGAGGTCATATTCTTTTCCAGACCAGATTGTTATTCCCTTATAATTGTTACGTTTCAGGTTTTCGGATACCTAATTAAGCGAATATGATAAGGTTAGGTGACCGTGTAGTTGTCTTGCAACAATTTCATTGATATGTTGCTACAGATAAATGAGTATGCTGGTTATTGATATGAGAAATATATATATATATATATATTTCTGAAGCTTTCTGGAGGATGTGATTTTAACCTTTGTTCCTGTATTCATGCCGTTAGATATCCCCTTTTTGTTTTGGTGTTTTGTTTTTGGTATGTTTTGCGGTATCACAAAGGGTTCTAAGGGCTAAAGACTAATCAGTCGGGGAGGGGGGCAGCCAGCATGACATTGCAGCCCCTCCACTACCCAAATTTATAATTCAGCAAATAACATTGAGCAACAACAGCATTCGAACCATGACGTAGGGGTTCCATGTTATGAAGTTCCCGTTAGATGTCCTTGAACTAGGCTTTAACCGCTTTTTACACATCAGTTCCTTGTGTTCTTGATTTGAACTCCAAGATAGGCACTCGTTGCTTTGCGGGAGTTGGTGGAATTGACGGATTCTCTACTGCTCGAGTACTTTTTTTAACAATTCCATCTGCTTTTTTTTAGTTATTATTATTATTTTTTTGCCAGAGAAAATCTCAAACAGTACATGTGACAGTGTCTCAGAAATTAGATGGTAAAAGCCCACAGCCAACAACTTGTAATAAACCTAGCCATCGAATAGTCACCTAAATCTGTAGGAAGCTAACGCAACCAAGTCCTTACCATAAGGCTCTAAGATAAAATCAGGCAAATTATCCCACCACATGTAACCATCGTGAGAAGAACCAAACTTTGCGAGGCAATCTGCCACCTCATTCCCTTCTCGAAATGTATGAGAAATTTGAAATTGTAACTGTCGAGTGAGATGCCAACAATTAATCCAGCTGATCCGAAGACGTCACAAAATTAAGTGAGGCTTATAAAAATAAGTGACCACAAGCTTTGAATCTGTTTCCAGCCATAATTGAGTCCAATTATAGACCCAAGCAATTTGAACTACTTCAATTACGACAAGAATTTCTATGTCAATTGCACATGTAGCTTGAGCTTTAGAGGCAAAGACATCAAGAAAATGACCCTTATTGTCTCTGAAAACTCCCCCAAAACCCGATGTGTTAACATCCTCGAAGGGACTTCTGCTCGAGTACTTGACCATGACTAGTTGTTGCCGCTCCTGCCTTTGCTTCTTTCTCACTGAAAATTGTCTCAGGATTAAGTTCTCCATATGTGCGGGTGATTCAGTTTGTATGGATTCGGTGTTATCCTAATTCTACCAACAAAAAAGTGAAAAACTAGTGTATATGAACTATAATTTAGGTTTATGAAATACAAGTACCTAAAAATGAAATCCACACACCTTTTTTATGTTTTTGGTAACTTAAATTTTGTCTTTTTGTGACTTAAACTTTATCTAGCTTAGTGGATAGAGAACAAAACTTAGAACGAGAGTGTTCCTTCTAATTTGCTATCAGGTCGTCTTTTAATTACAGTAAAACCTCTATAAATGAATAAAGTTGGGACCTGATAAAATTATTACTTAAGCTGTGTCATTATATTATCGATAAATGAATAAATTATTCATTTATTCATTTATCGAGGGTTTTGTTGTTATTCCTAGTTGAATTAAATAACTTAGTCTAGTTTGACTATCTTATCTATTTCTAACTGGATTTCTAGTCGTATTACATTTATATACTTTCCAAGTTCAAGAAAATGTAATGTCTATAAATAACTCTAATTAGATGGAGAAGAAAGAAAGATACATAGAAGCTTGTTAAAATTATTTCGACATTATTAGTGCAGATGAAGACATTCACAAGTTACGTGAAGCAATTTCTAGTCTCCGTTATAGAAATGAGATGGAAGTTGAGGATATTCTGAATTATCCTAGTGAAAATGAGACGGTGATGGAATCACCTACTGATGAAGAAATCATTGATGTAGTCATGAACCCGACTACTGAAGATGAACAAGATCCAGATGATAGTTGTGTACTACCACAAGTTTCTTCTAAAGTGGCATTTTAGACAGCGGTAACTTTGAATAATTACTTGTTATAAATAAGAAAGAAGTAGCTAATATAGTGCATGCCTAACAAAAAATTATGGTTGAGGTTTAATTTGGTTTAGATACAATAAAAAAGTAAAGAACCATAGATGAATACTTTAAGAGTAACTAAATTGAGAAAGTAAAGATTGTTATAAGTTTTCTTATTTTGTATGAATAACATTATTTACACTTATTTTTATGTATTTATCTATTATTATTATTATATTTTATAGTATTTTTAAATTATTTAATTAAATTAATTATTACATTATATATTCGATGCGATCTAAAGGGAATAAAAAAATTATTATCTTATACATTTAGCGAGAAACCTAGTAATATGAACTGGTCTCGAGTCGGGACTGAAAAAAATTATTACTTAAGCGAGATTATTAATTTATCGAACATTTATTTATCGAGATTATACTGTACTATTTAAGCTCGAGGTCATATTCTTTTCTAGACCCAATTGTTATTCCCTTCAAATTGTCATGTATCAGGTTTTGTATACCTAACGACGAAGTGATTATAGCGCAGTGGTAAGTGTATCTACTATCTATTGACGAAGTCATGAGTTCGAGTCATCATGGAGATATGAGTGAAATCCTTTGATCCTCTTTTTTTTTTTTTAAAAAGAAAAAAAAGAAGGTTTTGTATGCCTAATTAAGCGATTATGATTAGGTTAGGTGACCATGTAGTTGCCTTGCAACAATTTCATTGATATATTGCTACAGATAACTGAGTGCTGACTATTGATATATATATATATATATATATATATATATATATGTGTGTGTGTGTGTGTGTGCAGGAAGTTTCAGGTGCGGATTTCCATTTTTGGATCACTTTCCGATCGAATTTCCTCAAACTTCATTCTAGACATATCTAGATCATCTTGTGTAGATCATCTCTGCAAAGTTTCAACCAATTTGGTGATCGGGAAGACCCTCAAACATGCATTACAAAACTGACGGACAGAATTCTGTCCGGTTTGTCCTTCAGTTTTGTAATGATGGTTTGAGGGCCTTCTCGATTACCAAATTAGAAATTTTGCAGAGATAATCTACACAAGATGATTTAGATATGTCTAGAAGAAAGTTTGAGGAAATTCGATCAGGAAGTGGTCCAAACATCGGAAATCCGCACAAAAAAAGTGCGGGCGTCCGCACCTGATCCTAACTATATATATATATATATATATATATATATATATTTCAAAAACTTTCTACAGGATGTGATATATATATATATATATATATATATATATATATATATTCAAAAACTTTCTACAGGATGTGATTTTAACCCTTGCTCCTGTTATCAAAGCATCAGATATCCTGAAACTAGCTATCAACATAGGATCATACAAGTTTGTAATCAAGTTTGTTGGATTTGTTCGATTTTATCTCACATAAGCCGAGCATATGGCAGGGTGAATAGAATTAGAGGTTGATTTCTTCCATTAGATCGGAATGCCTAGCAGTTTTGCTTTCGATGTTTGGTTAACTTGGATGTGAGAAAACCCCCGGTGGTCAAGTTGGAAAGAGTTTAGGTTTGTGATCCATTTATTTTAGTTCGAACTGGCTGAATCTGATTAGAGTTAATCATCGATCCTTTTTGTTTAGGTTGGAAAGCTTTTGTGAAAAAAAAACGTGTGATTTTGATAAAACAGGAGAAAACAAAATGTATGTGAGATGCGACACAAACACGAAAAGCAAAATTTGTGAAGCAGATTCGAACCAGTCAAAATTGAGCAGCAAAAGTGCAAAACTGCGCACCCTAAACAGGCCTAGATCTCCCAAACGTATTTCATTTTGCTCGCCCAACGTATAAATGGGCTTAACCAGGCCCATCTAAGTAGCGCAGGTTAGACGCAGAGCTCATTTTGAAGTATAAATAACCAAAAAAGTGAGAAATCCACTGTGCTCTCCTTTTACCACCAGTGCTGCTACTAGAAGTGTAGAGAAGAAGTTAAAACCCCTCTTCGCGACGCCGTAACCGGAGATCCAGACTCTCGGATTCTCCGTCGGCCCTTTCCGACTTCGATTCCTCTCTCAGATCAGGTAGTTTCCTTCTCACAGCTAGGGCTCCTCGGTTTTTCAACTTTTTCGAGGTTTAGGGTTTTGCTTCAGTTTTTGATTGCTTGAGTTTCCGCTCTTAGTTTCTTTGATTTCGGGGAAAATGAGTGGGAAATGAACCAAGTACTTCTTCGTTCTATAAATTTTAGGGTTTAGGTCGTTACTTACATGCTTTGATTTGTTTTGGCTCATTTTGTTTTGCTCTATATTTAACCTGAGTTCGTAAATCTTGCAGGTTGAAGTTTATACAGGATGCCGGTATGTAAATGTTAATAAATACTGTTTACCGTATAAATTTGTTCAGTACATGGTGCTGTTCAGTCTGCTGATTTGATTTGACTGGTGAATGTAATAGGTCGATAACATTTTCAAGGATGAAGCTAGTGAGGAAAAAGGAGAGCGCGCCAGATTGGTAAGCTTCCTCTTTTCATCCAAGTGCATTACTGTACTTGCAGCAATGTTTTTTTAAAGGTTATACTTACTGCAAGGAAACATATGATTGATTAGTAACCATGTAGATCTACAGTTCTGTGGGATAGGATGGCTATAGTTGGAAACTTTATTTAGGTTTTGAGTCTGACAGTATGACACTAATAATATCTCTTGCAATTCATTTTTTGGTTTTGGATATAATGAAAGCAATGAAGAATTGTATATGAACTTGAATAGGTTACTCAGTGTGTGAGAGTTGTGGCATTCCAAGGCTTTCTGGGATTCACTGTTGTCCTGACTTGCATTCTATACTAGCCACTTTGAATCTTTCTGCTTAATGTTCCTTTTGAATTGAAGTTGGCTACAGGTTGACATATTACTCATACTTGTAACTTTATCTATGATTTTATAGGCTTCATTTGTGGGTGCAATTGCAATTGCCGACCTGGTGAAGACAACCTTAGGGCCTAAGGGAATGGTGTGTTTCTTTTACTTATGTGTTTCCAGACTAAAAACTACTTACATTTGTAATAAAATTTATTGTCTCCTCATTTGGCTTGTGGTCTTGTTAAACTACTTGGACAGGATAAAATACTGCAATCAACAGGGCGAGGACATTCAGTTACTGTTACCAATGATGGGGCCACCATCTTAAAGTCCCTGCATATTGACAATGCAGCTGCTAAAGTCCTTGTTGGTATCCTTGCAATTGCAGTTATATTTTTCAATCCATATATACATACATTATGATTGTAACTGGAGATTTTCTTTCTGTTAAGTTACCTAACATACTCATATATTCTTGGCTGGCACGTTATCTGCTATCTTATAGTACTTGTGTACTGAAACTGACTTTGGTGGTAGAAATAGATATTATCAACCAAAATATGATTATCCTTAACACAATTGTCAGACATTTCAAAAGTTCAAGATGATGAAGTTGGTGATGGGACAACATCTGTTGTTGTTTTGGCGGGAGAACTCTTAAGGGAGGCAGAAAAGCTGGTTGCAGCAAAGATTCACCCAATGACAATTATATCAGGTTTGTTTTGGGTTTTACCTGAACATTCTCTCTCTCTCTCTCTCTCTCTCACTCTATATATATATATATATATGTTTTGGCTCCCTTTCGGGTCAGATTTCCACATATCCACCGTACAGTGTCTAGATTATAGTGTGTATAACATGTCTAAAGTTTCATGTAATTTGGAGATCATTTGAGTACTAAATTATATGAAACAAATCAATATAACAAAATCTGTTCAAACAGAACCGTTCGTGTAAATCACGATTACGGAAGCTCAAATGATGTTCAAATTGGATGAAACTTGACAGAAATGATCTACATTGTGCTCTAGACATTGAAACGCAGAGTTGTGAAAATATGACCCCAAAAGTGAGCCAAATAAGGAGCCCCACACTTTAATTAGAGCGAGGCTCCGCTCTGGATAGGGGTTATATATATATATTGTGAACATACTATTGCACTTCTCTCTTTGTTTGCAAAATATAGTTACTAGTATATAAGTTGTGGTTTTGTTGTTGAAATTTAACAGTACTGATGAAATATAGAAGTATTTCAGAGTTTGTAATGCTGCTTGTTTGAATTTGTAGGTTATCGAATGGCAGCTGAATGTGCGCGCGATGCTTTGTTGAAGAAGGTTGTTGATAATAAGGCTGATTCTGGTATGTGCTGATGCTGCTTTTTTTATATGTAATTGCTGTCATTTTAGCCTTGGTGCTTTTTTTCCTTCACCAATTATATCTTTTTATGGTCGGCTTGGTCTTGCCTTCATTATCCTTGTACTTGCAGGCCTGTAGCTGATAATACTATTTGATTGTGCAGTGAAATTCAAGTCAGACTTGATGAAAATTGCAATGACTACTTTGAGCTCCAAAATTCTTTCCCAGGATAAGGAGCATTTTGCACAGCTAGCAGTGGATGCTGTGATGCGGCTACAGGTAGATTATTATCGACTTAACTTAGAGGTTCAGTCTCAATGTTGATTAGTTGGGTGGTTAGGTCCCCTCCCTGCTGACATGGGTTGATGAGTCTCTTTTTCTTGTAAATAAATATATATATCTCTCTTGTTTTTTCATATTGTTTAATAAGGTTGTTGCAAATGTCAGGGAAGCACCAACTTAGAGTCTATCCAAATTATAAAGAAACCTGGGGGATCACTGAAGGATTCCTTTTTGGATGAAGGGTAAGGAAAAATATTGGAATTTTGAGCTTATGCATACTAATTGTACTGATCTCTGTACTAATTGTACTGAGCTTATGTAGGTTATGATGCCTACTTTGCTGGATACAATTTTTTTTTCCTGCAATGTACTTGTGAAGATCTTTCATCCTAGTGTGTCAATTATCGGCACTGCTTTTATAGAAAATTTTCTTAGTTCTAGGGCACTTCTTGACTTCTGGTTTGCTTATTTCTCTCCAGGTTCATTCTCGACAAGAAAATTGGTCTTGGTCAGCCCAAACGTATAGAGAATGCCAAGATTTTGGTTGCAAATACAGCAATGGACACAGACAAAGTGAAGATTTATGGGGCTCGTGTTCGTGTTGATTCAATGTCTAAGGTTGCTGAAATTGAAGGGGCAGAAAAAGAAAAAATGAGGGAAAAGGTGAAGAAGATCATCAGTCATGGGATTAACTGCTTTGTTAACAGACAGCTGATTTACAATTTCCCAGAAGAGCTCTTTGCAGATGCAGGAATACTTGCAATTGAGCATGCTGATTTTGATGGCATTGAACGTTTGGCGTTGGTAACTGGGGGTGAAATTGCATCAACGTTTGATAATCCCGAGTCGGTTAAGCTTGGACAGTGTGATCTCATTGAGGAAATCATGATTGGTGAGGACAAGTTAATCCACTTTTCTGGTGTTGCACTGGGCCAGGCTTGTACAATAGTTTTGAGAGGCGCAAGGTACTTTGCCTTCCATTCTGTCCTTTTCCAATTTAGTTCTGATCCAGTACTTGGATGCATATTTGACTTGGTTTGTGGATTCTGGTGTTCATATTTCTGTCATATTCAATTTTGTATGCAACAGGCATGTTTTGCATGCATCGGTGTTCTGACTTGTGAGGTACTTTTGCTATGACTAGAGAAAATGACTTCTGGTTTTTATCATTCTGTCTTTCAAGTATGGATATCCATGTAGTGTCTAAAAGTTTGGATGTATGTCTCAAGTGTTCTAGGAAATGTGAGCTTTTCCTGTTAACATACGCACACATACTTTGTTTAGACTTAAAGAAACCTGTTCTGTAGTGGATTTCTACTCTAATTTCCCATTATAAAACTATTTATGCATTTTGTGCTTTATTCCATTCAGATGGATGCTCAGTATGACAGTTTTGTACTCTTTTTGCAGCCATCATGTACTGGACGAGGCTGAAAGGTCTCTGCATGATGCCTTGTGTGTTCTGTCTCAGACGGTCAATGACAGTAGGGTTTTGCTTGGAGGTGGATGGCCCGAGATGATTATGGCTGAGGAAGTTGATGTGCTAGCCAAGAAGACTCCTGGAAAGAAATCTCATGCTATTGAAGCATTCTCACGAGCACTCTTGGCCATTCCAACTATTATTGCTGACAATGCTGGCTTGGACAGTGCTGAGTTGGTTGCACAGCTACGTGCTGAACACCAAAAGGAAGGATGCACTGCTGGGATTGATGTCATCTCTGGAACTGTAAGTTATGAAATTTAGAAAATTTGCACAAATAGAAACAAAATACTTTTGAAGCATCGACATTTAGCTAGTTGTATTTAGTAATCGTCACCTATAAATTAATTTTATGCATCTGATTTTTAATAGGGGGACTAGTCTTCTGAAGAAAACTCATATATACTGTTCTTGTTTTATGGAGTGATTAGTAGACAATAAAGGAATCCAAATTGTTCATGTAATGAGTGGGGATGTAGGCATTAGTAAATTGTGAGTTTTCCTTGGATCGAATCCAGAAACCTATTGAATCTTGTTCCGAATTGTCTCATTCAGTTGGTTTATGACATTGTTTTCCTTCTGGCAGGTGGGAGACATGGCCGAACGAGGGATATCTGAAGCGTTTAAAGTTAAGCAAGCCGTCTTGCTCTCTGCAACTGAGGCTGCAGAGATGATTCTTAGAGTTGATGAGATCATCACATGTGCACCACGACATAGAGAAAATAGAATGTGAGAAGCTGGATAGAACATCATTCCAGTAGCTATCAGAATTCAGAACTGTTTTTAAAATATGCCCTTGTCCCGGCTCTTATGTATGATTGTGTATGTTGACGTTTTAGTTTGATGGGATTAAGATTTTGCAGAAAGGTTTTGGTGTCTAATTGCAACTGATGACTATTTTAAGATTTGTACCGAGTTTTGTTGGTTGGATGAAACTCTAATCAGATTTTTTCTTCCCTACAAAATCTATAAGAACAAGAACAACTACAATTCATCTTCTCAATCGTTGTCCTCACTGTGTCACTATAAACCTTGGCTTTGCATATCTGGTCTTTAGAGCGGGAGCGTGGTACAGGAAGCCCTGCTCAACCTTCAACTCTACAAAGAGTGCCTTCACATTTTTTTTAACCGGACGTGATTTCAACTTTACACTAACCACTCATTAGTTCCTCTCTCAACCAGCTTCGGTAAAATTAACAATCACCATCAATGTTTTAAATAGATAGAATGATACGACACGCAAGTATAGATTGTCGTGCCCAGTTGAGCTGAAACCGGAGTAGCTCTCTCTTCCTTCCTCGCTCATCCAAATTCAAACTTAAGAAGAAAACAGTGACGATGTCGCCGGACTTGGATCCTGAGAAACTCGCTTCTCTCAAATTCCCCGAGGTATGCCCAGCTCTTTCTCCAGCGCTGCGCTCTCTTATTTAATCCATGCTAATTCAGTAACACTTGGATTCACACTCCTAATCGTTTTCATTTCTCTTTCATTCTCATGAACACGTTTCATATGATACGGCGAACTTCAGACTCCATACACTTATTCCGAGAGGTAAAACCCCCCGTAGTTTGATAAATCTCAGTTATTCCCATCCGAGAAAATATGATCATATATTGAAAACTGGCAGAGATGTAGCTCTTTATGCATTGGGTGTTGGAGCTTGCGCTAGGGATGCGGTAGATTCCGATGAGCTTAAATACGTTTACCACGAGAATGGGCAGAAATCTATTCAGGTCTGGTTAATTTAATTTTTACTTGTTTTTGCTTGGTTAATTTAGAAGTGATTGAATTTTTGTTTGAGCTAATGGTACATGATGTTTGTTTTTGCTAGGTTTTGCCGACATTTTCTGCTCTGTTTTCGCTCGGAAGTATGAAGTTTCATGTACAAGGGTTGGAGTAAGTAATGTCGGGTTTGATTTCTATTGTTGTAAGAGTTGTCGACTTGATAAGAAGCTGAGTGGAACTTTTGGTTTGTGACTTTGTGTTGTCACCAGTTTTGATCCGCGACTGTTGCTGCATGGACAACAATACATAGAGATATACAAGCCACTTCCTACAAGTGCTTCTGTAAGGCCTCTAACCAAAAGCTCCAGTTCATGCTATACCGGAATGTGCAGTTTATTGCCTAGATATGAGATTACCATACACATTGTTATGGTTTTATTTTTCGACCATGTTTTTCCACCTTTTCGTTGAAGAGATAATAAGTTTATATTGCTTTGTGGTTGATGGATGCAGCTAAACAATACAGTCAGTCTTGCTGGACTCCACGATAAGGGTTAGTAACTAGCGTTATTATGTGTTTAACTAGCAGAATCATATCAAAGTGAGGTATCTTGATTTTTGACTTCAAGGTTCTTTAGTGTTTTGAAGTAAGTTGCATCACAGAATTGTTCTGTGATGCCTAATATTTTCATGAGGTATGTGTTGGCTGTGTTTTCATAATTCTAGTCATTCACTTTCTTCAAAGAGATGGCAATGTTCTTATAAGTACTTATTTCCCTGATTTCCATGTAGGAAAAGCTGCTGTTGTTGAGATGGAAACCAAAAGTTACGATAAAGATTCTGGTGCACTGTTATGCATGAATCGGTAAGTGGTCTAGTACTTTGAAATTTTTTGAGAAAATCGTAGTGCAGTGTAATTGAACAAAACTGGGGTATTACTCTACAGGACAACTGTCTTTCTGCGAGGTGCTGGTGGTTTCTCAAAATCATCTCATCCATTCTCATATACAAACTATCCAAAGGGCCAGGGTTCCTCTGTGAAAATCCCAAAAAGTCAACCGTTTGCTGTTTTTGAAGATTGTACGCTTCCATCTCAGGTCTGCAACTGTTATTTCATTATTTCAAGAAGTAAAATCAATGTGGTAGGAAGTTAGGTGTTTAGTCCTGTATTTTCCATTATTAGATTCTTTTATAATGCTTCATTTTCAAGTGGCATATGGTTCTTAAAAAAATCAGCTGTGAGGCATTGATAAACTTTTCTGGAAGCTAAGTGTTATGGAAAGATGTCCCAACCCCGAACTTTCTCCCTAAAAGAGAAGGGAACACTTATAATGCCTTGATTTCTCACAAGTTCAATCCAGTTCTTTGTTTATTCTTCCCCTTTTGTCTACTTGGTAATTAGTGCTTATAATGTTCACTTCGTGTATGCCAAGACTGAATCTCTGGACAGCTTATTCATGGCTTTTGCTTCCAACCATGTCTATGAAACTCAGTCTTAAACCAGTACACATGATATGTTGTCATAAAGTACCAAAAGTATGTACTAAAAGAAAACAAAATATAAAAAAGTATGCAAGAGATAAATATGTGTAAAAGTTGGTGGCTTTTGCTTCCAACCATGTCTATGAAACTTAGTCTTAAACCAGTACACATGATATGTGGTCATGAACTACCAAAAGTATGTACTAAAAGAAAATGAAATACAAAAGTATGCAAGAGATAAATATGTGTAAAAGTTGGTTTTGATGCATCATTTTCAAATAAAAAGATAGTTACATAAGAAACTATGGAATTTAACTATTTTCTTTGATTGTGATCCTATACATTACTTTTTATATGTTTATGTTCTTTTGCAGGCGTTGCTGTATAGGCTATCTGGGGACTATAATCCTCTGCATTCAGATCCCATGATTGCAAAAATTGCAGGGTTAGCACTTAGTACCTCATTTATTACATCATACCTGGATTCAGGTTTTCGCTCCTGTTCTTTTACATGTGGCTGTAGAAAGTGGCCAGACAAGCACTATGCAATTCATGTTTGTGTTCTTCTCTTGTCTTTTATCAAGTCCAGTGATGTTGGTTTTGATATCAGTAGAAAGAACACTTTGTTTTTTTTAATCAGATAATACTTTTCATTTTGGAGATAATTTGTTATAAGTTTCTAGAAGGTTTTCAAGTATCCTGACTATTTTTTGAATTGCATTTCCAAAGATTCACGCTGCCAATACTCCATGGGTTGTGCACACTTGGATTTGCAGTCAGGGCAATTATCAAATGTATATGCCGAGGAGATTCAAACATGGTAAAATGCATTTCAGGCCGATTCCTTTTACATGTTTACCCTGGTGAAACATTGATCACTGAAATGTGGCTCGAAGGTGCAAGGTAATTTGGCTGACCAATTGCTAGAACTATTATATTTCAAAGCACGGTGAAGTAAAGTTTTTATTAAAATTTGCAGTGTAATTTATCAAACAAAGGTTAAAGAACGAAGCCGGGCAGTGCTGTCTGGCTATGTGGATCTCCACGGTTTATCTTCATCCTTGTAAAACACTTGGTTTCTATACATTTGTAATAATAAGCCCATGAAGCATTGGTTGCAAAAGAAAGAAAGCAAAGGGGGAAGCAAAGTATAAGCACGCGTGGTTTCTATCCATTTACTATGGTATTGTAAACTATGAGACTGCGTATGCATTCCAAGGATATGAACTTTTACTTCTGTTTTGAACAGTGTCTTGAATATTTAGCGTATAACAATACAACTGCGCTATACATGGCTTTTATTTTATTTAGAGGAAAATAATTCCTTTGATAAGCAATTTAGATAAGTACATCAGTTTTAAGAACACGGGATAGCCATTGTGGCGTATCCGTTACCCAAACACGAAAACAGAAAAATACAAAAAAACCTCCTTATATTTCAAACGTTAAAATCTATTAATTTAACAATATATTAATTAATGGATAAATTAATAAGTTATTAATTAATGGATAAATTAATAAGTTATTAATACTCTTATTTATTTTGTTAAATTTATTACAGATACATTGTTCAATGAGTTACTTTATTGGATGTACTATATTATTTAATGTATCATGTAAGTTTGATGTACTATACAAGTTCACATAATAAACATTAAATAAACAACACACTATTTAAATAGACAAAAACCATAGTTACACAACACATTCAAAACACAAAAATGACTTCTCATCTTAAAAAAGTTAAAAAAATCAACGATAATGGATGAAGCGTAAAGAAAAAATAAGTTATAATTCAATCATTCTTGATCAAGTCTCTATAAATGTGTAATAAATTCTATTTATTAAGGCAGTATTAATTTATATATTTATTTGGGTCTATGTGAATTCTCGTATTTGTATTATCTTATAAATTTAGCGAATTATTAGTTTAACATGTTGTCCTTGATTTATGACTGAAAAAATTATTATTTTAACGAGATTATTAGTTAATCAAGTATTAATTTAACAAGATTTTACTGTACAGCCCTACAACATACAATTTTGAAGTCTTGAACCGTTTATTAAATAGGCTCTAACGATGTGTACATGCAAGTGATGCAAGAGCCTAAAGCGCATAGTAAGCAACATTGGTCCAAACCACAAGTGAGCCTATCAATTTTCTTATTTTTATTGGAATAATAATTTAATTACTGATGGATTATACATCGTAAGGACTTAATGTGGCATAATTAAAAACATCTAATAAGTAAAAAAGAGTACTACACCCCTAACATCAATTAAGCAGTTCATCAAAAATTACCTCATGCAACCATAGAGCCCTGCTTCCTTCCAAAATTGAACTCCATCAATTCAATTGTCATTTTAACCCTAGAATATTGTTAAAAAAACTCTAAAATATATTTATAGCCTCCTAATAAGGATCCCTTTTATAAAATATGTTTATATATATATATATTATATAATATATATATATAGCCTTTTTTCAATAAGGATATATATATATATATATTCAAATGACCATTAAAACGCAGTGTTTAGAGTTGCGGTAAAGTGATAAAACCCTCTTAGAGCATCTCCAACAATACCTAAAAAACTCATACTCATACTCAAAACCCATAAAATTTGATCTCCAACAATCAAAACCTATACCCAATTATGGGTTCCGACTAGGCCATCCTCATCATAAAATTTGAGCCATAATATGCATCCATCATCATTAAATATGTGTTTTTTAACAAATAATATGCTTCATATGACAATTAATATTAGTTTATACTTGTTTATAACCATTAATATTAGTTTATCTTTATGACAATTAATATCTACTTGTTTATAACCATTAATACAAATTCATATATATGATCACTAATATATATGTTATATGAATATATAGGAATTGCAAGCTAAGTCGGTATATCGCTCATTGGCTTTGGGGGAGGAGTTTAAATTTACGCATTGTTGGCCAATATTGAAGGATACATAAAAATTTAGCAAACGTCCGTCTTTAGATGCTAATTTCCCTAGTGCCCTGTCACCTATTCACTTGGACGAAGAAGGTACACCCGATGAGGCCACCCCAAGCCCTTCAAATGCGCATGCACGTCCTCTAGGTTAAAAAGCTCAAAGGTCCGAAAACCCTCTTTTATCAGCAACATTGAGCAACCGTCTCAAATTTGCCTTTGATGGTCGATGGAGATAATGCTTGTGGTACACTCTCAAGATTGCTCTAGTAAAGTGATTTAGAATCTCCAAAGTTGTAGATTCTGCTATGTCGAGGAACTCATCACACAGATTGGCGGGAATCCCATAAGCAAGCATCCTCATGGCACAAGTCAACTTTTGTTCAGTTGACAAGCCAAGCCGACCAGATGCATCTGGCTTTTGGACGAAGTAAGAGTCGTGATTAGTGACATCATGCATCATTTGGTCAACACACATGAGGCCGCATTCGATACCTCCTACGAAACACATCGCCTACGAACCGGCATGGGGAAGTGAAGTAAAGAGCCTTCAGTCGTTGATCCATAGCTTCACGCTCTCTAAGGGTGTATCACTGACCTTCATATGAACCACCCATTCAGATTCTTCCTCTTTGATCATCTGAATGTGTGAGGAAACTGCCTGCATCAACAGGGCTCTTTGACGATTCCTTGTGATGGAATCTTCCTCCTCCTTCATTAGTAGTTTCCTCAACCTATTAATTTCAGCAATCAACAAAAATTATCAAATGATAAATGAAAGTCAGAACTTAAATTTTGATATAAGGGAGAAGTGTTTGTGAATTGGTGAAATATGATGGAGTGAAATGCCTTATATTTATAGACGGACCAAAAATGATTGATCAAGATGGGATATGACACGTGGCAGATAAAATTCAATAACGCAATCTCGGTAGCCTCTCAAGCAACGACACGTGGAGCTAAAGTATGTAAGAAATTTAAGAGGTGAAATCTTGTCGGTAATGTAATTATTGAGAAGATAGAAATTGTAACGTGACAGATAAAAATCTAATCCGGAAATCTCACCAACCTATAAACAATTGAAACGTGGCAATGTCACGTCAAATTTGACTCTCGGTGTACAAATAACAAGTTTCTAATTTGAAAAAAATAATAATTTTAACTAAGACACCATATTATATGAAATTATTATGTATGATATATAATTTATTTGTTATTAAAATAATTATATGAAATTATTTATATTTAGGTATGAATATGGGTTTTGATGTATTGTTAGAGATAAAATATGAGTTTTGAACGGTAATGGGTTTGGTGACTCAAAAAATGGGCTTGGTATGTTGATGCCCTTACAGACCTAAAATCCTCGCGGGCTTCCTCGATACTCATCAACTTCACTCAGCGCTTCTCGAAATGGCAACAGAAATTCAAGAGGCTTCTCCGGCGACCGGTAATAGTGACCACGTGCAGGCTCTCTATGACGCCGTTCGAGCTCTCCCCAGCCACGCCGTGATCGAGTTGTTCTCAGTAGGGGTGAGCTTCTCTCATACTCTTCTCTTCACACCTTTTGCGTTTCGCCTTAGGTTTTGTCGATTCGATCAATCCTTAGGGTTTCAATTCCTCTGAAGTTTATGGAATGAGTTGGAATTCGGTTTGTTTGCTTTGAGCTCGACGCTTAGGGTTTCACTAATTATGAAGCTTCCAGGGCGGAGTCTTATTTATTCATCTAGGTTCTGTGATTTGAGCATCGCTTAGGGTTTCAATTCCTTTGAAGATCATGGCATGGATTCGAATTCTGTTTCTGTATATTAAGATCAACGCTTAGGGTTTTAGTTTATAGAATGGAGTCGTTATAGTGTTTATATCGTACTGGATGATGTTGATTCTACTGTATTCATACTGTGGAGGCTAGTAATAGATGTAAGATGGATTGTTTAGATGTGTTTGAAATTTTGAGAATTATTTTCTTGTAGTTATGCACAAGATGCATTTTGCGGTTGTTTGGGGTCAGAGGGAGTGTGCATTATCATTCACCACTATCACAGTCGATGCTGAGCTCAGTTTTTTCGGATTCAACTGATTTGGACAACCACAGTAGTTTCAGCGAGCCAGTGGTTTGTAGGCTTTGTTTAGGAATCTTGCAGTTCACTTATAGCGAGGATAAGAAGGTGGTGAAAAAGGAGAGCGTGGATGGATTGGCTGCTCATATTGGCAGTCTGATAAGGGAACAGGGATTTGAGATAGACAGCTTTTCTCTTGAAGTGTCTATACCACCTGTTGTCATGGAAAATGAACGCATTGTTTGGTAAGGATTGCATTTTATAATTTTTGAAATGCACTTCTATATCACGTTCTAAGTAAAGCTGGTTTTGTGTTCTGTTGAAATTCACATTTCTTCTAATTTTCTTGTGTAGGGATCATTTGAAAACAAAGTTTGAATCTGAACTTCGGCTTCAAGAGACACTGCTTGAATGCATTTCTGTAAAAGATGCTTTGAAAATGTCTCTTACCGAAACCCTAGAAACAATGCTGGTATGCAAAGATTCTTCTTCCTGATTTTCTTTGATGTATCATCTACATGATATAGTTATATAAATGAACATTTCATTGGGAACAATGAATTATATATGTTTTAAAGACGACCTTTCTTTTAACCATGAATAATATATATTAAATGTAAAAGAATTAACAAGATTGACATCTCTCACTAAACTATGTCAAAGTTACTGGGTTCATATCAAGTACATATGAATATTGTGTATATAAATATGATCTATCTATTTGTGAATTTGAATTATATATGATTCATCTGTATGTCAATCTTAAACATGTCACTGATCTACTATAAATTGAAGATTTGCAGGATTGCAGATCAGGCACAGGCACTTTCCGCATCCGTTTGACGTACACATACCCTGTATCATCAGAAATAGTTGAGAACTCTGTTGATGGGTGCCATGGGAGTAAAAGGAGAAAAACAGGCATGTCTAATATTATACTACCAATGCTAGTCAAAGAAATAGAATTTAAGCACACTAGCACAGTTAAACACCTATAGGCTAGGATAGCATTCCCAATATTGCATGTTTTTAAGGGTCCCTACTTCTCATTCTGCATCTGTGTACAGTTTGATTGCTAAGTTCAAGAATAGAACCAAGTTTTGGATATATGTAGTACATAGAATAGAACCGAACTACTTAATGGAACCTGTGCAGTAACAGCTTTTGCATTTAAGTAACTATGAGAAAAAGTTAAATCACATATGGGATTCCCCAGAGCTCATTATATATTTATTATCAGTCTCTCCCTTTTGAAACTCTTATTATCAGTCTCTCCCTTTTGAACCTGTGCAGTAACAGCTCATTATAATGTTAGTTCACCATTCCTGCATGCTGACATCAGTATCACATTGGCATTTACCCTCTCTCCAAATCTTCTTCTGGTGTCATGTCTGCATATAATGTTAGTTCACCATTCCTGCATGCTGACATCAGTATCACATTGGCATTTACCCTCTCTCCTAGTGGTTAACCTTAAATTAACCCTCTCCAATTCCAACTTGTAAACAGCCTGATAATAACTGTTAAGTTTTACAGGCACACATGTTTGTTTTGCCTCAAGTGATGATGAAAATAAATGCTCTGGATTTTCAACAAGTGAACCTGAGAGTATGCAAGCTATTGAATCGTTGTACTGTCCGAAGTTCTGTCTGGAGCAGGTATTTTGATGATATCATCCCTTTTCATTGAAATGTTTTAAAGATTCTATTTCCATTTTCTCTTGCTGTATGTGTGTGTTGGGGGGTTGGGGAAGGGGAGATTGATAAGCATTGTCTTTTTCACAGCTGATTGCTTTTCAAATCTTTTTGCTTTTTGTACTTCACCAGTTTTATATGCATTGCTTTCTAAATCTGTTTTGTAGTTCTGATTGACGGATGCTCGTCTTTTTAATTATTTGCAATCCTTAATATCGTTTACTGAATGTGTTATGTTGTTGATTGTAATTCCACTTGGCTTTCATTTCTAGACCAATGAGCCGTGCTGTTTGGAGTTCCTCTGTTACAGGACGCAAATATACTTTGGTGGGAGATACCTGAAGGTAAGCTAATTGTATTCTTCCCCACTGGTTGTTACTTATTTAAGCATAGTCAAACATGAGCTTTAAAGTGGTGTTAAGATTTTGAAGCTCTATAGGTATGCAATCCAGATCACAATACTATGCTCCCTTCATTTTTCTGTTCATGGTTTTCCATGACAAAAGATAGGTTAGCATGAACTTTATTCACTGATTTAGGATGTCATAAAGATGTAAAGACTATTCTGGGATTCTGTTGTGCAAAGTGTTCTTTTTCTCTTTCATATAAATGAGTAACTGAAGTGTGGTTGTGTGTGAAAAACGGTCGTTCAAATGTGAACATGTAATGTTTGGCTCAACTTGTCATGTGGACTAGCTAATAATATTTCTGTGTTTCAGTACTCGAGAAATGTAAGTCAGAGCTGTTGGATTATTGATGATGAAAGAATGGGAGAAGCATCTGTTGAGGTGATACCAGTCAGAATATTGGCTATAATCATTCCAATTTTCACTCTTCTGGAAACGATGGGTGACATTCTGACATTTGTTGTGGTATTCTTTGTAGGAGATAATAGGTAGCAACATTCTTCCTATATGTCGTGGTGATAAGTACAAGTTTCATGCGGCTGGCAGAGAAGATATTGATGTAATGGAGATCTTCTTTACTGCACTTTGGATTTAATAAATGACATTGAATTATATAAGAATCTTTTTAGGTTCGGATGTTGGGTTCTGGGAGGCCTTTCCTTCTTGAGGTACAAAATGCGCGCTATGTCCCATCGCAGGAGTCTGTAAAAGATCTGCAAGCAAAAATTAACAACTTGCAAAATAAATTGGTAAGGTCACTGCCTACTTTATGGAATTGTTTCTTGCTGTCAGTGAACAATTACATAAGAGCATATTATGGAAGCAGGTTGGTGTGAAAAATTTGAAACTGGTGGGCAGTCAGTCATGGGATCTCATGCGTGAAGGTGAAGCAGAGAAACAGGTTTCTTTTTCTATTTAAATACTATGTCGTGATGAAATTTTTAACCTTCTGGTCTATATCATGATTGATATGCATGAATCTCTAAGTTTCATTGTGCAAACCAAACCATGAATTGATGGCCTATTGTTCCTCTGTTTTGTACTTTCATGCAGAAGCAATATACTGCACTTGTGTGGACTTCTCGCATTCTCAAGGATGAAGATTTTCAGTCTATATCATCAGTTAAAGACATGGTGGGCTGTTCAATAAAAGCTATATTTGTGTTTTCTTGTTATCATTGGCATGACTCAATTCTGTTTTCATATGCTTAACAGTTAGGAAATGGTAACATCATGGTTTTACTATTGACCTTATTTACCATATATATGATTGAGGGAGTCTTGCTTTGCAAATCATAGTGGTTTTCTCCTGAGGCTTTCTTTTTATTAATTGTGATATGTGTATTTATATTGCTCAGCATATTCTGCAAAGGACTCCAATTAGGGTGCTTCACCGCCGAAGTCCTTTGGAACGTGAAAGGATTATACATTGGTTAGTGGATCATTCTATTATTGTGGAATAACAATTACTAGACACTTTCAGTCCTCTAAAATCAATTAAGTTTTTATTTCTACTGTTCAACGTAGGATGAGAGTTGAAAGAATCATTGGGAGTTCTCAATATTTTCTTCTGCACCTATGTACCCAGGTAATTTTAACAGCTTGTTACCATGAGAATAAATTTTGAAGCAATGAATTTGATTGATGTTAAATTTGAAATATGGCTTGAAGGGAAACCATAGGCGATAAATCTTTTCATTCCTGTTTTAAATATCAAAAATATTAAAACCCTTGTATTCTGTTTTAATTGTTTTTGTATCGACCTGTTTACCATTTTTGTTCAGCTTCCAGCTGTAAGGTTGACTATTTTAGAGGACCTTTTTTCCGAATATTTTTGAAAAGAATTCAACTTATATACTTGTTTAATTTCTGGCAATCGACTTCTGTGATTTAAATCTTTATGCTGTGGTGCCCCCGGCAGACCACTAATTTAAATGGAAGAGTGAGTTATGAAATTCTCTATGAATTAAACAAATAACTTATGGTCTTCAAATTACAGGCTGGAACGTATATAAAGGAATTTGTTCATGGGGATCTTGGACGCACGCAGCCCAGGTATAATTTAATTCTTTTGTCACCTGATGTTTGAGGGGTTGGTCTGTCTCCTACAAAATTTTCAACTTTTGTAACATTTTTTCGTAGTCAAATTATCTTGTCTCCCATATGGCTATTATAGGTTTTACTGATTTTTTTTCTCCCACTGAAGAATCGATGTTGAAAATTTTCCTACAAGTCAGTTATGCATGAGATATTCCACTCACCTCTTGACAGTGAAATTAACGAGGCTGACTTTTGCAGCTTTGGATCAATTCTTGGTACTAGAGCAGAGATACTACGTCTCGATGTAACAGATGTTAAAATGGATTGTTTTCTCACTGAATGAGGTTTGTAGTTTCTCCCTTTATTATATTTTATAAAAAGAAAAAAGAAATTGTCAATTCTTGACTGAGTTCCGCCCTTTGCAGGACGGAATTGTTATTGGTGAAAGCACTACTGAAGCTGGAGTTCTAGGACACAAGACACATGAATCAGTCCAGTTTTAGGTTAATCCCTTGATTAGCTGGCTCGGCCTATATGTGGACTTGCGCTATTTTCGTCAGGGATATCCAAAATATTTTCGATATTTCTTCAAAATTTCATTTTTTTATAAGCACCGATTTTAATTTTCATATCTTTCCTATATTTAGTCTATTTTTAGTCAAATATATAATTTTTATACAAATTTTTTTAAAAAAATCATCAATATTCAATAATTTATCTATGATGTCTATTTTTTAAACCATCCAGGCCCACTTTGTTAACCAGTCAACACCAGGCGAATGTTGAAATATTCATCAAATTTTTCAGCTTCTGGCCCTAAAATCTGATTGATGGGCTTCATTTAGCATAAACTTGTTTGAGGCAAACAAATTTGATCCACAAATTTTGACGGTCAGAGCACTAAACTATGATTCAGGCCCAAGATTAACTGTTGTACGAGCCTCAGATAAGACAAGCGGCAAAAGCCTAAGATTGTGTAAAAGGGCCGAATAATGTGTCCAATAGGCCACAGGCCCCAAAACCACTGCCAAGATCCTACAGCCTATGGCCCAATGTCGATTTTATGACCCAGATTAATTGTTAAGGGCCTCAGGCCCAATATGTATAATGGGAGGTCATTTGTTTGAATTAAGGCCCAATTTCGTTAGTAAGGCCCAAGATGTTGTTAAACTGGCCTCAGGTCCATGATCAATGTGAAATGAGGCCCAACATTATCAAGTTAGACGGGCCACAAGGCACACCATCAATAGCAGACCTGAGGCCCAAGGTCGACAGGCCAAGATCAAATGACCGCCTGGCCCAAAATCACGTCAACACGTGCTACCAATATTATTTTTAAACAGGCCTGAAGGCGATCAAATTACAGGCCACAGGCCCATTATCATGTTACAAATCAAAAATGTTAAGCAGGCCTCGGGCCCAAGGTCGACTTGGAACCAAGATCAATTGAGCCGTTCCTCATGCCCAAAAGGCCGAAATCTTATGTTAACCGGGCCACAAGCCCAAGGTCAGTTGTTAGAGGGGCCTCAGCCCCAAGATTACTGAAACGGTGAATTATCCTCACACTTGTAATGTACCAATCCTCACACTTGTAATGTAACCAAACGAAAAAGGTAACATGGCAGAATCATGCCTACATAGGAAAAAAAATGGCCCAATAATATCCTCGACTGCCGAATGAGAACCATGAATATAGACCACAACCACACTCAACCTCTTATTCTATCCATGATGCACCCAACATCTTTGCCATGAAACTGAAACGGTCGGCAGCTTCATCAATCTATAGCCAAAAAATCCAGGTATCAACAAAAATAATTTTAAGATCACTAATCCAAACAAAAAAATTATTCACCATTTTCTGTGTCGGACGTCCAGCTCCATGCCCTGCCTTGCATTCAATGCGTCCAATAATTGGATTGGTTTGTGGACTCTTCTCCAAACTTGTAATCAGCACATGTTGCAATGTCTGAAAATAAAGATAGCTCATATTATTCGCAACAAAATGATGCTGTATAAAAAAAAGGCAGATATAGTTCACAAATGAAACGGCACAGCAATAAGAATCAGTTGTCCTGTGACTTCCATTCAAATAAGAAACTAACCGCCAAAAACTTCAACGAGTGTAATGGGACAACTCGGTCATCATGATCTGCAGTCAATAGCATGGTAGGTGGGTATTGCTGGTTTGGATGTTGTTCCCATGGTCTGTTGACATTGTGTAGAGGCGAGTACCTGAATGTAACCGGAGTGAGGAGCAATAAGCATAACAAAAACTTGCATCCCAAAAAAATGCAGAAAAAGGTGTGATAAATATAAAATCCATCCATGTGTTGAACATTGAACAGATTATGGAGTCCATCTATTGTTGAACATCGAGACATTATGGAGTTCCAAGAAGATTTAGGGTTAGAGCGACGCCATAAATCTAAGCACAAGATGATGGACAAACCAAGATAGGATAGACTACTACAAAGGACTTCAAAAAAAGACTACTACAAAGATTTAAACCAAGAAGATTTAGGGTTAGAGCGATGCCATAAATCTAAGCACAAGATGATGGACAAACCAAGATAGGATAGACTACTACAAAGGACTTCAAAAAAAGACTACTACAAAGATTTAAACATTACCACAAGTACAAATAAGAAGTTCCAATCATATCTCAGAATGGAAGGTAATCAATACTAAACAATACTTACTTTATTAGCCAACGGAATTCTTCCTCCTTGTCAGAACATCCATAATCAGAAGTCCATGCATGACCTGCAAAACTCTTAGAAATCACACATCTGTTTTTTTTTTCAAGGGAACAACTCAAAGTGGGCCCAGAGGAAGAAACCAACCTATGGTGAACTTGTGGAACCTCAGCATGTCCATCACACCAACATGAGCAAGTGCACAACCAAAAAGATCAGGCCTCTGCAACATAGCACATTTTTTTTATAATTTCATATGTGCAACACTAAGAAAGTAATCGTTTTTAAAAAGGTAAAAAACCGCACCTGATTTATGCAAGCCCCAATAAGAAGCCCACCATTACTTCCACCTTCTATGCATAACTTGCTAGGTTGGGTATAACCAGCAGATACAAGGTATTCACCAGCAGAAATGAAATCATCAAAGCAATTTTGCTTTTTTGAGAGGGAACCTGCCTTATGCCATTCCTCCCCATACTCTCCACCCCCACGGATATTTGCTAGGCAGTAAACAACATCTAAATGCCTTGTAAGTACAATGCGACTAACACTGAACGATGGTGTAAGACTAATATTAAATCCACCATATCCGTATAACAAACAAGGGTGTGATCCATCCAAAACAATGTTCTTTCTGGCCACAACAAATATTGGTATCTGAGTGCCATCTTTACTGGGTATGAATACCTGGAAAATTGAAAACTTGTTAAGGAAGCAATAGTACTATAGTATTAAAATAAAAATTGGAAGAATGTGTTAAATGAGTGAAACTAAATTAGAAAGAACATGAAATAGTAAAGAGTCATTTAATGCAGCCAAAGCTATAATCACCTGATCAACATGAAAGTCTGAGCGATCGAACCCAGGAACTGTAATTTCACGAAACACCCTCAGATCCGGAACTGCACTGTCTAAATTACACTGATATATTACTCCGGGTGTAACAAAACTCGTAAACCCAAAAAAAATTGTACTATCTTCTCGTCTTGCAGAAATCCCAGTAACCGAGCCAATGTCAATGGGCAACTGATGCACCACGCTACCGGATTTCAGATCTCTAATCTGTAGAACATACTTCACATCACTCAAGTAACTAACAATCATTTGGTTACCGTTTACAGCAGATGCCGATCCAAGTACATCTTTTTCAGATTCTTTGATCACGTCAGTCCAAACAGTTGGTTCCTTCAGATCAACTCGGGCCAACTTATATTTTGGAGCATCTTTATTTGTCAGGAAAGTAAAGACAGTGTCATCATTTGCAATCGCATGATAACGTGCCTCAAATGTATCAACAAGCTTGACAACCGGGAGCAGTTCATTGTTCGCCCTCAGACCTTCAAGCCCATTAGGAAGTGCAGACATGTCACAGTAGTAAAACTTGTTGACTGGATCACAACCCTCGTTAACATACAGAAGAGCATACTGCAGATTACACAAGAAATAGAATGGGTTGGCCAAAATATCACACAAACACATCAATCCATAACAGCCATTTCAAATATGGGGAAAAAACAAGTAGAAACCCATACACAGAACTAATAGTCTATTGTTGTATTTACCTTCCCATCATCAGTAACACTCGCTCCAAACAAGTATTTAGCATTTTCAGAATCTTTCCAGCATAAAATGTCATTTGATTGATCCGTGCCCAGAAAATGGTAGTACAATTCATGATAAAGATTTGCATTGGTCTCTGTGCCAGCGTCAATGTCCTCTCCTCTACAGCACGTTCAACCATTGTCACACATTCAATTTCACATTTTTCACACAGCCTTACAATCAAGGACTATTCCTGGCCCAAATAATCCTTTCTCTAAACTACTGTATTCAGATTGCTCAATATAAAGAAAAGAACCGAAGCACCTTGAACCATCTTTAACTTCGAAATGATTCCAAGCTAGAACAATAATAAGCAGAGTATTTGGATCTCCGAAATTTTCTTCCTCGGATAGTTTTGTCATAACCAAATCACAAGCTACAGCTATTCTAATTAGAGAAACATAAGGCATTATGTCGGATGTAGTAAAACAAGATTGTTGTTTGTCACTTACTTTGGAGCTGGGTAGCGGCTATAGAAAAACCCTTTGTTATCATGTGACCAACTAATACCAGAAAACTTGACCTGAAAAGGCAAAACAATAATTAGTCTCTCATATATGACTCCTCCTTTCTACTTTTGTAAATTTAAATATAAACTCCAGAGCTTACCCAAGATAAAGTGTCTGGCTCCACCTTCTTATCCACAATGCGCATCACTTTAATTGTCACCCAATCACTGCCACTTGTACTAAGTGCATAAGCCAAGTATTTGGCATCCTCACTGACTGAATATGTACTCAGAGCTACTGTCCCATCTTCACTAAGCATATTAGGATCCAGCAAAACCTCCGGTTCACCATCCAAACTATCCTAAAACCACAAGTAAACACACTTCAATACAAAGCAAATGGCGAATCTATAAGCATTTCAAATAGAATCAATTCTAACCTAAAACCGCAATTAAAATATACTCCAATAAAGAGCAACTAGTGAAACTAGAGAATCTATAAGCAATTAACAGAACACATTCTTAGCTAAAACAACAATAAAACACTCTTCAATACCGAGCAACTATTGAATCTATAAGCATTCAAATAATACCAATTCTGACCTAAAAACCAACCTGCACATAGAGCACGTCCTGAGCTTGAAGCCCGGTGTTATGGCAGTAGAAGTACTTGTTCCCTCGCCGGAACGGTGGATCATAGCGCGGGTGATCAAACAGCTTGGTGATTTTATCAGATAGCTTCCCTCTGACATCATCACATTCCTTCAGCACCGACTGCGTCAACTCCACTTGCTTCTGCACAAACTCCTTCGTCTCTTCCGAATCAGGATCCTCAAGCCTTCACAAATCATCAAAAACACAAAATCAAATTCCGCGAAACCCTAAATTACTTGAAATCTTAGGGTTTCGGACCGTTTTACCATCTGTAAGGATCGGCAATCTTGACGCCGTAGTAGTCATCGACGACGGACTCGTCTCGCCGGATGCTGGGGTACTTCATAGGCAGGTCTAAGGCACCGACGGACCCCATCCTAGGGTTTGAGGACGAAACGACGACGGAGGAGGAGGGGAGAGAGCGAAATGAATTGACCGGCGTTGACCGCGGCGCAGTGAATAACCACCGTGAACAGTTGGAGAAGAGAAACGAACTTCTCCGGCGAGAAGCACAGTCAAAATTTGGACGACGAACTGCGACACAGAGCGATTCACGAGCAATTTGTGAGAGATTAGATTTCATTTTTGCCCTAATAAGCTACGCATATTTAAATTCCAGGCTTTAATAGAAGATTCGAGAGGGAATTAAACAAAACGGCGGCGTTTACCTGAGCGGTGGAGAAATGGCGAAGGAGAGCGTCGATTGGTTTGGTGGGGCGCGCGGTGTGGAGTGGGTAGCGGGGTAAATAGAGAAAAAGGTGTGGGCAAGAGTTTGGGATGATGTTGATGATGATGGATTGTGTGTGACGAGTCTATGACAACACCCCCTGTACTCTCGCGCACACACAATCTTTACCCTTTGGACGCGTTCAAGGGCTTTTATGGCTTTTCGTTTGCGATGAAAACGAGGGGCTAAATGTGGTCATTTGGAAATGTAATGCGTCATAATGTACCCAATATATTCAATTCTCGATCAAGACATCAAGTTATAGATAATTAGGTGTCGAACATAATATCAGATTTGAATTGCTCTAATATTAATTCGATTTAAATCTTAATTTGTAGGGAAAAAATAAATATAATTGAAATTCATATTTTTTAAATTGAAATCAACATTGATGACAACTTTGAGTCATTAAAGATAAAATTTCTATTACTGATAATAATAAGTGAGTGAATTTTAATTTAAAAAATGTAGATTTCACCTCCTAAACAGAAAAGCTTTGTTATTGTGCTTACTAATTACTGGTGGAACTACTATAGGCCCAATAAGCACTTTCTCCAGACCTAACATCTAATTTTATAATCTTAAGTTTTCATATTTTCTCCACTTTAAGCCCAATAAACACTTTCTTAGTTATTTTTATCAAATACACGATTGTAAAGATAAACTAATGTCATTACTCAACAACAGGTTCTTAGTTTAGTTTTCACATTTTGACTTTGTTACTTTAAGTCTCTTTTTTTTGGTCGTTTTCATTTCTCAATGGTCAATAAAACAGATGAACAAAAGGTCCACTGGACTATACCAGAGCAACGATCCAATTAAATTATCAGCTAGAACCAGTTGTTTTCATTCATACCTCATAATCTCAGATCCGAATCATTCATTTATCTCCGCGCGTGCAAACTAAACACTCGTAACAAACACGTGGCCGTAATCATTTTCCGATCCACCCACTTAAAAAAAAGGTCCGGCTGTGCCTCTTAGGTGGGGCCCCGGTGTTACAATTACAAAGCCAATGCTAAAATGAAAAATTCTAGTATACAATATGATATACATCAAGTGGTGCACCATCGATTATCTTCTCAAATTCGATCTATACTAGCCAAACCCATGCTAAAATAGACAAAGTGAAAATGGAAAAGAGTCGTAGCACAGTTTTAGCGGTAAACTTTACTCTCTGTCACATCTTTCACTTACCTTTTTTCTGAATTCGATCACTTTGATCTTCAAAGACCTGACCAAAATGGAGGGCGTCAACGTCTCGTTCTCGTCGGACGATGAAGATCCGGAGGACTTGAGAGAGCGATTCGATAGTTATAGCTTGAGTGCTGACGTTAGTGAGTCGGGAAGCTCAAGCTCAACTAGTACTAGCTTTTGTTGTCGGAAGGAAGAAGGTCATGCTTCTACTTCCATGACTTCATTGTCTCCCTCCGGACCGGACTTGGCTGAACTTTTATACGGCAAGAATGCGCTGCCGATCATGTTTCCGGCCTTCCGTGGTGGACGTAACGTTGTAGTTCCGGTCATGACGGAGAAGACCGAGGCTGAATTGTCTGGTTAGTACTGTGGTTTATTTTTGGAAATGTATGCATGTTTATGGTTGAATGTCCAAAGTGAGAATCAACGTATTTACAGTGCAGAATTTGACAATTCCTTATGCTGATTCAAGTGGATAATGAAAACTTATGAAGATTATAATTATAGAGTTTAGACCAAAAATCAATGTGATCTTTTGTGTTTCAAAGCTGGATCACAACTTGCATGTTATTTATTTATTTTTCAATTTTTCTTTCAATTAAGAAAGAAATTTTGGTAGTCAATTTAATATACTTCTGTAATTCTGTTACTGAAGTAGGTAAAATCGATATTCATATACTACTATGCTGTCATGCTACTGTGATTTGAATATTCGTGTAATTTACAGAGGTTGAATTGATGAAGGAGAGATTTGCAAAGCTTCTGCTTGGAGAAGATATGTCAGGTGGAGGCGATGGAGTGTGCACCGCTCTTGCTATTTCCAATGCCATCACAAATCTTTCTGGTTTGCACAAATTCTTAACCTTTTCGCTTTTTCTGTTGCTTGTTCTGTTTCTCTGTAATTTTCCTCAGAACGCTTCTTGATTGTTTCAATTGACATAAAAAACATTGATTGGTACTTATGTTTCTTTTCATTGGTTTGCTTCGGCAGCTACTGTGTTCGGAGAGTTATGGAAGTTGGAGCCATTGGCACCACAAAAGAAGGCAATGTGGCACCGAGAAATGGAATGGCTTTTGTGTGTGAGTGATTCCATTGTTGAGCTCATACCATCAACTCAAGAATTTTCTGGTGGTGGGACTTTTGAGGTTATGGTGACTCGTCCCCGGTCGGATCTATATGTAAACCTACCTGCCCTCAAAAAACTGGATGCAATGCTGCTTAGCCTTCTTGATGGATTTAGTGATTCTGAGTTTTATTATGTTGACCGGGGAATACTTGTTGCTGATACTGATGATACTGAAACGTTTTCTTGGTCTTCCTCTTCTGGTAGGCCTTCAACTAGGCAAGAAGAAAAGTGGTGGCTGCCATTCCCTAAAGTACCCCACAATGGTCTATCTGAAAATGTGAGGAAAGCACTGCACCACTGTAGGGAATGTGCAAATCAGATCCATAAGGCTTCCATGGCCATCAATAGTAATGTGCTTGCTGAAATGGAAGTCCCAGATGCTTATTTAGAGAGCTTGCCCAAGGTATTGTATTCAGAAACAGTTCCTTCATATTATCGCACATTCGCACCTACTCATTTGCACTTGTGTCTAGATAAAGATGCACACGCCGGATATACATTTGATGTGATGAAACATATTCTGTTGATGTTTTTAAACAGATTAGGTGCTTTTGTACTGCGTACCCAGGATATGCTCATTGTGTTTGTCATGTTTATTTGATAGATTACTATTATATTTATTTTTTGACACCATTCTGGAATGTTTTCAGAGTGGAAAAGCTTGTCTAGGAGAAATCTTGTACCGTTTTATAACTGCTGATCGGTTCTCCCTAGAGTGTCTTCTTGACTACCTGAACCTCTCGTCAGAGTATACCACTCTTGAAATAGCAAACAGGATTGAGGCTGCAGCACACATTTGGAAACAGAAATACCTGAAACGCCATTTGAAGCCTACAAATTCTGATAAGTCATCCTGGGGTGGAAAGGTTAAGGGATTGGTTGGTGACAAGGATAAATGTAAGCTTTTAGCCTCCCGAGCTGATACTATCTTACAGAATCTGAGGCTACGGTTCCCTGGCCTCCCACAGACCACTCTGGACATGTGCAAGATTCAGTATAACAAGGTATAGTGCCGAAAAACTTTCACAGAAAATAACATGAAAATTGAAAACACGTGTTTACTCATATATAGTACCGAAGAATAGCTAGCATTTGACAGTAATACAACTCCACATTTTAGGCTAGGATTTGATGGATTTACTAGCAACATTATATGGTGCAGGATGTGGGGCACTCACTCCTTGAGAGCTATTCCAGGGTGATGGAAAGCTTAGCCTTCAACATAATGGCTAGGATTGATGATCTTCTATATGTAGACGATGCAAGCAGGCAACGCGCAACTGCAATGTCGTTGTGTCAGCAGAGAAGGTTTGCTGTTGCTGATCCCAAACAGAAGAGGCTGTTGCGGAGTCATTTCTCAATTCAAAACAACTATTATGGTCCTTCAACTACATCACCGGCACCTGATGATCCTCCTTATCAGATAGTCAGAAGTTCTGGCAGAAGGAGGCATCAATCTACAACAAACAGAAATTTAAATGACTTGCTGCATGAAAAGTTAGAAAATTTGACTTTCTGATATTGTTGATGCAATAAGCCAATAAGGGTATATGGGAAGCTTAAAACATGTAAGGAAGGAAGATGATTTGGTTAACCTTATAAGGGTAGAGATATAGATGTTTTCTGCTCTTCTGTATAATCCAAGAGCATAGCTAGATATCCAGACGTGTATGACCTTTCATTCAAGAACGTCCGATTATAGAACACAGGAAAGAAGGGGAACCAAACTGGGCCCCGACACTTTGGGCCCGTTTGTTACCAATGCATGGTATGGTTTTGGGTTTCTGTGCATATGACCAATTGTGCTATAATCTCTGGACCAAATCTCAAATGCCAGACCCAGCAACATATTCATAACAGGCCTGACAATATATTCCTTTTCTTTTTCTTTTCTTGTTGAAGGGATCAAGCTAATATTATAGAACTCAGACAAAAAAAACTAATATTATAGAACTATCAACAAATCATCCTCTTTGAGCTATAATGACTTTTTATTCCAAATCTTGGTAAACTAGAATCCATTATTAAGCATGCATAGCATGCAGTGCCATCATTTACTTTAGTATAAAGTATAAGCAAACAATACTAATCACTGTCCCGGAATTCTTGTTGCTGTGTGAGAGAAAGCTTCAAAGTTTAATCATTTGGCTCTGTGGTTGGTACTAATTAGCAAGTTCTTGGGCACTTAATTAGCTTAAAACATATTAAAGAAATATAACATCTCTAATTCATTAGTCTAATGCTTTCCAGGAATGCAGAGTTGTAAAATGCTTCCATCCCATCCATCAATCATGAAAACGAATAATATATATACGTGAATTTGATTTCCTTTTCTGTGGATTCCTTGCCTTTTTCACTTGCAGCCTTGCAGAGTAAAACTTCACATTCTTATTCTTATTCTTCTTGCAGCTACCTAACATGGATATATTGTCAGCTAGCTAGATTCGAGTTCACATCTCACTTTTGAAAAACAAGAAACAAAAAAGTTGGGTGCGAAGGAACAGTACTGTTGGAGTTTCAGGTCAAAGAAAAAAGAGATTACTGATTGACTAAGATCAACGTACTGCATTGACTTGACCTGTGAAGATGGAGCTAGGGGACTCCAGAAAAAGGATTGTGGCCACCGCAGTGAGAGCGGAAAGCGACCACATCAGGCTTCAACATAATGAGATGAGATTTGAGCAAGTTCAAAATTTAGAGTAAAACATGCATGTTTATCAAGCTCAAATATCAGCCCTTCCCCCTTTTCGCTTAAAGATGTAATACGATGTTCTTCATTCTTAATACACCATGATTCAAACTAGTCCAGAAATTAAAAGCACCATAAAGGGGCTGGGGATACTAATTTTTGAAAAATATTTACTGCCATTCACTCATGAGTCTGTATGTTTGTTGTTCTCTTGAGAGCCTTCTTGAGCTAGCCAGTGGAACAGGGTTATTAAGGGGTGGCCTAGACTAGACTGATCCCCCCTAAAACTACTTTAAGGCCTAAAAAATATATGATGAACAATTAATAATTAGGTCAATACTAATTAGTAACTGCTACGACAACTGTAATCCCAATCATATCCCAGATTTACTAAAGGGAGTCGGACATATAACCACAATTTTTGTCAGCTATGAATCTGGGGAATGGTAGTTCTCTAATTTTTTGTATTCTTAATAGAGAAACATATGAACCCTAGGAAACATATATATATATAAAAATGTACGTAAATTCGATCATCCATACACAAGTAATTACTGTGAACGGAGATGCACAGAAATGGAAATAAAGATCATGTAAGTCAAATTAGAAGGTAACAAAGGAGACCCAGAATCCAGGTCACAATTTTCATATAAGCTAGGGTTCCAATTTTCATAAGAAAAAACAAAATGAAACAGCAGGCTCTCAGAACTAAGAACCGAGTTGTGTAGAATTCATATAAACTAGTGCTAGCTTCCACAACTTCCATTGATCTGATAAACGCGCGCACCAACAGACAATAGAAGCTGTAAAAAAGGATAAAAACAAAATTAAAAACAGACGAAATTACGAAAGAGATAGATCTAAACTTGACAAAAGAACCAAATCAACCAATAGCTAGACTAGGGAGGGTATACCTTCGTTGTTAATCATAGCAGCTATATGCTAAAGAAAAGAGATCAGCTGTAACATGAAACTTCGTGCTGCGCTAAGTTTATATATCACGAGGGTTTTACAAAGAGAGACCAACAGAGCTCAGTTGGCAGTATGCCCACCTCCACATACATATCTCGATCAAAACAGAGAAATCTCGATCGAGATTGTTAGGAGGTGGACAGAATGCCAATAAACTCTGTATGAAACCCTTTGTTAAATCCCACCTGAAGATCTTGATCATGATCCAGTTACTGTTCATTGCAGACTAATCAATCAACACATCCAAGACGGATAAACACGGGAAACTGATGGACAGGATAGTAATAAGTGAGAAGAGAGATATGGAAGGAAGGAGGATGAGGGAGATAGAGAGGACAAGGGTTTTGGTTCCATTTAAGGGAGGGCGAGAGCGGGATGTAATAAATGAGACGAGGGAGGAGTTGGCTGGGTATGGGTGTGGGTGTAATGGAGTAATTAATATTGAGAAGAGAGAAAGTGCGTGCAGGAGCGAGGAAGGAAAAGGTGGGGATTTAACTTTCAATTCAGGAAGAGACTCAACAGAAAAGTCATGGGGGATTGAATGGTTCATCTTCATTCCCGTAGATATAAAAGAAGCATTTTCAGAAGGGGAGCAAGCAAGGAAGGAAAGGATTAGTCAAATCATAGGCTTCCTAGACAAAAAGACATAGATCTCATAGATGATCATCATGGTTTATCCTTCCTTCCTTCCTTCCTTCCTTCCTTCCCTCCCTGCCTCCTCGTTTCTGATGAAATCAAACCCATCTCTCTCTCACTCTCTCGTTTTTCTAGCAAGCTCAAGATCTTTTACTTCACCAGGCCTGAACCTCCTCGTTTCTGCTGCCTAACAATAAAACACCACAGGATCTATTCACCAAATAATTACGAAACAAGAATACAATATCAGTTTCATCAGATTACAACAAGCTAATTTGGCAGGACATTTGCGGTCACTTTAGAGCACCATTTAGACCGTCTACATCCTTCCATTTATGGCTGTCGTAATATAATAAACTCCACTCATCTATTTTCTCTCCCCAAAATACTTCGATGTTATATTTAACAGATGGATTAAATTGCGATGTTATATGACGACTAAATTCCTTTAAATGATATCATAATGCAATCTAGTTGTAAATTAGTTTTGGTTACTCTTAGCTTCTCGAGTATTGACCGGTGACCTGGTGTATATATGCATCACTTTTTTTGGTAAACCTTGTTAAAAAGAGAGAAATCTATTTAAAAAAAATTAAAAAAAAGAACAACATCAAAGCGGAAAGAATATAACTCAACTTCTATTAAAAACAAAAACAAATCAATAAAACACAAACAAAAACAATAGAAGCTATTAGAAACGAAAATTAGAAAACCTCAACCAATCACTATTACAAAAAAAGCAACAAAATTTTGAAAAAAAATTTCACCACTTCAAACCTGATGACTTTAGCCCTTCAATAGCTAATACATCTGCAACTCTGTTACCTTCTCAAAATATATTTTAGCTGCGTACTAAAGAAAAGCGTAGGAAATCATTATTAAGTTCAGACTTCACCCCAGGTAAATCAAATTATATGAAATCAGTTTCATGAATACACACAGATATATAAAGCAGTATATATAGCATCAGTATACTGTATATATAAGCTGTAATTAATCAGAATTCTTCCACAAAACCTCAGAGGACTGATGTGGCAACGCAAAAGATAGAGCCAACCCATCTAACCTTCAGATGATGGTTTTGGGGTCCTACGAAACCACTAAGTGTGGAATCCTAGGTACCTCCACAAACAAATTCAATTTTGACCTTTATATTTTAACAAGCATTACCAAGATTTATCTCATAAGAAAAAACTTAGGTCAATGCTTTTCCTTTCCAATTATCACTTCCATGCCATGTCGCAATTACACTTTTATCTTCCAGGACTTCCACCACATATAGTAATACAGTAATTATCCTCCCTTTTCATTCATTGTGTCTCCATGTGTTGGCTTTTGAGGTTTTCTTTTTTCCAAATATATATTTCTCTTTATATTAAAATTAATTTGCTTTTGTCGATCTTTCTCTGAGTCTCAGAAAGAGAGACTGAGACACGAAATCTTCTCCTTTGTCGATCGATACGTCCTACTCATGACCCCCACGGTCATCCTAATTCATAACGTAAAAAAGTTAAAAAAAAACAGCAAATTTGCTAGCTTTCTGCAATTTTTTATGAACAGGCTTGAAACTTTCACAGCTCCCAAACCAGTAAATTATGTGCATGCATTTATTATTTGACCAACCCAAGTTAAAAACTGCTAGCTTGCTTCGAATTCTTACGTGCTCTATAATAAAAAATCTGCCCTCAACCGTATACCAATCCTATATTAAATGTTTACAGTTCGGTTTCAAAGTTGAGCACCCGAAAACTACAGAGACGGATTTTTATGTTCGTATGCGTATCTGGTGAGCTGTCCCCGTCGTCGTCCCATTAGTCTCTTCTGTTCTGCTGCTGCTGCTGAGAGAGAGAGGCCATTACTTACGAGTTGTCTTGCTGATATGAAATTGTGGTGTCAGAAATAAGTCATGATTGAATCATTGTGACAAAGAATACTTATTAATGAACACATGCACCTCTTCCTTACTTAATCTCATCCCAATTTCCGATTCATATATTGTCAGTCATGAAAATTCATTTAGATTTTTAATTCGTTCCATTATGTGATCCTCGAAGGAGTGGAAGGGAATATCTAGTAAACTCCACCAAGCAAAACTTTAAGCTGCTACCGCTGGCAATGAACGTAAGCTAGCTAGGAATCAAGAACAAATTGAGTAAACTTAGAGCAACTGGGGTGAAAAAGAGTGTTAAAGCAGTAAATGAAAGTATTACTTTTCTTTTGTTGATCGAAAATTCTACGGTGCACCCGTGCATATAGATCATAGGTACTTTTAAGAAATCTCGTTGTTAGGGTTTTTTCTCTACATGGTGTCGTCTTCTTGTCTTCAGAATTGTCAATTTGATTTGGGCACCCAATCTTCTTCCGCTTCGTCTCTGTCGAAGCTCTCGGTCTCTATCCCGAACAATCCCAGGTCCGGCAGCCATCACCCCAGCGGTCACCTTCAATTCGGTCACCTTCCATCGTTGTTTTCTTCTTCAGCAAAGATCGTTGTGTTCAGTCGCTTCCGCTTCCATTATCTTCAACTCCGACCGACGTCGTCACTCCAAGTTTAGAGTTTTTTCAACCTCAACCTTGCTCTCTGCCCGAGCTGTTCAGAACGGATTTCTTCCTCGTCAGCGGTGCGCAGTCCAGTCCAGCCCAGCCCAGCCCAGCGTCATTCACCATCAGGCCGACGTCGTTCCTCGGCTGCAGCCTACACGTCGTGTTCCTCTTCTTCAAAGCTCAGACCACCGTCGCTCTTCCCTGCAAAACCAGCTATCCAGATCAAGTGGATCCTCCCAAGCTATCGACTTCATCTCAAATCGACCTCGTCTGAATTCCGATTTCTCTGTCGCCAGTAGCTGGAGGCGAACGGACACAGATAAATTAATAGTTTGACTTTCTCAATTAATAGTTTAACTTTCTTTGGTGCAGACCAATTCCGATTAGGGACACAGATCAATTAATAGTTTAAATTCCTCTTGTAAAGGTTCACACACGTAAATCTTCACCTGACTTTCACTCACAGAGAAAAAGGACTCGTGCTTAAGTCAGAAATCTAAGTTTTTGGGTCTTAAAGGAAGAGCTTAAAACCGCGTTGGACTATAAGGAAGATATGGGTTGTAAAGAGGTCATCAGGTTTTGCTTTTATAGATTTTAATAATAATAGAGATGTTGAGTATGCTGTTCGTGAATTAGATGGTCACAATGATTGGAGAGTTGAGCTTTCACATAACTCTATATATGCGGTGAAACGTAACTTCAATAACGGTAATATTTCTACGACTATAAAACTAAGTGGAACTAGTAAGATCGGTATGGCTTTGAAAACCTCTAATTTTGCTGGTTCTGATATTTGGATTATTGATTCTGATGCCACTGATCATATGACTTATGATAAATCTTATTTCACTAAATTGTCTTCCCCTCCAGTATCATGTGTCATTAATGCTAATGGTGAGGTTTTTCCTGTGTTAGGGAAAGAGTCGATCTGTGTCACTCATATTTTAGAGCTACATAATGTTTTGTATGTACCTGACATGTCTCATCACTTGATTTTTGTTCTCCAGTTGAATACCGAGTCTCGATGTTCAGTAACCTCTTATCCCAGGTATGTGACCTTTCAGGATCTTCTTACCATCAAGCTTATCGGTCGGGGGTATTTGAGGGGTAAATTGATTCACTTGGATCAGACATATGCAAGAGAGAAACCTAGAGCACTCGCACTGCTTTGACCTCGAGCTCTATCCAGCTAAGTGAAATATGGTTGTGGCATCGCCGCTTAAGGCATAAATCCTTTAGTGTTATGAAAAAATTCATGTCTTCTTTGTTTATTGGTGTGAATGAGTCTACTATACGTCGTGAAACATGTGTCATCGCTAAGAGTCATCGTGCTACTTATTCTCCTAGTTTCTCTAGGAGTAATGTTCATTTTGAAGCCATTCATTCAAATGTCTGTGGACCCTCTAGAGAGCCTACTGTGTCGGGTATGAGGTATTTTGTATTGTTTGTTGATGATTGCACAAGATTGTCAACGATTGTTCTTTTGAAAACCAAAGATGAAGTCTTTCCAGCTTTTCAGGCTTTTCGTACTCTTATTCAAACACAGTATAATAGCACCATTAAAGTTCTTCGTTCAGACAATGGGAGGGGGAGTATGTTAATCATTATTTCAAACATTTTTTCCAAACACATGGGATTGTCCGCCAAACTAGTTGTCCACAAACACCAAAGCAAAATGAGGTGTCTGAAAGAAAAAACCGTCATCTCCTAGATATGGCTCGTGTCATTCTTTTTAGTTCTCATATGCCTAAATATCTTTAGGGTGATGCAGTACATGCTTCTGCTCATCTTATCAACCGTTTTCCTTCTAGTGTTCTTCAAGAAAAAAATTCATTTTGAGGTCCTTGCATCTCATGTTCCCATTCCCTTATATTATAATCTTCATGCCCGTGTCTATGATTGTGTTGCTTTTGTTAATGTTCCTAAAAACCAGATGTCTAACTTGGATGTCCGAACGATTTAGTGTGTGTTTGTTGGCTATGGAGGAAATCAGAAAGGCTACAAGTGTTTCCATCCACCCACTAACAAGTATGATGTCACTATAGATGTTACTTTCTTTGAAGACATGACTTATTTCACCTCATCTGATACTGCTCTTCAGGGGGAGCATTCATATTTCGAAGAGTTGTATCATGGTGAGGGAGAGGAATCAGAGTGAGAAGAAGTTACACATGCAAGAGATACAACGATGGGTCCAATTGAGATTATTACCTCATCAAATGTAGAAACAGAAGCACAAGATCATCTAGAAACTGAAGCACTAGATCAACCAGTGCTTCATCTAGACTCAGAAGCACCGGTTTTAAGGACTAAGAATGCATCTAAAGACACAACTGTCCCTCCTGCCTTCACCGCTCCTACCCCTAATCCAGAGCTTATTAGTACTGAAGATCACTCATTTGAGGTATGTTCTCCCACTTGTACTAGTAGTAGTGAGTCTAATGGTGGTCAATATGTGTTACTAAATAGGTCTACTCGAGGTCAAGCACCTAAAAGATATGAACTCACTCTTCAAGCTATGTCAAAATACTCAGTAGCCAATTATATGTCCATTAAAAGATTATCCAAGTCATATGCATCATATGTGAATCAAATATCTGTTGTATCTGTACTTAACAAAGTGCAGGATGCTTTGGGAGATCCGAAGTGAAGGAAACCAATGGAGGAAGAGATGGAGGCGTTACAGAAGAATGATACATAGGAACTTGTGTCTTCACCACATGACAAGAAGGTCGTTGGGTGTTCACTATAAAACACAATGCAGATGGATCAGTGAACCGGTACAAAACACGCCTTGTTGCAAAAGGGTTTACTCAAACGTATGACATTGATTATGATGAGACATTTGCTCCTGTTGCCATGATGAATACTATTCGTGTTCTGCTTTCTTTTGCGGCTTGTTTAAATTGGCCACTTCGACAGTTTGATGTCAATAATGCGTTTCTTCATGGAGAGTTAGCTGAGGAGGTGTACATGAGTCTTTCACCTGGATATGTAGTTGCTTCTTCTGGTGAATTTATATGCAAATTGATAAAGTCTTTGTATGAGCACAAACAATCACCTCGTGCTTGGTTTGAGAGGTTTTCATAGTTTATGCTTAAGGTTGGTTACAAACAGAGTAATTCAGACCGCACCTTGTTTCTCAAGCATAAAAAGGAAAGGTAACAACCTTAATTATTTATGTCAATTATATGGTAATAACTGGCAATGATATTGTTGAGATGAATAGATTGCAGAGACAACTAGCCTCTGAGTTTGAGATGAAAGACTTGGATGATCTCCAGTACTTCTTAAGAATTGAGGTAGCTAGGGGGAGAGAAGGGATATATTTGTGCTAAAGAAAGTACATTCTTGATCTGCTGACAGAGACATGTATGTTGGATTGCGCACCTATTGACACACCCATTGAGCAGAACCATCATCTGGCAGAGTATCCAGACCAGGTACCTACAGATCGCAGTTTATGTATAACTCGAGCGAGAGCCACATGGACGCTATTGTGAGAATCTTAATGTATTTGAAGTCAGCTCCTGAGAGATGAGTAATGTTTTCTAAACGTAACAATATTATTGATGTTTGTGGCTTCACAGATGTAGATTGGACTGAAAATATTACAGACATGAGGTCTACATCAGGTTACTTTACCTTTATGGGAGGTAATTTGGTTACATGGAAAAATAAGAAACAAAATGTTGTGGCACGTTCTAGTGCTGAGGCAGAGTACAGAGGTATGACTCATGGTGTATGTGAGTTGTTGTGGCTGAGAAATTTATTACGTGATTTGGATATCAAACCCAAATGTGCTATGCAGCTTTATTGTGATAATACGATAACAATTGATATATTGTGCAACATGATCGTACTAAGCATGTGGAGATTGATCGTCACTTTATAAAAGAGAAGCTAGATGTCAATATTATTAGTTTCCCCTTTATTCGTACTGAAGAGCAACTTACAGATATACTCACCAAAAGAATATCTAAGAAGGCGTTTTATGACTCACTAAGGAAGTTGGGCATGATTGATGTGTATGCGTCAATTTGAGAGACGTGTCAGCGTGAGTCATATTAAGAATGTAATATTGTAATTATATTATAAAATTTTACTTATTAATTTTTTTTATAATTTCTTATATAAACGTATAATAAGATGATGAATAAGATATCTAATAATTAATTCTCTCATGGTTATATTCTGAGTGGTAGAGAGAGGAATGAAATGAATCCACTCCGGTTCATGATTGCCTTCTCCAATCGGTGGGGTTTTGTATTTATCAATCGATCGATCCCACAAACGACACTGCTGTGTTTGTCACGTGACAACGGAGAGCGCAATGCCGTATTTTGTCTTTGGTTGCAAACTTGCAATGGTGATGATCATCATGTAACCCGTTGAAAGATTTAAACGGAGCTGTACCCGGTTAATTCTGGGGTCGAAGTACCTAGAGTTGTTTTCAACGCAGGAATGATGTGGATTTTGACGACATATCCTGCATCACTGCATGCATGGGATGTACGTATGTACTTATGTATAGCTAGAACTATACGATGAGAAGTTGAGAACAGAGTACAGGTATATCCGTACGGTATATATATCAGCTTTTGCTTTATATTAGCGTTAGATTTTTCATACTTCAAATCCTTCTCTAAAGTTTTGTGGGATCTTTTTGTTGATCTATCTTTGCTTCATAAACTGAATTGGTTTCTGTTGCATCTGATAAAGTAAAATTCATGGTTAACCTGAACAAAGCTTCAACGAAGAAGACGAAGTTTTCAGATGGAAAAGCAGAGCAAAAATGGAATCGTCAATATTAAAATGAGCAAAAGACAACTCAACGTTTTACAACAAACAAACTTATATAGGCTAACAAACTAGCCCTTATTACAGTAAGAGGAACACGTGACTAGTACATGACTTACAGCTGTAAAACACACGTTAGGACAACATTACTTAAGCTAATTAACACTATTAACAGCATCATGGTCTTAATTATCTGTAATATACTACTGTTTCAGTGGATTGTGTTTGGTAATAAACTACTGGCATGGTACAACCAATGAAACAATCAAGGAGGGATATTTTTTGAACGTTCTAATCGATTCGAAATGATGATATACCGCTATATATTTTGTATCACTGGTTTTGCAGTCTGGTTTGGTTGGCGAGAGACAAACGAACAAGGCCATAAATGGCTCCTCCCGGTACTGTAACGTCTTGTAGACTTGTACAGTAACAGCTTGTTAGTTATTAGCAGATTATATGAAAAGAAACCGAATCCGATAATGGATATTTGCTATTAACATTACCATTTTCAAACTGGAAATAATCAAAACACACACCTGTCAATTCGAATCGCTAATGCGTTGTGGGGAAGAAAGTTTTAAGCCCACTTCATGAAATGTCGACACACAATGCAACAGGCCGGATAGACTTTTCCTTCATATGAGAAATTCTACAGAAAGGATCACTTGATATGACAAGTCAGTTGGGCACTAGCAATGCAATGGTGGTCTGATGATATATAGAAAGTCAAGTCTCAAACGCTTCCAGCAGGTCATAAATACAAGGTTCTACAGTGTTTCCCAGTACAAAAGAAAACTGGCCTGATAATCACTATATATGCATGGATGAAGGCTATAGGTAAGCAAAATGCATCGAAACAGAAAAGGAGTGCCAGTGCAAAATCGCTGGAATTCTTATTTTTATAACATATCAGCAGCAGCTATATGGTGCGCGTTTAATCTCCAGTTTGCTGATCAGCAAGAGCTTATTTTGTTTTATATAGTAGGGATGCAAGCTTCTAATTTACTTGTGCCAAACAGCATATCTGTGGCCAGAGGTTGCCAGTGTCCACTCCTTCACGTCTGGGCACCATGAACTATCCCCAATTTTCATGCACACTTTCTCCCCAATTATAGCAGAGTAGAGGTTCGGCTGGGCCTCCAGGATCCTTATAGATGATCGGCTGTGAATGTCTTGCTGCTTCCTAATTTGAATCTGCAGACAAGTCCAATTGCTTAGCAAAGGAAGAACTTATATCTACTAGACACAAATCAATAAAGGAGCTAGCCAGCAATACTGCAGTGCATACCAGTTTCACAATCTGATCATGAATGGAATTACCCCAATCATAGAAGTGGTCATAGAAAACGGAAGGTATTCCAGGGTGAGTGAGTATATATGCATAACCCTGCATAGAACATGAAAACGTAGAATGGAGTTCTAATTGCCACAGCTTTTAGGACATGAGAAGGAAAATAAACACTGAGTAACTCAATTTCTTGAAGTTGTTACATTGTTACATTGCTTGAAGTTGCAAGAGGGCATCTAACTCAATTTTGTGATGAACTATACCAATGGTTATAACAGCAGTAATGGCAGCCTGGACAAGAACACAACATGACACTTCAACAAGCCAACAACTGGAATAACATTTTCGTACCTCCATAATATGTTTTGAAGGGAATGGCCAGTGAGCCTGCAGACAAAATGATTATGAAGTGAGTGGATAAAGTTCCATTCTGGGACCAAAGGCTTAATATATGAAAGGATAGGCACTGAGGAACACAAAAGTGACACATTCATGCAAAGCAAAGGTACACAATCAGGCTGTGTTGGGCCCAAAAGTTCAGGCCTAACCTGAGTCACTCAGCCGAAGGAGGTAGGCTGAACTCTACCTCCATTTTACATGAATTAATAGTATTTTCTGAAAGTAATTGAAACTCTTTCTTTTCACATATCAATGAGATATGAAACTCTCAAGGAAGCACGTCATTATATAGTCAAACCAGAAAAATTTAATCCCCTACTCCCATGCAATATGTGCATCCAAAGCAGGAATGAATTCAGCAATTCTTAGAAGGCATTTTATTCACTTCTGCGGGATTGAAGTATATACTACCTGCGTTGAGCCTGTGTCATGGTTATCTAAGAATGTGACAGCTCTTGAAGGCCACAATCCAATTACACCTGGTGGCTTCCCTTGGGGGTCACGTAGACGCCATAATTGTCCATTGACAGCTTCCTACACAGAAGGAAGTATGTTTAACACTAACATATGGAGATACAGATATGAAATCTTAAACATATGGAGATACAGATACGAAATCTCAATAACAATGCGAGTCTTCCAGAAATGAACAATTATCACATGTCTACTCAGCATATAGACAGTATTACAAGATAGAAATCAGGACTGGTACCACATCTGCATAGAAGATACAATATTTTTATGTAATAGTTCCTTCCTTTTGTCTTATACGGAAATAAACAGGTTTAATAACTTGGTGTGAAAAACTGATACTAATGGATATAATGAGCAGAACTTGTACCCAATGGTCGAAACAAGAAAGTGCATGTGTCCATTGACTCCATTCTGGAGAAATATTGTACATGTGTCTGTGGGTATTAAACAGTCAGGTGGGAGTTGAGTATCTCAGTAGGATTGAAAATGGCTGATACCTGAAGAATTCCCTTGGTTGTGAAGTCAAATGCAGTTGATAGCTGTCCTGTGACATCAATCCAATTTATTATCCGCTGTCTGTGGCTATCTGCAAGTCCATAGAACGCCATGAGCACTTCTAATAAAGGTGAGATAGTCCACTCAATGCTAATTAATCCCCAAGAGATTTGCCAAAAAGAGAGAATCTCCACCCAAGTTACAACATAAGTCAGATATCTATTAAAAGCAAACGATAGTAATGCCGTTACTGAATCCAAGCTAGCCTTTCTAAACTCATTATCATCCTTGAGGTATTTTAATTACAATTCAGTTCAGACTAGAGCATCATTCATGGCTTCATTACAGAATAATGGAAGTAACTGTGGTCATTGATCTGATTAGTTGAATTTGTGCTTGATAAACAACAATATATGATACCTTGATTGTAGTCCAAACCATGATCATTGTAGTTGCAAGAATCCCAATACTCCCCAACAGAAAAAATTGGTTTTGCTCCTTCAATGTACTCTTTCACATATTTAGCTGCATAACTAATTGAATGTTTGGGAAAAGAAAACAGAGTAAGCTGTAAACGAAGCAGTAAGTGAAATATATTAATTAAGAAACAAAAACCAAAACAAAAAACAAAAACTTTTAGTCAGTATAACTCTTACCCCCTTGCAAAATCAAATCGAAAATCCTGAAAACCAACAGTATTGTGAAGCCACTGTAGCCATGCAGTAATATCCTTTCTAACAAAAGGTTGGGTATGATCAATATTTGGAACCCCATTGAAATTATCCCCGGTACTTCGATTCCCCTGGTTTGGAAAAGATATAATCATCCAGTGACTTTAGTGACTTTGAATCATGGATCAGTCATTCAAATACTACACTAACAAATTTTATTACCTTTCCACCAGTACAAGATGTGACGGCATGTTCATCCCATGACAATGGAATTCCATCATAACGACTGTACATTCCACCGTGCCCTTGGGTAGTCCCAACACGATGATTGATAACTATGTCGGCCATTGCTCTAACTTTACATTGCTTCATTTTTTGAAGTAAACCTTTTAATTGGTGCTCAGATCCATATTTAGAATTGAGGGAATATATGTTCTGAGGGAGGTAGCCTACAATATGAGGAAAGCAAATGGGACATGATGATTCTGTCATCTGTATTCAAAAATAATAGAAACCAACTAGAGGAATTTTGTTCACTGACCTTCTGGGGCAACAGAATGAGTTGATGGCGGCAACCATGCTGATGTAAATCCAGATTTTGCAATATCTGGAACTTTACTTTCTAAATTTCTCCACCAGTCATGTTTATGAGATTCCCAGTTAAAGGCCTGCAATCAAACGATATACTTAATGATCTTCAATTGCTAAACATGGTCAATTTTGCAGATGTGATATTGTTTCATACCGCTAAACTACAACTATTTTTCTTATCCAAAGAAAATGATTAAGAACCTACAAAGAATGTCAAATTTACCTGTAAAAGGATTTCTCGTCCATTACGTATTGAGGCACCTGCATATCCAAAAGCATATTTTAGCATTGATAATGGGAAAGAAACAAATACACTCCACATCAATTTCCTCAATATCATTGCATGACCTATCCCTTAAACATATGTTCCACTATGCAAACATTGGTACAATTGAAAATGGAACATATGGAACACAACAGCATGTCAGCTCCTTGCATGTCATTTCTTTTTTCAGGAACTGGATATTTACTCTGCTTTCTTTACAATGGAAAAACAAAATTTGCATAACTTAATACACATCAAGTTTTGCCTAATTGTACCCACAAATAGTTCCTTCTGTCCCGTAGGTCGGGAAAACATGTAAATTTTATACGGAAAAGAGAAACAACTGAAGGCCTAATCTGTTCCTATTCAAACAGGTGAAGTAAAGATCTAGATGTTCTTGGAGATTCCACATACCTTTTAGACAAACAAATATCTTCATTTTAATACAAAACTTTCCCATTTAGATCCTTGTTCTTTATGATTATTATACCATCAGAGGAAAGTTCTTTATGATTATTATACCATCAGAGGAAAGAAACATACCAATATCAGTCTGCTGATTGTGTTCCTGATAATCCTGCATTTCAACAAATTAGGAGATCAGTGAAAAAAAAGAAAGTATGCAACAGGTCAGTTTGAGCGCTACACTTCCAAGCAGATCATGATGGTTCCAAATCTTCCCATATGAACGACAAAAAATTAAGAAATTAAAGAGAGAGAATGGTGAGGCTTGCATACATTACTACTGTCACCCATTTCAATTCAGGATGAAGTTTCCCAACACCTGATTGCAGAGGTAAGCGCCAACAATTGTCCTACATGGATGAGCAACATGATAAAATTAGAGTAATATTTCGCCTTAGCTAATACAAAATAATTAGACACAATATATCAAATTCATGCTGCCAATGGCCCCAAAAAAATTCAATTAACAGAATAAAAAAATCAATTCTTGCCAGACACTAACAAAGAAATCTGAGAAATTCATATGGATCGACTTCGTTTACATAGCCAATAAATTACGATCATCCAAAGCAATGAATCACAGAACAAAAAGAAGTTGAGTTTTAGAGAAAATAGAGAAAGTACCGAAGCTAAGGTTGCGATCGCAGGGTGGGTTTGAGCTCGAACGGCTGGGCAATAAATATAAGGGACACACGAAAGGTTGAAAAGTCGGTGTCCACCACTCGTATAAACCAAGTAGAAAAGGAGAGTACAATGGTATCGATTTGATTTGACCAACGAGAAGAAAGTCCGATTCAATTACGAAACGAAGGAAGCGAATTTCGAAATTCAGAAAGAAAAAAAGGATTGGAAATGAAAAAGGTAGGTGTAAAGTTTTGGTTGATCCGATCGACTTAACTTAGCTCTCTGCATTTGGAGGGAATGTTCATATTCAACGGCCATCTTCGCAGCAGAACCTAAATAGTCTGGATTGCCCCGACACGTGTCATTCATTTACGAATACGTGTGGTTCGTGGACGGTGGAAAATGGTTTGGGGGATTATGATTACATCATTGGGTGGGGACAGCAGTCCAGCTATGCAACTTTTATTTTTATTTTTTAATCACAAGATGAAAACCGTCGGTCACTCGCGGAAGGACTTTTACACGATCATTGATGTCCGTGTAATAAATTTGTTTTCTTTTGCGCGACAATCCGGGAGGTGTCGTTTACGGTTTTTTTTATTGACGGTGTCGTTTGCGGTTGCGAGTTAGGCTTTAGCTCTTTTTATGTCGCTTGTCGCTTAAAGATTTGATTTGTTTTTTCAGAGAGAGAGGGGTCTGTAATTTTAGGGTTTGGCGCGAATGGACTCGTGTTGGGAACAAGTTCAGACTGGGACGGAAGATCGGAAGCGGCTCGTTCGGGGAGATCTATCTCGGTACCGATGTTCAGACAAACGAATAGGTTGCGATTAAGCTGGAGAACGTGAAGACACAACATTCTCAGTTGCGGTATGAATCCATGTTGTACAGATCGTTCCTAAAGGTGGAACTGGGATACCAGATGTGCAGTGGTTTGGAGTTGAAGGATATTACAACGTTTTAGTAATGGACTTGCTGGGACATAGTCTTGAAGACTTGTTTAAGTTGTGCGATAGGAAACTTTCTTTGAAGACAGTTCTGATTGCTGGCATATCAAATGATCAATCGTGTTGAATTTGTTCATTCCAAATCGTTTCTACATGGTGATATCAAGCCAGAAAATTTTCTCATGGGATTACGAAGGCGTTCAAATCAGGTTTAATTTGTTCTAGTTTTCCTATGCAATGCTGATCTAGTGATCTATTTTGGACTTCTCTGAGTCATATTTGATTTCCTCTTTTGCAGGCATACATGATTGATTTTGGTCTGGCTAAGAAATATCGGGATAGCAAGCCGGAGGGATGATTTGGAATCTCTTGGTTATGTCCTGATGTACTTCCTTAAGGGAAGTCTTCCTTGGCAGGGGCTAAAACCTCGGACGAAGATTAATGAGAAAAAGGTTTCGACTTCCATTGAGGACTTGTGTCGTGGTTATCCAACAGAATTTGCATCATATTTCCATTTCCATTACTGTCGCGCACTACGATTCCATGACAGGCCAGACTATTTTTATCTGAAAAAGATATTCCATGATCTCAACATTCGTGAAGGTTTCGAGCTTGATCATGTGTTTGACTGAACAAATTTGAAGTACAAATTTGAAGTCGTATCAGCAATCACAGCTGGCTAAACCTACAATTCGTGCCCTTGGTGCTGGAACTAGTTCTGGAAAGCCGCATGCTCCTGAGGAAGATGGACGGATAGCAGGGCGAGCTCTAAATTCTGCCAGTGTGTCAAGGCAGAGAACTTCTATTGTTACTGATCGATTCTGCAGTAACTAAAGAAAATAATCTGTTATCAAATCCCAATATGATGGGGCGGTCTAGTGGATCATCATGGAGACCCTCTATTTCCAACAGTCGCGAAGGATTTGGAAGAAGTGAGTCTTAACACCGTGTTCGCACAAACGATGCTAGTCCTGGAACATGCCATAGAATTTCGAGTGGCCAAAGAAGTAGTTCACCGGTTGAGTCATCGGACCCTCACCCGAAGACATAGCTCACAAATTAGAAACTATAAAACTGCCTCGAGGGCCTGCAGTTAGACCATGAGGAGAGGATCTATTACTAGATGATGGTGCTTATCAACAAGAGGTATGGCATTTTCCATAATTCCCGGCCGGATGTATATCTCCAAACCGGACCTATAGCTAAGTGCTTGCGAAACGTAATACAATAGTAAAGTAAAGAGGTATGTATGAAAGATGGTACAAATGTCAAGTTATGCAACTACATTAATGCAGTAGAGAACTAAAGATTATGTCTGTCTAGAGTTGCTGCTTCACTGTAGGCGAGTTGAATGGAGAAGCTCAACATGCACTAACTTTGATTTGTCGATTGCTATAATTCTCTTAAATCTTAATTTGACAGTATGCTTTCTTCAAATTAATGAAACAAAAGGAGAGGACTTTACACGAGAATTTTAAAATGTACATCCGATAAAGATTCTCATCGAACATCCAACACAACACTGAAGTGAATCACCAAATACACTAAACCCTCACAAACCCTAAAACAAAATCCTGAATACACTTCAGTTTTGATGTATGATAGTCCCGTAGTGGGCACATATATAGCATATCTTGGTTCTTCTTCATCAGTGTCCGTGTCTGATTCACCAGAGCCATATAACCAGGGACCCCCGACTCTTTCTTTCAGTACGAGAAGGGTTCCATCTATACGCAAGTATTTCAACATTCATGGTGTTAAGTCAAAAAAACTTTCCTGGTGTTAAGAGCGAAACCCTACCTGTCTTTTATTGGACATTTCTCTCTTATTTGGATGATTGGATCTCAAAGCCCAATGAGAGGAAGAGTAATACCCCAGTCGGCCAACTACAGCCCACAGAAGAAAGAATAAACGAATAACCGGAAAATAACTAACTATTTTAGTGATTGTCAGTCTAAAACTCTAGGGCCTGTTCAAAAAAAAAGAGAAGAGTAAAACTCTAGGGTATATCAATGAATAGGTGAATACTGAATATTTACATAGATCATAGATGCTACAATTACTTGGGGCTTCCATCCAACATAAGGATGCAATATGACTCGCTTTCGTTTCGAGCTAAACTGATTATATGAAATTAGTATATCAATAATATGTTAATATATCAGATTCTAATTTGTCGACCAGTAACATATGTTGGTTATAATAACAAACTAATCAGAGAGAGTGGAGAGAGAAAGTAGAGAAAGAGGGTGAGGTTTGAAAAATTATGACTAACATGACAGCATTTGATTGGTTGATCATTATGACCAACATATGTTGATAATCAGCAAATTTGAATCTTAAAACACACATCAATATATATGTTAAAGTGTCTGGTATCATTTGGTATAGTGACATAGTATTTCATTTAACAAGTGAGAGATTGTGAGTTCGACTCATACCGTTATAATTTACCTGATCAAATTATTACTTAGTCATGAATCATATAATTCTTAGTTCAGTGTTAACAATTTCAATAATAGACTTCTTGATTTTTCAAATCATGCATGTCTTGCAATTTCAATAATAGACTACTTGTTTTTCAATTCTTCACTATATATATCACTTGCGTAATACTCCGGGTACTCCATTGTAACTTCGTATATTAAAACGTATCACAACTTCACAAGGCCTTGTTTCTAGTTTTACTGACAATAGTTGAGGTGAAATTGATTCTAGTTTTACTGTTTTTTAAGCGTGCGTAAAAGTTTTTAACGCCTTCCAAATTTTCACACTGAAATTCGCTCTAGGGTTTTATCATGGTACAAGGCAGAACCGCCAAATCTGAAATGGCCATATCCCTGGAAACCCAGTTCTAGCTCTAATGAAATCTTTAACCAACCTCCACACCTTCCCCGATCACTGAAAATGGAAAACCCAGACACCGCAAAACCCACAAGATCACCACCACCATCTCCGCCGCAACAACAACCAGACCGCAAGAAGCTCAAAATGTCCACCACCGACGACGAACAAACAGCCGCCACAACCACCCAAACCCAACGCATCAAACGCCGCAAGGTCGCCATCTTCTTCGCCTACTGCGGCGTCGGATACCAAGGAATGCAAAAAAATCCCGGCGCCAAAACCATCGAAGGCGACCTCGAAGAAGCCCTCTACCTCTCCGGCGCCGTTCCCGAGCAAGACCGCAACAACCCCAAGCATTACGACTGGGCCCGCTCGGCCCGTACAGATAAGGGCGTCAGCGCCGTGGGTCAGGTCGTGTCGGGTCGGTTCTATGTCGACCCGCCGGGGTTCGTGGAGCGTCTCAATTCGAACCTCTCCCCGCAAATCCGGATTTTCGGGTATAAGCGCGTGACGGGGTCGTTTAATGCGAAGAAGTTTTGTGATCGGAGGAGGTATGTTTATCTTATTCCTGTGTTTGCTCTTGATCCGAGTGCTCATAGGGATAGAGAGAGTGTGAAGGCTAGTTTGGGGTCTGATGAGGAGTTTGTTAAGTGCTTGGAGTGCTCTGATAGGGGCCGTAAAGTCGGTGGATTAATGGGTAAGCGCACTTATCAGTTGAGAGGAGATGATGGTTCTAATTCGGAGTCTGTTACCGAAATTAGTACTAATGATGATATGAAAATCGACAATGAGATTGAGGATAATTTGGCGGTTGGGAATGCTGATATGAGCTCTGATGAGGTGAATGGAGGGGAGAAGAAGAAGAAGGATGTGGAGGGGAGTGGGTTTTGTTATGGTGAGAAGGAGAAGGAGAGGTTTAATAGGATCTTGAGTTGCTATCAGGGTACTCACAACTTCCATAACTTCACCACTAGAACTAAGGCTGAGGACCCTTCGGCTATACGGTACATTATTTCTTTCCGTGCAAATAACACCGTTACGGTTGAGGGGATTGAGTTTGTCAAGTGTGAGGTTGTAGGTCAGAGCTTCATGCTTCATCAGATTAGGAAGTTGATTGGGCTGGCGGTGGCGATCATGAGGAACTGTGCTCCTGAGTCGTTGTTAGAAAGAGCTTTGCAAAAGTAAGTATTTCGTTATTTATTGTTCCTCTTATATTTTGTTTGAGATAGTATGCATGTTCTGACTGGAGTTTATGTACATTGTAGGGATGTTAACGTTAATGTGCCGACGGCTCCTGAGGTTGGTTTGTACTTGGATGAGTGCTTCTTCTCATCATATAACCAGAAATGGGGAGACACTCATGAGGAAGTGTCAATGAAAGGCTATGAAGAAGAGGCAGAAGCTTTCAAAATGAAGCATATTTACACACATATTGGAGCTACTGAACATAAAGAAGGTGTTGTGGCTCTCTGGTTGCACTCTCTAAACCACCGCAATTATCCAGATTTAGGTGCTGGCGACAATGGAGACACAAGCAATGGAAAGACTGCCGAGATCTCCAGTACTGGCAACAATGGAGATACCAGCAACGGGAAGACTCCTGATATCTCCAGTGCTGACAACAATGGACATACCAGTGAGGAAACAACTGCTGATATCAGTGCTGAGAACAATGGAGATACCTGCAATGCAAAGACCGCCGATATCACCATTGCTGACAACAATGGAAACACCGGCGACTCCAAAACTGCTGATATCAGTGCTGACCACAGTGGACATATCAGCAATGGAGAGACTGCTGATATTGCCATTGCTGAAAAAAATCTAGACGCCAGGGAGGAAAAAAAGACTGCTGATATCGCCAGTGTGGATGACAATGAGGACACCAGCATGGCCGAGTAACTTGTTTCAGAGATGATCAGATTTCTTCCATGAGGACACCAGCATGTAGGCTTTTTTTTTCTTTCTTCAGTATTTACAAGTTACAACTGACTATTAGCCTACACATCCTTTCACATCTTTTACGACAAAGTGGATTCCATCTTCCTTCACGATTTTAGTAGTGCTTGTGGAGCTGCATTGTAACTCTTCTCATAGGCACTTTGATGCATCACTATCACTTATGGAACTTCAGAGCTTTATTTCTGAAAATCATTTGCTACTAGTGAAACCTCTAGATCTGATGGACGTTGTGAACTCTAGCCCGAAATGTAAAACCCAATCAAGGGTCAGTCATCAAATGCGTGATTCGTTTGTAAAGGAGCTGGTGCTGTCTTCGAGTCCGGTGGAAGATGCCGGTTTTATTGCGCTAACGATTGTGAATCAGATCGGGGACTTTGCGTTTTGTAGGGAGGACAAGAATTGGCGTTTTGTAGTCCATATGTACATCCCTAAATCGCGAAGTCTCCTGATGAAATTAAACTACTACACATATAATCACGATACGTAAGGCGTGCTGAGTTTGATATCCGTCTTCTTCCCTTGACATATGTTAATCGACATAAACCTTCAAAAAAACAACACTAATCCATGCGTGAGGTTCACGTGCCCTATTTAACTGCAGTCAGAATTTTCGGTCATCATTTGACTCAGTTCTTTCAATGCTTGTTTTATTTTTTTTAATTTTTTTTAAGTTTAGATAAAAGGGGGCTTCCCTACTTATCAGGGTCAGAGCAAATCCTGCGTCCTAGGTTCGGAGGCTTTCAAATTTGTTGACTGGAAGGGAAGTTTCACCCACGTTTACTGAGAGGTGGCACCCTCTTCAAGGGCCCGGAGGCATTCCCTAAAGAGACCACACCTTTATCTAGCGGTCCAATGACTTTTTACAGCCTAAGGATTCATGGACTTTTTACAGTCTAAGAATTCAGGGACATTTTACAGATTACCCACCAACGAGAGATTGTTGGTAACAGGGATCGAACTTGTGTGAGTTTACACATCAAGTCCGCCCATAACCAACTAAACCAACCCTCATTGGCTTCAATGCTTGTTTTATGTCGTTGATAATCATGGTATTGTCGTAGACTGCGATGTGAAGGGCTCGTCCCGTGGTTACCAGTTACCACCGAGTGTTCATTAGAGAAACGCTACTTTTTTCTCATGGACTCACCTTGTTGATGGAATTATTCATACGGCTTAATAATCTGTTGAAACCATCGACTAGAATCTAGAACAGTAAATCGAAGCGAGCAAGGGCACCAAATAGCTTGCCAAGACACTTTGGTGCCAAACGAATTATATGCACAGATTAACAAAGGGATCCATAATTTGGTAAACTAAAGTCTCAAGATTCATTCTGTTGTAATATACTCTAAATAGTTCAACATGGATCATAATCCCTAAACCGATTTGATCGGCTTGGTTTGTGTGTTGGCTGTCGATATTTACACACCATACTTTGGCTCAACCTTATACACAACTGCCATGGTGTCGGTCCTACTTGAAGAACTTCTTCAACTTGAAGCTCGGATCGATTTTGATGTCGTCTTCGGCTTTGACAAAGCGAAGGTTGCTGTTATGGAAGAAGAATCCAATGGATATCTCTTGAAGAACATTCAATGGATATCCCTTGAAGAACAGTCATCTATATTTAAGATTACTTGTTTAGAGTATATTACAACAATTAAACTTGGATATAGATGATTGTTCTTTAAGGGATATCCATTGGATTCCTCTTTCATAACAGCAACCTCCCTTTCGTCAAACCCAAGACGGCAACAAGATCGATCCGAGCTTCAAGTTGAAGAAGCTCTTCAAGTAGGACCCACACAATGGCAGTTGTGTATAAGGTTGTGCCAAAATACGGTGCTTAAGTATCTCGACAACCAGCACACAAACTAATGAATATTATACCCTTTACGACACTGATGCTATATTGCTAACAGAGGCAGCGGCAGTGACTTCGTCATGGCAGCGGCGTTGGAATGGAAGTGGAAGAGAGAGATGGACGTGGACGTGGAAGAAAGAGAATAATTTCTAGAATCGATACGAAGAGAGGAGGGTATTTTGGGTATATTAAAAAATAAAAAGACGGATTTAGATTTATAAGAGAATGTTTATTAGGGGATAAAGTGAAATTTTTTATTTTTAAAAGTGGGTAATGACTATTTGCATGAAAAAGTAAAAGTCAAAACAAATTCGTAAAACTTTAAAACTCAATCAAATTAAAAATACATTTATTTTTATTGGCTTTTAGCCAATTTGTTACTCTAACTTTCATTATATTGTTAATTTGTTACCTTAATTTTTTATGTCATTTTGCTACCCTAACTTTCATAAATTTACTAAATTGCTACCTAACCGTCATATATGTCTTTTTCTGTTAGGTGTTCCGTAAATATTTTTTTCTGTTAGTTGTACATTTCACGTGAGAGAATTTTCATAATTTTGAATTCAAATTGGGTTTTTTTAACAATTGAATTTGTATCTTTAAATTCTAAAATTCATTCAGAAAAAATAAAATAAAATAATATATGGATTCCGATTAAAACAGAAAAACACATCCATGAATTCAAAATTTTCTTTTATTAGATGTGCCTTTCACGTGAGGGGATTTTCATAATTTTAAATTCAAATTGGGTTTTTAAACAATTGAATTTGTCTCTTTAAATTCTGAACTTCATTCAGAAAAAATAAAATAAAATAATACATAGATTTCGATCAAAAACGAAAAACACATCCATGAGACTAGAAAAACACATCCATGGGATTGAATTGATACCCAGTTCTTTGTTTTTTCTCGTCTCATGGATGTATTTTTTTATCAAAATCCATGTATTATTTTATTTTATTTTATTTTTCTTTAATAAATTTCAGAATTTAAAGAGACAAATTCAATTGTTAAAAAACCCTATTTGAATTCAAAATTATAAAAATTCTCTCACATGAAAGACACACCTAACAGGAAAAAAAATTGACGGAATGCCTAACCGAAAAAGACATATATGATGGTTGGATAGTGTTTATAGGTGGAACCTAATATTTCTCCTTTACCGGGTTACAATTCAAGAATTAACACTAAGTGTGGTCGATTGTTAAATGTGCATCGTTTATTATGCTTGAAGTACTGTTTACAGGGTCAAAGCCCAGTCAGATTTGAGAAGCCACTCTGGGTCCTTTGTCAGGGTCCGGGTCATCGTAAAGTTGAGGTAAAGCAAGGGAGTTCATTCCCACATTGGAAAAAGACAAAGTGCTGCCTTTAATGCTACTATAAATACCGGTGAGGACCTCCCGGTAAGAGGACGGACAATTTCTGAACTACTCTTGAGTTTTCTGCTTATCTGACAGTGTCTGACTTAAGCATCGGAGTGGCTTCCCTCGGTAAACCCGGGGACGCCCTTTGACGTGTTTGTTCTTTACACAGGAAAACTCGGAGTACAAGGAAGTTCGCTATTTCTGGAACCGTGCAACCCGCTAAAGGGGCCACGAGTTTACCCGGAAACAGATAGCAATTTGGCAAATTTATGAAAGTTAGGGTAGTAAAATGACAGAAAAAAGGTAAGGTAGCAAATTGACAATAAAATGAAAGCTAGGGTAGCAAATTGGCTAAAAAGTCTTTTTTATTTGTGCCTAAATACATAAATTTTTATTAAATCATATTAAAATAATATTTATCAAGACATTTTTACACTTGCCTCTTATTAGAGACAGAAATAAAAGAGAGAGAGAGAAGACTTTGAAGGAGCAAAGCGGGACTCTGGTCGTCGGACTCCGATCACAGATCGTCAGACGTCAGTCACCGGTTGCCGGATTCTGGTCATCAGTCGTTGAACTCCGGTCACCAGACTCTCGTCGTCGGTTGCCATAATTTTTCTGATCACCAGATTGAGGTCACCGGTAATCAGTTCCTGACCACAAGCAACTCAATTTCTAATGCCTAATAACCATTGATACCTCAATTACTGACACCAGTAACTTGGATATTTTAGTTACTAACCTCAGTAACTCAGTTCCTAACCCTCAATAATCATCGGTAACTCGGTTACTAACACCTAGTAACTCGGATATTCAGTTACTAACCCCCAATAACTAAGTTACTGACCCCAAATAACTATCAATAACTCGGTTGCTAATACCCAGTAACTCGGATATTTTCATTCGGTTTTTTCGGATTTCTGTCCTGTCCTAATTACAAAGCTCAATGACACAAGTCCATAACAAGAAGACAAAGAAGTAAAAATCTTGTTTGCAATGGAACAATTGCCTGTGAATTCAAGAGATCAAATTCCAATTCTTACTACCTCCATACCTCCGATACATATCTCACTATAAAATTAGAAAAGAACGTCACTGAGCGTAAACCATTTTAGTAGTTCTTGTGGAGGTGCATTGTAACTCTTCTAATAGGCACTTTGATGTATCACTCTCTTATGGAACTCATTTGTTGGTCCTTGCGAAACCTCTATATCTGATGGGCGTTATGAACCGCTGGCCCAAAATGTAAAGCCCAATCATCAAGGGTCAGTCATAAACTTTCTGCACTTGGTATCAACTTTATTGGGCGTTGAATTTAAAGTTGCTTAAAGCAGAAAATCCAACCTCCATTCCTGAGGTGGGGAGGTCGGTCTACCCGCGGAAATGGCCTCCGCTGATTGGACTCAACTCCCACCGGAGCTCGTAGAATCAATCTCCAAAAAGCTCAAAATCTACTCCGACTATCTCCGATTCCGTAGCGTCTGTCACAGCTGGCAATCCTCTGTTCCCAAAACTCCAAACCACCTTCCTCCTCAGCTCCCATGGCTGATGCTCCCCCAATCCCAACCCAACCAATCACACCGCGCCTTTTACAACCTCTCCAACAGCAGAGTCCACTTCCTCCACCTTCCAGAAGCTTCCCACCGCAAGCGCCGCTGCGGCTCCTCCCACGGCTGGCTCGTCATCCTCGACGAAACCCCCTCCGTCCTCCTTGTTAACCCCCTGACACGTGGCAAGCGCCACCTCCCTCCGCTCTCCGCCTTCCCTAACGTTGTTAGTTTCGATTACTCCCAGATTGGGCGGGAATACGTGCTCAGGTCCCTGTCCGGGGAGCTCTACACCCGCAGCTTGATCCAAATGCGTGATTCCTTTGTGAAGAAGCTAGTGCTGTCTTCGAGTCCGGTGGAAGACGCCGGTTTTATTGCGCTGACAATCGTGAATCAGACGGGTGACTTGGCGTTTTGTAGGGAGGGGGACGAGAATTGGAGTTTCATTGATGAAGCGAGATGTTATTCGGAAGATGTCATTTGTTTTAATGGCTTGTTTTATGCAGTTGATAATCATGGCATTGTCGCAGAGTGCGATGTGAAAGGTGCTTCCCCTGTGGTTAGGATCATCCAAACGCCGAGATTGGATGATGCGGATATGAGGTATTTGGTGAATTCGGGGGCTCATTTGTTGTTGGTTAGCAGATATTTGGATGTTGATCATGATATTGTGAACGATGATGCGAATGTGAATTACAGAACTGTGGGGTTCGATGTTTTTAGGATGAATTGGATGGGGCCGAGGTGGGAGAAGGTTGAGAACTTGGGTGATAGGATGCTGTTTATTGGGGAGAACTCTTCATTTTCATTGTCGGCATCTGATTTTCCAGGAAGTGTGGGGAACTGTATTTATTTTACGGATGATTACTCTGAGTTGAACTATGAGAGTGGAGTTGGGGGATATGATTCTGGCATTTTCAGATTGTGGGATGGAATGATTCAAGAGTTGCCCCCATATCTAAGGAATTCGGATTACCAGGTACATTTGCCGCCGGGCTCTCTACCGCTCTGGGTTATCCCCAATCCATGCTGATACATGATCTTTCAATGTAAGTATTCACAATTGTCCATGTTGTATCTTTTGTATGCTAAATTATGTGGAGCTGCTGTGTAGATATGGGATACTGTTGATTGAATTCGATAATTTCTGGTGGTTTTAGTGTTATGTAATGTTTTGAATGTAGCATATTCTCTGTTTTATAAACGGTCTGTAAATGCAATGTTTCATGAAATTAATATCCAATAAACCATTGTATGAATGGTGGTGTATGAATGTATGGTTATAAGTTTATAACTGCATCATGCTCTGTACAAATCTTGCCACCAGACGGATTGAGATTGACTCGTTGAGTTTTCTTAAACTTAATTTGCTCATGTTCCAGTACTCTATTGCTGCATTCTTATTGAGGTTTGTTTAAACATACTTCTTAACCATGCTACTGTTACCTGATAAGAGTTTACTCCTATCTCGTTGATAATCGGTCGAAAGTTCTATTAAAAAGATTAGGAGGTGGAACGAGTTCTCTTTATTCAACTACTACTAGTTGGGAGATATATACATCTCTGGTAAAACTGGAGCAATTCTGTTAGTATCTGAATTCTGAGTTCGTATTGGCTGGGAATCCTGGGATGAAGTATGAGTATCATGCATTCACTATTCATCTGTGAGTGTATTAGAATGTAATAGATTAACTGGTCAAGTTATCAATTAACACTTTAACAGAAGCTGAGTTAGTTAACACTGCACTTCTGTTCAGTTTATATAGTTTTAGTGCCTTCAAGGGGCATTGGTGAATTTACCATGTTTCTTGTTCTCTAGTTTTTCCTTTTCCAATATACAAGTTTTGTTTGCGGTGTCGGTAAAAGCATTTAGGTGGTGACTACTATTTTTTTCATGTTACTGCCTCTGGCCTCTGCCAATGAGAAAATTGGCAGATACGCAACTTTCTCTGGTTTCTGCGGCTCTGAATCTGTGGGAGAGCTGCTGTGCACATCTGTTTATATTTTGTAGATTGGAACACCAAGTGGGTTCTGAAATAGTGCTGTCTTGAATCTTTATACACCCTTTTCCCAGTGATACTAGCATTTTTCCTTTGCAGTGATACTGTCCTTGTTAATACTTGATGTTAATGATTCACTGAATGATTCCTTTTGATCCTTATGTTTGTTGTTTGTGCCCATTGGATTGAATTGTTTGCATCCTTTGCCCTTTCTTCAAACTAGTTATCAGCTAAACAACAAGTTAGCCGTCTTTGTACAAATATTATATGAACAACAGGTCCTAAAACAACAAGCTAGCTTCAGAACTACTCTATACTTCAAGCCAACCAGAACATAAATCAAAACCAACCATAACTATAAGCAAAACCAATCAGTGACATTGGTTCTGGTAATTAACTATGCGATGCATCGCACGGAGTACATGGACACAGACGAGTCCATAGCAGGTGGTGCACCATACACTCTAGGATGGTCACTCTCTATCCCATAGTCCATCGGCCGGAACTCCAGCTCCTCATCATGATCATACACAAACTCCGGTGTCTTTGTACAAATATTATATGAACAACAGGTCCTAAAACAACAAGCTAGCTTCAGAACTGCTCTACTTCAAGCCAACCAGAACATAAATCAACACTAAAACCAACCATAACTATAAGCAAACCAATCAGTGACATTGGTTCTGGTAATTAACTATGCGATGCATCGCATGGAGTACATGGACACAGACGAGTCCATAGCAGGTGGTCCACCATACACTCTAGGATGGTCACTCTCTATCCCATAGTCCATCATCGGCCGGAACTCCAGCTCCTCATCATGATCATACACAAACTCCGGTGTCTTTGTACAAATATTATATGAACAACAGGTCCTAAAACAACAAGCTAGCTTCAGAACTACTCTACTTCAAGCCAACCAGAACATAAATCAACACTAAAACCAACCATAACTATAAGCAAAATCAATCAGTGACATTGGTTCTGGTAATTAACTATGCGATGCATCGCATGGAGTACATGGACACAGACGAGTCCATAGCAGGTGGTGAACCATACACTCTAGGATGGTCACTCTCTATCCCATAGTCCATCATCGGCCGGAACTCCAGCTCCTCATCATGATCATACACAAACTCCGGTATCTCCATCTCATTCCGCCTCACTTGGACCCATAGAAACTCCAGCCTCGTCACATAGTTCACCTTCTTGTACAACCTGTGTGCCACAGACCACCACAAGCAACCAATCCTTAATTACCGTGCATTACTAATTACGCCAAACAACTCTTTTTAATTACGTACCCTCCGGTGAATAGAAGACGACCAAAGGTGGCGAGGAAGAGTCTGGCCTGCAAACCAGGGTGGACAAAGTGAATAGCTGCGATATTATCCTTTACGTTAACCGGAATAGCCTCGTAGATGGATCGGAGGGTATAAATTCCGGGGAAGTTCTCGCTACGGTGAGCATCTGTGTGCACGTAGAGAATTGAAAACGGCTTTTCCTCTAAACTTCGGAAGATTTTCTCCCTCAAGTACTCATTGAGAGCCTCTTTGCTCACACTTCGAGCTGTTACAGATAACAAACACTCACTTATCATATATGGAAAGAAATTAACCAAAACAAAGAGAGAAACAAATGGCAATCACTATATTACCTGGAAAAGACTTTCCGATGATGCGAAGAACCTTCCGGCCATGCTTGTCTCGGCCCTGGATCTTGAAAACTTCGAGTTTTTCTATCACCTTCATCTGATCTGATAGAGAGAGTCTGGCAGAGGGAGAGTCCATTTTTTCACTTCGTTCTTTTCCAGAGAGATAAGGTCACAAAGGGCAGACCTTATAGCGGTTATGAGTTCTGAAATCAGAAAGGCTTGAAGAAAAATCTGAAAGCGAGGATGGCGTGGTCAGTGAGGCCATGTTGCTTTCGAGAGGGGGATTTCATTTTCAGAAGAAAAAAGAAGAATATGAAGGAGCACTGGAGCAGTAAGGGTGTATTTAGAGTTTTAGACGAGGGAGGTTTGACTAGAAAGAGGTTCTACTTGAATTTCCATTTTTGCTGAATACACCCACACTAATATTTTTTCAGACTGTCAATTTTGCCCTTCTTATTAGTTTCCTTGTTTTGTTTTTCATTTTTGATTGAATATTTGTTTTCTTTGTTTCTCATCCAACATTCTACAAAAAATTAGCATCCTCAAAGCAAGCTCGTTTAGAACCTGGGATTTCATGTATGGATTTTGATTGGTCTCAAACCATCGATAAGAATACCACCAATATTCCAATATGTCCTTCACGAATATTAACCATGCAACAACATCTTGACGGTGATTTGATTACATAAGAGATTCACATAATTAGCCAAGAAGCCACACACTAATACTAATTAACTTCCATCTTGTGAGACATCGACAACTCTCAATACTCAGAAACAACATGAACTAAAACTGTGAAAAATGATAGCAAATGAAATCAACAGATCACAAAACCAAAAAAATGGAATACCGTAAGACAAAATTAACTAAATAAATAGACTGCGAAAAAATAGAGGTGTAGTGTAGATTTGGATTGCTCTGGTGGACGGAAGAATAGAAAAAACAACAATGTAAATGAGTGGTCTCCACTTTTTATTTAATTTTTAAAATTTGTTATTAGGTTATAATAGTAATAAAATTTGTGGTCATATTAAGCAAAAATGCCCGTAATGATGAGGAGGTGGGAGGCATATTCTTAGCATCTTCCAATTGGATTGAACTGAACTACTCCGAGTGTGAACCAAACTCGGAAAAAAGAAGCAAACTCCAAGCTCTTGTCTGCCTCCAAATTTGGTCTTACATGGTGGAGATATTGAATTTGTTATTTCATTATCAACGTCATGATCTAGGTCTTAATTTGAATTAAAATTATTGTTATTTCGTACATCACTCATTAATTATGAAATTTTCTTGAAAATGTCAACAACGTTAAAAAAACAAACTTTATCGGGTAGAATTGGTGTGACCTTATCTAATAAGCAAAGTTTTTTTTTAATTAAATACGTAATTATATTACAATACTTTGAGTCAAATTCACGAGTTACAATCTATCACTTATTAAAGAAAAACTAATTATACTAGACCAAACGATATTGAACAAGCAAAGTTTCATTCTCTTCTTCTTGCAAAATTTCTCTCTTCTTCTTCCACCCGTTAAACTTCTTGCAAAGTTTTATATATCAATTTTTTTTGTTCAACAATTGTATATAATATTACTTTTTTGTCACATGATCCATATGTGTGATAGTTTTAGCTCTTATTATATAAATGCTTTAATAATATGTAGTAAAATTAGAAAATGACAATATATAAGGAAAATAACTCATGTCCAAAAAATATAAGGAAAATAATAAAAAATTTAATATATTATTATTGAATTAGAAAGTCTAAGAGAATAATATATAGCTTTCAATTATTATGTTTAATAGTCATTAGATAAGAGAGGATAAATTTGTTATTCAATAACTCAGAAAATAATGAGATCAAGTGAGCAAATTTGGTGGTTCCAATAGCCACACTCATACTTTTAATGTAATCCCACAAAGTTAGTAAATGGTGGTTAGCTAGAGCCGAAAAATATTAGTGTTAGTTTGTTAACCCCAAATTTTGATGTAACCAACATGCATGTATTAAATTTTAACAAAATAGATTATATAGTGCTAAGTTGTTCAATTGAATTATTGAAGATCTTAACTACCAAGGTAAGCTTATAAAAATGCTATTGCTAGCGGGGCTATGAATGTTCCTGATGTACACAAAAACAAAGTGAAGGGTGGTTATATGATTCCTAAAGTGGTGTTTATATATGATTTGCATAACACAACCATATTAATTGCTCAAATGGAGATTAGAATATGTAGGTCTAAATTGTGAAGTGTGAACTAAGCATATCATTCTCATCTGTAGACAGTAGAGTTGCCATAAAACGAAGGAAAAAACACATAATTGCAATGCCAGCAAATGGCACAAGTCAAAAGAACCCTCAAAAAACAAGGCGCGTTCCGAGAATCGAAGTCGGGACCTCTCGCACCAAAAGCGAGAATCATACAACTTTGGTAGATATTTAAGACTAATTATCACACTAAGAAAACCATGACGACAAGTCTTTATTGGGCCTTCCACATGTTTACTATTTTCATATAGTTCCTAAGATACATCTTGGGCTGGATTTCTGGATCCAAAGAATCACACAATTTGTTGAACATTTTGATTTTTCTTTTCCTCTCAACAAAAAGAAATATATTCATCTATTAAAATCTTAGCTATCAGACTGAGATTACATATGTGATACATTACATTCATAATGTACGATCGTACAAATAACCAAACTAAAATGGTAAACAGTGTCCTCATTGCTTGTGACAATGCACCTATCCTCACTTAAAAAAAGGAAAAATTTTCAGTCACCATAACAGCATGAACTCTACGGGCGACTCAAAGCACACGCCAGGTGGAGTCAATTTTGAATGGATGATCAGTCAAACTCTCGGTCCATACAATCAACGGCCCCTATTGGGTTTCATGCAATACCACACAGTACGCTAGAGTGCACCTGATAACTGAGCAGAAGGATCGTCCCCATCAGAAATCTCGTAGCAGATGTACGTCAAGATTTGGTTTCAGAAATCAAATCAGAAGCCGCAGACGAAATAAGTCCCCTAAAAAGTGCATGTCAACTCCTCAAAAGAGTAGTGACAAGAGAGAGAACCCAGAGAGATTATACATCACAGTCTGCACAGCCATGTCAGACTTCGAACCACTCAACGAGAGAGAGCCAATAGGAGCCACAGTTGTAATTATTATGAATGCTAAGCAAACTCTGTAAGAAAAATAAATACTGAGAGCGAAACTTTAAGCATTACTCGCTTGCGTATTGGCTTGGTTTGTTTTCATTTCTCCAGAAGAATCCAATATTGCGCAACCCTTACGTCCCACGCGTCCCAGCGTTACTCTTCTCTTTATCTGAGCCCTATTTACTGTTGCTTAATTGCAAGCTTATCTCTGAAATCATCTACTTCTTTCTCTACTGTCACCATTATTGTTACTGTTAGCTCTCTCGTTTACTCATCATCAAACTTCTACTTCTTCTGTGCTTGGATTTCCCGGCAAAGGAATCGTTGCCGGAGATGCCGCCGGTGGGGAAAGGAGAGACCTCGAGGGGTTTGCAGGGTGTGCATTACTATCCTGCAGCTCTTTCAATTCATGATGAAGTTGTGAAGGATGCTGTTGTTTTCTGGGACACTCTCAGGCGCTTCCACTTCATGATGAACACCAGGTTTATGTAAGCCTTCTTCTTCTTCTTCTTCTTCTTCTTCCAAAAGAGTTGGTTCATTACAAATTTAGTTTCTTGTTTTTGTTTCATCTCTAAGTCTATGTTTTGTGATGAAAAAAGGGTTCCTGTGATCGGAGGAAAGGAACTAGATTTGCACTTGTTGTATGTGGAGGTAACAAGGAGGGGTGGATATGAGAAGGTTTGCTCTTCATTTCTTGAATTTTAGGTACATTTATTTGCTGATTAAGCTATTGATTAATTGTGTATTTAAAACTACCTCTAATTTAGGTTGTTGAAGAGAAGAAATGGAGGGAAGTGGGTACTAGTTTCATGTTCTCCCCAACAACAACAAGTGCTTCTTATGTGTTGAGGAAGCACTACAGAAGTCTTCTGTTCAGTTATGAACAAGTTCACTTTTTTAAAAAGCAGGGTCCTATATGTTCCCCGGCTGGTATTTCATTATTAACCTTCTATCACTTGCCAGTAAATCATTTTCTTTTTTACAGTTTATTTTGACTTCATCCTAGAAGTTCTTGTTTATAATCCTGTATCTTTTGCTTGTTCTCCAGCACTGTCTCCAGTTGCCTTTTCCATTAGCAACCGTAACTGCTCAAACAAGCCTGAACTGGCTCTGGTGAAATATTCCTCCCAAGTGCCGAAACCGGCCAAACCCGTCCGAGATTGTCCGGTTTCGGGTTCTGAAGGTAAGTTTATTTTACTTAACAAGCTCTGAAACGTTTTTACTTAAACAAGAAAAGTAAAAATCCTTCTGGATAAGGTGGTGGCTAGTTCCAATCATCCAATGACTAAATTTGCCCACCACAAATGTTTGATGTGGTTTCAAATTTTCTATGCCTCAAAGTTTCATTACTTTGATATATGATGAGTTATTTTTGGATGCCATGCTATGCTGATACTAATTTATAAAATTGTGAACAAAATTTGCAATTCTCACTTTCACAAGTGATAAATCCATAGCGCTCAGCAATTATACGCCATGGAGACTTTGCTGGTTAAAGAAAAACCAATTGATGTATGTGGAATAGCTCAGTTTGACCCCACTCCTATCTCATGTTACAGATATGTGGCTGCTAGGTAGACATACTATGTTTCTCTTTTGTAACACATAGATGCACTGATGGGTCTATATCATATATCAATTGCCCATATAGGGTCCAATACCATGATTCCAATGAGTTTATTGGCATTGTCTCAAAACCTTTTAACCCAAATGGCCCAACTTCAAACTGCAATATATATAGTTAGCTGTAGCTCTGGCCTTTGGGAATGTTTTCAGTTACAATGTCATGTTTTATCAGGAACAGGAACAATTACTGGAAAGTTTGATTGTGGCTATTTGGTAACTGTGAGGTTGGGTTCTGAGTTACTCAAGGGAGTGTTATACCATCCTGAGGAGCCGGTTCAGTCTGAGGCAAGCCCTGAACCCATCAATGTTAGAGTACCAGACACCAAAGTGACCAAATTATCAGGTCGTCGTTCTCGCTTGAGAAGGAGTAGGAGGAGGGAAGACCCCAGCCATCCGAAACCTAACAGGAGTGGCTATAATTTTTTCTTTGCAGAAAAGCATTGCAAGTTCAAGTCCCTCTACCCAAACAGAGAAAGAGAGTTTACAAAGATGATAGGGGAGTCTTGGAGCAATCTCACTGCAGAGGAGAGGATGGTAATTACTATATTAAACTGCTAAAACTAAAAGGGAGGATAAAACTATCAAGTTTTGCTCACAATGTCTTGCCACTTTTATTATCTTTTTTTGGATGATTACTCACACGGTTACTGTAATTTCTTCCATAGGTTTACCAGAATATTGGGGTGAAAGACAAGGAGAGATACAGGAGAGAACTGGAAGAGTACAAAGAAAAGAAGAAGCTTAGGCAGACAATGGAAGTTAACAGAGACACTTTGTTCGGTATTAAAGCAAAAGAACAGAGCCAATAGAGAAATTTAACTCGAGAGAAGAGCTTCTGATCATTGGTTTCTATGTATAGAGAAATTCGCAGGCTCTAGTTTAATTTAGGTCTAGTTCTCATAAGGACTGACTCCTTGCTGGTTTATAATGTACTGTGCTCATAAGAGGCCTGAACTACTTCAATTTCACTTAATTTATTATATGACTAGCATATGTAATGCAACAGAACATAGATGGTAGATTTGCAGTTTTCATAGGAATACGGTAGATTTGACAAAGATAACAACTTAACAGTCTACAAAATAGAAGGGTTGATACATCTCATACTTGGGTATGATAGCAACAATGGCCTACTGAGATTACGTTCCACATTCAAATATCCACAATGACAAGCAAAGCAAATAGAGATGCAATAAGAACCTCAAGATCACATTCGCTTGTTAAGACCATGAAAGAACCGATGTCTCCTCTTTGAATGCCTCCTAGAGCCCTTGGACGCAACACAAGGAACAAAACGCACCTGCACATCCACATATTCAACATAACTAGTGTGCGAGATGAAACGAAACACAAAACGCACCTGCACATCCACATCCACATCCACATCCACATATTCAAATTTCACCAATACAAACGCGAATTGAAATTATATTTCAGTCGTGAAAGGAAACACAACCAAAAACACACACCATGAGATGTGCCGGTGACCCATCTTGGACTGCTCCATTTCATTAACATTCTTTTTAATGGCAAGCTTGAGATCTTTCACTGTACCATCAACGCCACATCTTCACAAACATCAAATATCGAACAAAACGGTTCAATTTCTTTCACAAATGTTCGACAAAATTTATGAGTTTGAGCGATACCGAAAGAAGTGCCGTCGAGCTTAAGAACATTGATGCGCATGGCACTGCCCAATTCGAGGTTGAGGAGAGTGTCGACATCTGATAAGCTCGGTTTTCTGGAGACGTCGGAAGTATGGGATCGTCCAAAAGGGCGGCCAGCGTCGATTGTAACCTTGCTTTCTTTATGTTGTGTTCCTTGTACCCTTCCCAGCTAACGCTAATTTCTCCCGTCGTTGTAGTCTCGGTCATGGCTGAGATAATGTGAATAGATTTGAGTTCATTTTGAAAAGCCTAAATTTTCACTCTTTTCAGTTTGTGTTCTGTTCATCACTTTAACATGTTTGGGCCTTTATTGGTTTAAAAAATTTGTTTTTCATGGTTTATAAATAGATCAGATTGCAGAAATAGCAAGAGTATCATCTTCCAGTGAAAACAGGGGATATTTATACATGGTCACGTATTTGATAGATTGAGATTTTATTGATTTAGATGATAAAACGAGTACACATGCAACCAAGAAAGGCAGAAGAACTCCTTCCAAATCCAGCGGAATCGAACATGGTTTCCGGCAGAAGAAGACTAATTATTCAAGCAGTCAAGTGTGTATTAAGGATTGCAACTAGCCACTCGGAACAAACAAGAGCAAATCAGATTAACCAAGAGAAAAGAGTTGAGGACTCTCTCTCTCTCTCTCTCAAGCAGGTTTCTGCATTTCAGCCACCTTCTTCCACGACTCTCGGCTTGATATCTCAGACCACCACCTGCCCACATTGACTCTCTCTGTAAACAGCTCTCCTATATCTGTTGCATTGACCAAGTAGTCTGTGTTGGGCAAGTGAGAAAGGTCGGCTAGAGTGAACTCGTCACCCGCCAAGAACCGGCTCTCACTCAGCCTCTCTTCGTACACGTCCAGCACCTTATTCAACTTCTCTTCGTTCTGCCTGATCGCCACTTGATCCTGCTTCAGCTTCATTCTCGGCGCGAATGCAAGCTGAAACACCAGAACCGAGCTTGGAGGGCTGAAGCTTTGTCCTTCGGCTTCTAGCCACTGATCAATGGAGGCCTTTGCCAAAGGGTTCTCCCCATACAAGCCCTGGTTTCCCTGCTTTGCATACTTGTCACATATGTACCGGCATATCGACCTTGATTCTGAAATCACAAATCACATTATAACCTATACATGTAGAGAACAAATCACCCCCAAATCCACAATCTAATTCCGTACATTGAAGCATATATACATACCGAACACTGTGAAACCATCGTCTTCAAAAGCCGGGACTTGTCCAAAAGGCTGTCACACTCGAAAAAGAAAAATAATAAGAATTCAATAGAATCATGTTCACTGTAAATGTAGGAGGAGAAGGTACCTGGATCTTGAGGTATTCAGGCTTCTTGTGCTCGCCTTTGGCCATGTTGACCGGAACGAGCTGATAGGGCACTTGTTTCTCAAGGAGACAGGCCAACACTCGAGACACGGCCGTCGATATTGGTGGTCCGTACACTTTCACCGGAGTCGCCATCAGATTCAGATTGGTTTTGAATGTTATGCTCTTCTGTTTTCTCTTTCTTTCTCGCGTGGTTGTTTCTAATCTGCCTCCTCCTCTACTCCTTACACCATACAAAAGCACGGGCGTGTTCCTCTACTACTTTATCCCTTACTTAAAAGGATCGGTCTGTTTGGGTCCACAGAATCCACTTTACAGAAATTGAGTTTTAAGAGCAAAACAAGGCATTTGATTGCAGCTAAAAATATGAGAAACAAACACAAAGCAATTGAAATTTAAAGCTTGAACCGCCAAACTATGCCTTACCGTTCACTTTTACTCGTAAACAATAATCCAGTGCCAGTTATCTAACTATTGTTCACAAAGGAAATGAGCATTGATGCGAAACCAGCCCAATTCCATCAATGGTTAAACAGCATGGCTGATAAATCTAATACATGGCATCAGGAGGATAATGGAGTAATCTGATATCTTTAATAATGGCACGTGAAATCCACACAATTCAAATTGAAATTCACTCATTTTTATTTATAGTCCAGGCATACACAAAAAGATAAAATTTAAGTTATTAAAAGACAAGATTTAAATTATTAAGATGTATGGATAACATAATCCTTTAATAATCCACTTTCCTCTTGTTCAAAAAAAATCCATTTTCCTAAGAAAAACCTTTAATAATCCACTACTACTGTTTTAGGCGAACGAAAAGCACTAGTATTGTATTTGCTTCTTTACCTTAGCCTGACAACAATGAGGCCCACTTATCGGACATTTGTTAGCCTGGTAATACAAATATGGACCTGAATCCCATTAAGCACGTTAACAATTGGTATTCGGCCTGTGGAGCTCGATTTAAACGTGATTTTGGGCTCCAGCATGCCTGATGATTTTGGGGCACATTTCTTGATCTTAGGCCCAATAGTTAACCAGGCTGTTTCGGGCCGTTTCACAATTGATCTGGGCCGAGATTTGTATTAATCTGGCTCGTTCAATATGTTTTTGGGCCACAAGGCCCATTCTAAGTGATCTTGAGGCCCGTTAATATATGATACAGCCTAATGCAAGCTCTTTCGACATATGATCCTGGGCTATGAGGTTCATTCAGATATATCGTAGGGCTGGGGCCCATTAAGACATGACCTTGGGCCTTTTAGTTGACCACATGCATGCCATTGATCTTGGGTCTATTAGACCTTAGGCCCGTTTAACATATGAACGTGGGTCAGCGTATCATTTTGATCTTAACAAGCCTGAAGCATGGTGTTTAGCATAATGTTTTTGGGCCTGAGGCCCGTTTCATCTTGATTTTGGGCCTAAATGATGAGCTTTCCCGTTTAACTTTTCTGGGTCAGGTGGCCCGTTCCAGCAATCGATCTTAGGCATGAGGCCATATACTTTTGGGTCAAAGGCGTGGTTTAGATCAATCAAATTTGCTTGGGTCTTACAATTGATCATGGGCATGAGGCCTGCTTTACAATTGATTTGGATTGGTTCCACATTTGGCATACAATTGAGCCCGAATCGGGTCGGGCCTAAAATTAATATTTTTGGTCCGGATCAAGGATCGGCCCGTTTGTGTTTATTTCGGTCTAGGTTCGGGTTTTACATTTTCTTGGCCCGAAAACCCGTTTGAGCTCGAAAATAACTCTTTGTCTAGTTTTCTTAAAGGTTTACTGTCTGCCACTAGTTAGTATATCATTAGTTTTAATTATTTAACAAATAATAAAATCTTCTTTTCTCAACCTCTAGTCCTCCACCACACATAACAGCATCATGAAAAACAAACCAACACATCTTCTCTAATTCTATGTTGCCTTCTCTCTCTCTCTCGACTCCCTCATCGTATACTCTCCTCCTCCTCCTCTCCTCTCGCCTCCCCCTCTCGTAGAACCCGCCCATAAATTGGGTAGTTTATTTTGAAGATATGGTTCTTGGTTTGGTGTGTGAATTATGATTTTTGATATGTATCTATAGGTTCTTCTTGTTATTGTAGTTACTAGAAACTAGACCACATCCAGATCTATGTTATGCTGCATCTAGATCTTTCATAGTCATGAACTTTCACAATTTCACAACCATGATCTATTTTGGCAGAACATGCTTGATTTTGCACATAAGAGAAATCCCAGTTTTAGGCCTGAAAAGCCTGAAACCCAGCCCGACCCACCCCGAGACGGGTTTTTCTCGGGTTTGAGTTTCTGAAAGCCCGAACCCGGACTAGCCTGATTATTTCAGGTTCAGACTCGGTCCTCTAAACTTATGGGACTTGCCCAGCCCGTGACCACCCCTAACAGAAACAACAAGGAAACAACCTCGTAGGGGCGCCTTAAAAGAATTACATAATTAACACTAGATACACTTTTGAGATTATAATTACCACTAACAAGCATATCTTTGATGAAGTATGAGAATAATGCGAATAGAAAATCATGAAAGAGATGTACTTTATTCATAGATATGTGCCTCTATTTATAGAGGATTATATGACACATCCTTAAATAACTAGTAAACATATCTCTATGGAATATAGATTTCTTATCCTAATTGCATAAGGCCAAGACACACATAATAGAATATTCTAAAACACTTCCCCTTTTGTCACGCGCCGTTATGCTGGTGATGCTTCAAATGTTGCCTCGTTAAAAACCTCATCAAGTAACAAAAATCTTGTGGGAAAACTGAACCTTGATCATAAGGAAAAAGAGTGCAACACATCAATCATGTGAACTCTCCCTGATGTGTACATTACTCAGGAAGGGTTGATAGCCGACACATGCCTATGCTCTTCACATGTTTATCAAATGTAGATTTAGGCAAAGATTTAGTAAATAAATCTGCCACGTTTCTTTGAGAACTCACTTGGTTCACTTGAATGTTAGGAAACACTTGTTGTTATTGATTATAGAAGAACTTAGGTGAAATATGCTTTGTATTGTCACGTTTAATAAAGTCATGCTTCATCTGCTCAATGCAGGCTGCATTGTCTTGATACATGCATTTAGGTTTATCAGTTGTAGATCTTAATCCACTAGTTCCTGTAACGTGTCCAATGATTAATCTCAACCATATACATTCTTGAACTACTTCATATAGAGCAATGATCTTTGCATGATTTGGGGATGTTGCCACAAGAGTCTGTTTAGCAGATCTCCAAGATATTGTCGTATTCCCAATGGTGAATACATAACCAGTTTAAGAACATGTCTTGTGTGGATCTGATAAGTATCTTGCGTCGGTGAAACCTACTAAAATATTGTTAGGAGTCTCGGCATAACCAAGGACGGCAGTGGCGTGCCCCACGTCGGCGGTCCGGTCCCAACTTCGGCCGAGTCCGTGTTCCTCATGTAACGTAAGATCAACTTCGGTCTTCTTTTCATTTGTGTAGGGAAAAAACAATCATAGATCAATGATGTGTTTATGATATCGAAATACAGTATTTACACCGGCCTAATGATGTTGGGTTGGCGCTGAGCTAAATCTAGCTAACAAATTCACTAAGAAGACAATATTTAGTCGAGTACACTGAGCTAAGTACAATAACGCACCTATTACACTAAGATATGGGACTTCGGCACCCAATAGTTCTTCATCGTCATCTTTTGGACGGAATGGATCTTTATTGATATCCAGACTTCGACCAATCATGGGAGTGCTAGCCAGATGCAATTTGTCCATGTTAAATCACCTAAGCATCTTTTGGACATATACAGACTGGTGGGTTAGAATACCACATGCTCGGTGTTCTAGTTCAAGTCCTAGGAAGAATCGAGTCTTCTCAAGGTCCTTCATTTCAAACTCGGATTTAAGATACGCTATGGTTTTTCTTATCTCTTCAAGAGTACCAATGATATCCTTGTCGTCTACATTGATGGCGACAATAGCGAATCCATAGATTGTTTTCTTTATGAACACGCATGGGCATAGTTCATCGTTCTTGTATCCCTTCCTAATCAAGTAGTCACTTACACGAGTGTACCACATTCGCCTAGATTGCTTTAATCCGTAAAGTGAGCGTTGCAATCTTATAGCATACTCACTCCGTGGTTTAGAGTCTCCTGATTTAGACAACGGAATCCTATCTGGGACATTCATGTATATCTCTGAGTCAAGATCCCCATAGAGATAAGCTGTAACCACATCTATAAGCTGCATATCTAGCTTTTTAGACACTACGAGTGTAACAACCCAAAATTTTTATTTATTTAATTTGTTTTATATATTGCATATATCTATTTATTTGTTTTCTTATATTTATAAATATATATGTTTCTTATATATATATATTTAGCTTTTTATTTTATTTTGGGTTAAATAGGAGACCCAAACTTACTTAGCCCAAACTCAATAACCTTGACCCAAACCCAAGCCCAAGTGTAGAAAAATAGAGAAAAGAAGTTGTCGTTCATAGCAGAACGACGCCCAAAACAACTTCTGCTTCTTCTCCTTCTTCATTTGCTTCTTCTTTTTCACCGCCTTGAAAAAAATCCTAAACTATTGCAACCGCTATGGGCAAGCACGAGTTTCATAGCTATTGGAGAACAAGTTTCAAATGGATAGCATTGAGATTGAAGTATCCGATTTTGCTTCCTTTAGTCTTCCTTGGACTCCACGTTCTTCCCTCTTTTCAGATACAATAAATAGAGGTGAGTTTTCTTTGTTCTTCATTGATTCTTCATACTCTGTTGAGCACCCGAAAGAGATAATAGAGAATCGATAGTCTCGAAGGAGCGTGAGAGGAATAGAAAAGAGGAATTGGTGTTGTAGAAGATTGATAGAACTCAGGTTAGATTTTTAAGCTGAAGTTCTTAGTTTGGTGTTATTGTTTTATTGATTTGAGTAATTGTTAGAATCTCATGTTTTAAGCACTTTTGTTTAACCTAAGATTTTTTTTCTCTCTACTGTATCTGAACTTTGAAAAATCATAAGTAATTGTAGGAAATTTATTTTTGTGCGATTCCAGTTGATGAGTGTTCTTTAGGATATATTTTACAAATGTAATGAAGACACTAACGTCAAATTCCCAGCCGAACTATAACGTTTTTAGCCAAACATATTTTTAGTCAGAATTTTCAGCAGGTTTTCTTCTCTACTGTATCTGAATTTCGAAAAATCATAGTTAATTGTAGATATATCATTTTTCTATGATTCCAGTTCTAAAATGTTCCTTAGGATGTCTACTTCAAATATTATGAAGAAACCAACTTCAAATTCTTAGCCGAACCCTACTGATTTTAGCCAAAATTCTCTGCTGGTCAGAAACTCAATAAGTCAATTTTCTGGTTTTGTTCCTTTGTTTTCAGTCTTAGTGTTTGTCATTGATTCTTGCTTGTTTTGGTATGAAATTGTATGTATATATATATATATATATTGTTATATGATTAGAAGGTATATATTTGTGTCATTAATTTCTTGTTGAAGGTAGAGATCAAGTGTAAGGAATTCATGCTCAAAGCTAGAAAGTTACATGTTGTCTTTTATTTGCTGATGTTTGTAGTAACCTGTTACAGCTAATGTTGTCATTGTATGTTTACATCTTTTCTTCTATTAGACACATTTTTTTGCATATGTTCAGGTTAGAAGATTTGTATCATGTAAAGCTTCTGTTTTGTCTTTAAAAACAAAGTTTAGGCACTTTGCTGAAACTTTGCAGAAAATCTTAAAATTATGGCTAAAGTTTGAAAAATCATAACTATTTCAAGAAAAATCGTTTAAAAGTGATTCCAACTCTCAGAGCTTCATTGTTGTGTCTATTTTCCTTTGTTAGAAGACCATGAAGTTAAAATCCTTACGAATTTGCACAGTTTTTGTTATAAAGCTGACTGGGTCATAACTGCAGCTTTTATTGTTCGTGTCTAGTTGACATGTTTTGAGGAGCCACACACTTTTCTTGTTTGTGTAAGTGTTTTATCAGTAAAATAATTTATATTTAGAGTACTTAAACTAAGGACTTGAATTACTAAAAGTTGTTACTGTCTTGGTCAGGAAGTTGCTGTAAGAATCGACAAAGGTAGGGGGATCTCGGAGAGACTTTTAATGATTGGATGTTGATCTTATATGCCTACTGTATATGTGATTTGTGTTACTGTTTGTCTTGATTTCTTTGTTGATGTTTTGAATCCTTATGCATGTTTGCATATAGCATGCTATTCATCAAAGGGTAAAGAAGTGGGTGAAGTTGTAAATATTTAGTGATTTTAGGTGTAATCTTTTGTGTAGTTGAGTCTGGACATTGTAGGGATCAAGCTCAGGCGAGCCCATGTGCACATTAGGGTTAGAATATAGGCGGGATAATTGTCAATATATTTGGATGATTTGGGCTTGGAAATCAATGTTTTTCAGGCAAGATGACTAGCAAAATGAAGGTTTGTGGGTTGATTGAGTCTGGGAGTTAGTTTATATATTTGGATATTCAAGTCACAGTTGAAAAACTGTAAAGTACACGGTATGGGATGTGTAGGCTTGTGTATTATAGTATATTGATTAACGGGTATATAAGTGGAGTTGCATTGCATCGATCCTTGTTTGACGTGCCTGTTATGATTGATATGTATTTGCTTGTTCAATTATTCATGAAAAGATTTTATGTCCCTATTGAGCCGCAGGTTGAGCTCACCCCTTAACAGATTTTGCAGGTGTTGAACAATAGAGCAGGAGGTTCGGTTTGTATAAAATTATCAAGTAGGAACTGAAGTTGGTGTTTTTCTTATGGTATTTAGAATAAATAGTCAGGGACTAGTGTGTTTTGTAAAACAGTTGTTATGCATTATATGCTTCCGCTGAAATTTGTGAGATTTGAAAACTTTTAAATTATTTTCCACGTCACATTTTGGTTATAGAAACTCTATTCTATAATTAAGATGTGATTCACACCTTAACTCAAGATTAGAAGGTTAATGTGATATCCAAACTTAGGAGGTAGCGGAAAGCAATAATGTCCATTACGAGAGAATATGTCTCCTCGTAGTCTATACCAGGGCGTTGTGAGAAACCTTGCGCCACAAGGCGAGCTTTGTATTTAAATACCTCGTTCTTCTCATTACACTTTCTAACAAATACTCATTTATGTCATACATGTTTTACAGTTGGCAGAGTTAGCACTACTAGGTCAAATACCTGTCGCTTTGCTAGAGAATCTAGTTCTGCTTGGATAGCATATTTCCATTTTGGCCAATCAGCTCTATGTTGGCATTCAGCAACGGAGAGTGGTTCGATGTCATCGTTCTCTATGATTTCATGAGCTACGAAATATGCAAATATGTCTTTGACTTGCATAGATGACCGGTCTATCAATTCATAAATGTTATCATAACACATGAAGATTTCTATATTCTCTGATGTCGACATTGGTCTTGAGGCCTTCCCCATGGATTCTAACATCGATTCTAGGACATTGTTGTAATCAGAGATAATATCATGGGAGGGATTCTCCACATCAATGTTCAAAGGATCACGTTGTGCCTTAACAGTCCATTTCTTTCTAGGACGTGTATACATCGAACCATGTGGCCTCCCCCTTTTACTTTGAGGAGGAGCCACGACCTCCATCCCCCCACCATGGGCGACGGTGCCGTCAGCAGCCATACCGAGCCCGGGGACGGTTGTGCCCTCATTTCGAGAGACTTCGAGCCTTGCAAGAACATTTGCAGCTGATATTTCAGATCTTGTCACTCTAGCAACCTCAGCAAAGGAGTCAGACATCGAATCTGCTACCTTTTGGAGATTGAGCATTCGTTTCACTTCATTATCAACTTGAGAAGTGCGGGGATCATGATGAGACTGTGAGAAGACAAACCACGACAGTTTACGTCGTTTATCATGAACACTTGTGTTCTTATCTCCCCCTAACTGCGGAAAGTGTATCTCATCAAAGTGACAATATGTGAATCGCGCCGTGAATAGAACTCATGTAGAAGACTCTAGGTATCGAATGATTGTTGATGACTCATATCCAACATAGATACCCAATCGTCTCTAAGGACCCATTTTTTAACGCAGTGGTGGCGTTATTAGCATATAGACAGTACAACCAAAGATGTGTAAAAACAAAATATCAACCTCATACCCAGTTACCAACTGGTAAACACTAAAGGTTTGGTGTGTGGTGGGTCTGAAACGAATAAGTAAAGCTGCATGTAGTATTGCATAGCCCCATTCTGCAATTGGAAGGTTGGTACGCATAACTAATACTCGAGTGATCATCTGAAGTCGCTCAATGATAGCTTCTGCAAGACCATTTTGAGTTTGCACATGGGGTACAAGATGTTCAACTTCAATCCCTATTGACATGCAATATTCATCAAAAGTTTTTGATGTGAACTCTCCAGCATTGTCCAATCGAATAGACTTGATTAAATGATCAGGGTGATGAGCCATGAGTTTTATGATTTGAGCTAGGAGCTTTGGAAATGCAGCGTTGCGTGTAGATAACAACGCAACATGAGTCTAACGTGTAGATGCATCAGTTAGAACCATAAAATACTTAAATGGTCCACAACTTGGATGAATCGGTCCACATATGTCACATTGAATCCTATGTAAGAACAATATATTGGATATGATGGTCTTTCTGTGATCTTTCCTAAGGAACAAGCTTTACAAAAGGAGTGATGTGCATTGGAAGGAGCCATTGACACACTATGGGAGAGATGACGCGCCTCAGTTGTATGGGAAGGCGGCCGAGCGACATCCTTGATGTCAGAGCCGAGCCCGGCAGGCACTAATTCCGGCAATGGGTTGCCACCATCAATGGTGGCGTCACCACCTTGGGGTGTGGTAACATGATGTCCCAAACGTCATCGTTTCAATCTAAATAAGGGATGTCTGTGCGAATTGCGTAAAATCCGGATCATCATATCTCTTTCAGGATGACCAAGACGGTCATGCCAAAGCTTGTATGAGTCAGAGTCCCAAAGTTCTTGTTTGGCGACTACATGAGATTCAATAATCCGAATAGTAGTGAGGTAAAGCCCACTAGACTCATAAGTTTCTCTAATGTGCGTTTTCATCCGCGTTCATGAGAAGTAATACACATAAATTCATGTCCATTTTCACAGTGAGTTTCCAGGTGAAAACCATTAGCGCGTATGTCTTTGAAGCTCAATATGGTTCGATTTCCTTTAGGTGCATAAAGAGCGTCTGCAACATGAATCAAAGTTCCATGAGGCAATAAAAATCAAGCAGATCCACGTCCTCGAATTACAGGTGAAGATCCAATCATTGTTGTCACGGAGGTTGTACAAGATACTAACTCAATAAAGAGTTGTCGGTTCCTTAGGATTGTGTGGGTAGTTTCACTATCTGCGAAGCACTTGATCTCTCCAGTAGTCATACATACAAAAGAGAATAGATATATGAGTAAATAGTTTATTTTGGAGCTATTTAAAAAGAATTAGAAATTACTTATAAGATCATCAATCCCTAGAGTGCAAAAAATTTTCCGTGCAGGATGACCTGTGCGCATTCAAACATCCATAACTTCTTGATAGATATGAATAAACGGCCATCTGTTTTGGAAAATAGACTCGTAGAGCTTTCCATTGATACAAAATAGGCGTTTTAGTTCGTCCGGAACAGTTCACAATGCTCGTTCGAAGTTGTTGTCCAGAGAGGGACAGATTTGCTGTTTTTGCAGAATTGGCACGTGCAAGTTTTTAGAGCTTGCAAGAGGCGTGTAGGCCGATATCTAGGCCATAAGTGACGTGTTTTCTTAACAAATATGCGGCATAATAAGTCTTCAACGTCCAGTAATAGACGACATTTGGTTTAATATTATAGGGAGATCCAAAATTGAAAGCTTTCAGTAACTCTAAGTGTAATATGACCAGACATGTCCGTGGAGGGTCGGTAATGCGAGGCACACTTAAAACCACTAGCTCCTTAATTTCGGACAATTCTAAGACATCACACTATACTTGGATGAACCTAGTTGATACAATCGATGATGAAAAATCCGCTAGAGTATAAGACTTAGCCGGAAAACACATGAGGGTGCATTGGGCCGTGCGTCACCATCCCTTCGAGAAGGACCAAGACGGCGCAACAACCTAACCTTGTAGGTTGTGATTCATGTCATTATGTAAGGACTTATACATGTTATTGTATTCATAAGAGACAAAGGAATGTTTCGATAAAACGAAATGTTATTCATAAGTACTAATGAAAAATTGAGTACATCAAGAGTCTCGAAATTGAAAAATAACTTAAGCATGGCATTAAGATACCTTATTACATAACAAACTTGGTAAAAATAGGAGAGTAAAGACTTTCTAATCGACTACATCGAAGTCGGGTGCATCCATGCTAGAATCAGATGTAAAGTCATTAATTTTGAGCTTGACATTCTTATCAGCATCATTAGTCTCTATATAGTTGACTTCTAGAGTCTCCTTATATTTCTTGTAAGCAGTAACGACATTTGAGTTCGCACGACAATTGTGATGTCAATGGTCAAGAGAACCACATCGGTTACAAGCTGAGGGAGCACGGGTATGATGTTTGGCGGGATTCTTGGGCTTTGGTGTGCCGCCACTAGGGCCGCCAGCACCACCATCTCATCGCCAGATATTGGGCGGCGTTGGTTGTAGCCACTAAATCTTTTTTGATTGTTGATGCGTTGAGAAGCTTTCTCACGCGCATATGGATGACGACGTTTGTGTCCTCTGTTTTTAGGAGCTTTTCCACCACGACCATTATTATTGTTGCTCTCCGGTACAGTCCAGGGGCGAACATTGTTTTTATCAAGGACCAGATTACTCTTTTCTTCGGTCATTAGCTGTGACATTATACCACTAAAGATAGTGAGTCTATTATATTGGTGATTATGACGATATTGGTTCATCAATACTTTATATTAAGTGGGAAAAGCCTAGAACATCTGTGATCATATCATCTTCAGACTTGTCGACGCCATAAAAAATGAGTTGAGCTTGAAGGTGAAGCATGTCGCTATTGAATTCCTCCACAGTTTTATAGTCTAGTAGGCGTATATCATCCCATTTAGCCAATAGTATTGGCAGTATCGTTTCATGAACGTTGCCGAAGCGCTCAACCAGCGTTGTCCAGAGTTCAAGCGTATTTGATTGTTTCATATATTGACAACGTATAGTAGAGCACATATGCCGACGTAGAAACATTAGCGCTATGACTGCATCTTTTTCTCAGGCGGAGCAGCTTTGGGATCATAGTGGATCGTCCCTATGAGATCTCTACCGATGAAAGTCTATTCGACGTCCAAAACTCACCTAGGGTATTCAATGCCATCGGCATCAAGGACGTCGAATTCAATCCGTGCAGAATCCATCTACAAAAACAAGAAAACCCAAGGTGTTAGCAATTGTTAGAGACCTTGTAAAAACTGTACGATCCTAAATGGTTTGTCCAAATATATTTTTCTCTCAAGGATTCGAAGATCCGAGCTTCTCACAAGAGAGGTAGACCTAAAATGGTGACCTTGATTTGAGGATTTTAAAAACCTGCAATTTTCACAACTCCAAGCATAAAATGGTGTAGAAGAAAGGAGAAACCCAATTTATCCTCGGGGAGGTTATTGAACTTGAAAAGAGTTTAAGTTTACTTTGAACTTACCTCAGAATTTACTTGAAGAGAACTTGAGAATGTGGCATCGGATGATAATCCGAGGAGGAGCCGAGGGGCTTGAAGGCTTTTTGTTTTATGTTTTAAGGTTTATGGTTGCTACCAACTCAAGAGATGCTGATAATGTAATGAAGTATGCGAATAATGCGAATAGAGAATCGTGAAAGAGATGTACTTTATTTATAGATAGGTGTCTCTATTTATAGATAATTACATATGACACATCCTTAAATAACTAGTAAAACTATCTCTATACGGAATATGAATTTTTTATCCTAATTGCATAAGGCCAAGACACACATAATAGAATATTCTAGAACAATCTTTTATTTTTACCAATAACTCATTTTTCAACTATTTTAACTAACATAATCTGTTAACTAGTAAATTACAAACTTGTCCTTTTATATTTTTGTATGACACTCAGTAATACAGAATACTGACCTTCAGTAGGATTAAAAAACCATTGCTCATTATATTTTTTTACAATACTACTTAATGTAAACATTTCGATATGTAAATATATAATTACTGACCCTTAATGCGATTAACAAACATTTTACAGTAGAATTACAATTAAATATAAGTTTATGAACGTCAGTAGTTTACTTGAGAGCTCTGCTAATAGTTTACTCAAGAGCCCCGTAGGGACTTCTTGTACCAAAATCAAGCTTCCTGGAGAGCACCACCAGCACCGCTAGAGTCTCCATGATTTTGGGCCTCAGAAGATGATGAGTCGCAATGAACGGCACCGTTTGGAAGAGAAGAATGTCCGTTTGTGACGGCGGAGGAACTGTTGGGCAGAGAAGCGGGTTGTCGAGAGGAACTTGAAAGCTGACTGGATCGTCTCTTCTAGATGCTTCTGGCCTTCTACTGCTAGCTCCTGCGTCGTCTTTGGGTTCGTTGCTGATCAGTGGCGTAGCCAGACATCTCATTTAGAAGGATCAAATTTGATTAACGAAAAAATTAAATGATCTTCGGTTACTCTAGCAATAACATGATTTTGCTTTTAAAAGTGACACAAACTTAATTTCAACAATGTTCGTTATACCAATTTAAAATGAAAATGCGCTCTTGAACAAACCATTAATTCATCTCCAATAAACTTTAGATTTTCATAATTTCAATATGTTATTTTTGAGACATAATGTACGTCAATATATGGTAAACATCAAAGTGTTGTTTCCATTTAGCTTATTTATAAAAAAATAAAAATAAAAATAAAAAATCATAAATGGAATTTAAAACATTAAATTACATATTAGTATGAATCAATAAGGTAAAAAACTCTTGTCACAGTTTGTATTAATTGGATTAAGTATTTAAAATAGTATAAATTTTTATTTCATTTCATTATTATTGAAGAATATTAAAGACTGATCAAAGATTTTTTTAAAAGAGAATGGTCAAATTATGTTTCATTTTCTTTAATGTCCGATACAAATTAAGAGTGATTATTTTTTTCTTAAAATTGAGAGGGGACAATTGACCCCCATGCTCCATTCCTAGCTATGCCCTTGTTGCTGGTGCATTTGCCCCGTTCTCTTCCATTGTTTCACTCAGAAACATAGAGATGCTGAAATTGCTGATGCATTCGTCTCTTTCTATTACCACGTTTTTCTACGACTAACTTTTACTGTCTTCGTGATTTTAATTGTATTGGGTAATTTTTTTTACCATTTCTTAATAATTTTACTGGCATGGCTTTTGATGTATGATTTTCAAGAGAATTTCTTATAGATAAGCGTAGAATGACTAAATATCGTTCCTTATGAAAATTTATTGATAAAATAAAAAAAAAGATACACAAAGATGGAGGACTATACCAATGTTGTCTTACAATACAAATAATCACTAACACAAATGCTAATACTAGGGCGCTCAAACAAACATGTACATGGTAAATCCTGTCATGAATTTGAAGTTTAGTACACGATTAAACGCCTGAGTGAGAAATCAGCTGCTACTAACTACCATGCCTGATTGAAGCCTGCATCTAAAATTTGTTCTTTAGATAATATTAGAAGGATCTGCTGTTTCTAGGTAAGGTATCTAAAATAGATGATTAGGGAGCACAAGCAGTCCAATTCGAAGGGGGTTTGGAGGTTGAACTTGGCATGTTTCGGACATTGACATCGATAGGCAGCAAGCGATACTGAATGTCGAGCTCTTTGAATGCTTTGACCATTGCTTCAATCAAAAGGGCTCTCCGACTCCATCTCTCCGCCATGTCCTGGTAATTCATCTTGTGTGTAAGCCACACTGATATCTTCAGTTTGTTCAGTTCCTCCACATCCCTCAAGACCACCATTGGTTCTGGATACCAGTGGTCAGTCTTGGTTTCAATGTACCTGCACAGCATATGTGACACTTCACTTGACACCTAATCTTACTGCCAATAAGATTGGAAATGAAAAAGAAAAACCATGTCCATTCCCTCGCGTACCCTATGATTTGTTCTTTCACAATGGCCAATTTATCCAATGGAGTCGATATATGAACACAGAAATCAACAGCATCTCCCATGTGAGGACTACGATAATAATTAGCAATTGGCTTGGTTGAAAGAACACTGTTGGGGTATATAATCTTCTGGTTATCAAACTTCAGAAACACTGTTGTCAATAGATTCATCTCATCAACTACCATCTGAGAAACAACAACATACAGCTATTAGCTAGGGGTAGATGCTTGTAATAAGATGCTTGGTGATCAGTAAATAAACACACACCAAACATAAAAAATTTGATTGGAGTTTTTACCTGGACTCCATCCACTTCACAACGATCGCCCACATCATATGGGTGCATCACAAACAGAAAGATGATTGCTTCGAAAACAGTCTTGCATGTGTTCCCAAATATAAATACAACCAAAAGAATTTGGGAGCTTATGAACACAAGGAAGTGGGTGATTGGGATTCCAAGTATAATGAACCAGGTTATCACAATTATCACACCCACAAGGATGTTTAATAAATTGTGGAGTTCATCAACTGCTGTTTTCGTATCATTGAGAGACAATGATAGAGCTCTTCTCTCTCTAAATGCACTCACCTGGAGAAAAACAGACGACACATATTCTTTCTTCAGTTCATGGTTCATGGACTACACTACAGAAAGAGCCCTCTACCTCTTTTGCTTCTCCAGATTTAGACAGGCATATATATATATGATAATAAAAACAGAAGGTGATCCGTGAAGCATTATAGTTAAAGCATTAAGCATTACCACCCAATTTTTAAGAGCAGACTTGCTGATCCCATCATGTTCGCTTGCTGCTCCTAAGAGACCAATTGTCTTCAAGGCTTTATCTTTATTCATGAAATGCATCAGATCGTCAAGGAAAATGTATCTGTCACAACAAGTCGCACCAGAACACATTACCAAGAAGTAATTTGCAAACACGGAAGAAACTAATCTAGAGATTAAGATCTCAAATTAAATGCACATAACATATGGCAGATTTACCACAGATAGATGAGTACTACTTACTGCAAACCTGGCTTGGCTACTTTGAGGAATATCTTCTTGGCTGCCTCTTTTGCCTGGCATTCAGTTCTGATCTCCACAGAAGCGTCGTCCTTAATATCCAGTATCTGTTCATCTAGAGTGATTAAGGAGCCGTGCAGAATGATATTCATCATTCTCCTCATATTCCAAGCTGATACATTCTTCTGATTCAGCTTATGCAAATGGTCAACTGAGATCTCCTCATCTTGCTTCACAGATTGAGGCGTTGTAAGCCTAGAGGAAAATCTAGGACTTCTCCCAATTGTGGGGCTACTCTGCAGTCCACCACTCCCCAAAACCCTCCCATTCCTTGTAAGAAGAGTTGCCCTGAGCTCGCGAGGCATACAAGCCCCAGCCTTCTGAAACTCCCTAATCTCCGCGGCAGCCTTTTCCTCTTCTTGTATGTGCTGCCTTTTGAACAAAGGAGGATCAGAAAGCGTCTCAATCACATACTGGTTGAACAACGCCTCCTGAATTCGTTCGAAATACGCGTTTACATGGAAAGACAAAGCAAGGACCTTGACAAGTACTGTCTTCGCAAGCCAAATTAAGGTAGCAACCAGAAAACACACCAGTGTCCTAGTCACATAAGGTAAGATCCTACTCTTGGTCTCCACCTCAACCTTCTTATCAAATATCAAATGCCAAACCACCAAAACCGAACTCAACCACAGACAATTCTGCACAGCCTTTCTCAACCCATAAACAAAATACAAAACCCTCTTCCTCAACAGAAAATTCCTCTCCACAAAGAACACAACCACCCGAATCCCCCAACCCGAAACCAAACGCCCACAAATCAATGCCAACATCAACAACTCCCATTTCCAAATCGGAAGATCCCACACCGTTTGCCGCTTTATCATAGGAATCCAAAGATTACAAACTAAAGCACCCAAAACACAAACCAAACTCACCCATTGAACTAACGTCAAAGTGTTGAACTTCCATCTCTTGTACTCTTCAGGAATGTCATCAACGTCAAAGCCATCGTCCTCGTCATGGGCCACCCTATCTGACTTGGGCCGACAATCTTCAGGTGGGTCAATAAGCCTCGACCTGGTCTTGCTCATTGGAGGCTTCCAAGCGTTACTTGAGCTGCACCTCACAACTTGAGCTCCACCGGAGTTAGGTGCACCTTCCGGCACCTGATCTTTGCTTCTCCGCCGGAAAGACTCCCCACCAACTTTGTCACCCTGGCTTCTTTCAATCTCGACCTCTACTTGCTCCGGTCTCTGTGACATTTTCCGAACAGGGTCTGCTTCTTTGAGGGGATTATGTGTTTCAGTGAAACAGAAGAGAGTGGAGTTTCTGAAAGCATCTAACTAAAGAAAGTTGCACCAGCTGTGTTGGGCTAGGGAATAATTGTACTGTGTCCAGTATTGGAAAGAAGAAACTAGAATGAGTATCTCTATATACCGCTAATTTATTTCCCCCCCTTTTGTTTCAAAAGAAAAATAAAAGAGCAAGGATCACTCTGTAAAATCCATAGCGGTGTCATCTTTTGAAGAACATGTTCGCATTGCTGTTGGGCACCGAAATAGAACAAACCCTATTTTTTCGTATTTTTTTCAACCTCATTAAGCATAAGAAAAGAGTCCCTAAATACCATTTGGTCCAAAAAAAAGTAAATTAAAATTAAAAACAACCAAGTGAACCAATAAAATAAAAGAGGAACGCTACAGTGATATGTGTTCAGAACATCTAATAATTTTCTCTAATGACATAGGTCTCTTTTATGAGAGGTCGTGAGTCTGACAGTCACATTAGTACATTTGAATAAAAAAAATCAAATGAGACTAATATTAAGACATGTAAATGATGTGATAACGAGAATAATAGGAGGATGAGTGGAACAATGCATCGGATTCCAGCCATTTGAGAGTTGAGACTATGAAGGGGGGAATACACAAAAAGTTGGGAATAATATAACATACTAAACATAGCGTGCGTTTAAACCTGTCGGGTAGAATCTTTGTCTATGGATTGATTTTCATTTTGTATTTTCATTCCGGTCATGAACAAAATTAACAAAAATATACATTCTAGAAGGTGGTTAGCAGTATCAGTCAAAGGTGATTAATCTCTAATGAAGTGTGATCATTCGGCACTGCCATGTCTGAGGGTGGGTACTACTTTGGCTGATTTCCCCTTTCGTCGATCCTCCCTTTCATCCGCAACCTGTGTCATCACAAAGTTCCCCCTTCAAGACTACATACTGGACAAGAGCACTGAAGGAGGAAGCGTTAGATTTTATTGCGTACCCTTCTAATCATCTGTCGCAGCATATTTACAATGTCTGAGAACTCAGGTCTCAGTGATGCGTCGTGCTGCCAGCAACTCTCCATTAACTCAACTAACATGGGGTTAGTGTGCTTTGGAATCGGAGGCCTCAGACCCTGAAATTCATACATCAAACGTAGAATACTAAATCAATCAAGTTCTTTACAGATTTTTAGTACTTAACAACACGTAAGTTTGCGCTACGCCCCTGATTAACCATGAATGAATATGTATTCAGATAGTTGATTTTGAAGATATATATTACCCCATTTTTATCATAGCTATTTAATAGGAAACCTTCTGAGCTGGATTCAGGATAATGAAACTCAAATAATAGGGATCACCTACCTGAATCCATTTTATACAAGTTGGGATCATGGATATGAATTTCCATAAGGAGAAAAGAGAAATAAAAGAATAATAAAAACTAATATTGCTCAAGTAGTAAAAGAAGTACCTTCTTGACCAAAAAAAGGTAGTGTTGGAAAGCCTCCCTCTTACCTAAACTTTTATGTACCAAAATAAAAGAAAAAAAGTACCTTCTTGACTACGCCAAGTGCTGCTTGTAGTGGTGTGAAGTTCTCATAGGGAAGCTGATATTTTTGTCACAAAATATAGATTCATGACGCTGTGAAGTCTGCTCAATGATGAACTAATATAAAGAATTGACTAGAATGTAGCCTCTTCTTTTAAGGGGAAGAAAAAGCCACTAGTCCCTTTCCTAGCAAGTTAAGAGATTACCTTTCCAGTAAGAAGCTCCCACAGAACAATCCCAAAGCTAAAAACATCGGCTTTGTGATCATAAGGTTTATGTTCTATAACCTTCAGTCAAACACCAAAATTATGTGTCAGACTAGACGGGAACTAGTATCAAACTGTATCATGTTACACACATAGTTCCATATTATCAGTTTTGATGAACTAGAAATGACATGATCTGAATTTCTAATGCTTTTTTTTCGGTACAAGTCCTGAGCTTAACTTTCAGTGATGTAAATGAAATGCTTGACAAAGTACACAGACCTCCGGAGCCATCCAACGGTAAGTGCCGGTTTCTGAAGTCATGACACCGGATTGTGCCTGTACTCTAGCAATCCCAAAATCAGCTACTTTGACAACCTGCCAAACAAGTATTCCAATCTTTAACGCTAATGAAATTTAGAGTTGAAAGGACTCGTCAAAGGCAACATGTCGCTTACTCCATTTCCATCCATCAAAAGATTAGCAGCTTTCAAGTCCCTGTGGATTATATTATTTTGGTGCAAGTATTTCATTCCCCTGGAAACATCAACTGCAACTTTGAGCAAGGACTGAAGTGAAAAGGCATCCTTTTGGTTATGCAGAAAGTCATACATGCTTCCCCCAGACAAAAATTCTGAGAAGTAAAATACTGTGTAAGCAGGATTGGATCTGAATACGCACACACACACATAATGTGCAAAAGTGAAGCCTGGAAGAAACATTCATAAATTTATTTCACACTACCAGTAATTATGCAGAGGTTAGGAGGTTTAGTGCATGCCCCTATGAATTGAACAATATTCTTGTGCCGAACTTTTCTGCACAGATGTATGAGAAATGTAAGATTAGATGCATTGAAACAGGCTGCTACCAGCACCACTGTCCGTAAAGATAAGTATCCTATGATATCCCCCATTACCTTTAGAGTAACTACATGACGGAGCTAAGATATACAATAACCACAAAATAAGGAACACAAGGCTAATTGAGCTAAGAAGTGACATAACCAACCTCATGATAGAGACTTCTTGTGCAAACTCCTTCGTAGTTTCATTTAGGCGGTCAGTGCTGAGAACTTTGATGGCCACATCTTGACCGCAGAAAGTACCTTGATATCTGCGTCAATCAACAAAATAAATAAAGGTACAGACTTGTACCATTTTAACATCGCCTAGAAAGATGACAGAAGTCAAAGAACTTACAAATCACTATTTGACCCAGAAGCAATTTTCTTTTCATATATCAATAGGCTGGCATCGATTTCCCAGATATCTTTTTCTTGACTGGATGTGCTTACATGATCACCAGTGACCTTCATTCCACTGTCTCGCCCCAGAACAGGGGGAATGACATTGTAATCCAAACAATGACTCTTCTGAAACACAACAGGTTATCAGATACTGTAAGTATATAGTATATAGTAAGAGAGCAAACATAAAATGCATGTTACGGAGTATTACGAGCACTGATTTCACATATGCTGATATTTTGGTGTATAGAAGAATATTGCAACAAAAGAAGGCATGCAACTGTATGTTGAAAAAAAAATTGGAGGCCCCAGAAATCTGAGGCCACACGTATCGCACGGCCCAAAGGCCTCCCCTGCATGCAAGAAATATCTACATATCATGAGATTGCTGAATGCTGAGTACACACAAGTATAAAGGAACATACCTCACTCCATAGTATTACGTTTACCAACCTCTGTCTAAGCCATTCAGTTTCCTACAAATTTTGAAAAGCATGTATGTCAAGCAGATGATAAATTAAAGGGTAGAGATTTACTCTTTGTGGAATTTTACTATAAAGGTTTCAGTTGACAGGACTAACAATCTCACAGTACAGGAAGATATATCTCCTCAAGGATAAGTTGTCCATCATACAATCATATACCAGAACAAAGACAAGGTAAGGCGATACCTCACATTCCCAACCGTGAACGACAAAGACATCCAAGGAGTAGCCATCTGTTGTAGAAAAAGCATGTGCTTCTTGAATGTTTAGTCCCATTTCAGATAATAAGGATGTCAGCTGATGCAAAACAAAAGATTTTGAACATTAAATGAGATACTATGAATAAATGTAGCATAATTCATTTGATAGGCATTACATGTACTATTATCTCCGATTAAATCTCCAACCGGAAGCTGTTAACTATCTTGATCAGAGATGGCAGAACAGCTGCAATTATAAATAATAAAAGAAAAATATATATATCATTAAAAAAATTACCTCACTGAGGAGTTTGGGCTTGTCACTTGTAGAAATTGTAATTTCATGCATCGGCCTACAGAATTTGCAAATAACCAAAATTAGTTAAGTGTGAACAATGCAAACTTATATATAGGATCCAATCGATAAATTGGGCCTCCTACGATGAATGGTTCTAAATGACAGAGTAGGAATAAAACTATGATACATAAGCAAGTTCAAGGATCTTTGAAAAGGCAGTAATGTTTTACCTTAATGCTTGGTCCTAAATGAGAAACTTAATGTACCTATTGTTATACCTTGGAACAGTGTTATTCCCATGTTGAACTTGCAACTTCTCAGCTTCTAGAGCAAGTTCAAGGTCTTCTGACAAACCAAAAGCTGGTGGTGGATGACTGAACACATGAGAAATGGAAAGACGTAGCATATGAGAGATATAAAGAGCAAATGTTTTACTGACTTTTACAAAAAGAAAAACAAGTCCAAACAGCCTTCCGTTGAACCATGCCTCTGTTTGCCAGCAAAACCAGAACTCTGAGCATCTGCCTTCCTAGATGAGTTAGAACCAGAAGAAGAATGAACCTGCAATAACACATAAACTGCACATTGGATACAAGAAACTAAATTTACAGTACAATTTTCTTTTAATAAATTATTGGACCCTCTATGAATTTAAATCAAGAATGGCCAATTTACTGAGTAATTAAAAAAATCTACCTGCACAAGACGGACTTCAACTGCGGGTCTAGTGGCTGGGTCATGTGCCATATGCAATAGTCTTTTATGCAAGAGAACATCTTGTGCCCTCTCCACATTCACATCCAAAGCATATCTTCATTAACAAAATCCACATCCACAACTCCAATTAATTAAGCAAGTAACACTTCATATTGAAGCTTAAAGAACCAAATTCATATGATTTATTCCCTATAACTTTCCCATAATTTTATTCAACAAGGGTAAAAATATATACATACGTATACGTATGTGCATAGGTAAAGTTGAGTTTGTGGGACACGGGTTGGTGAGTCCGTGCAGACCACCACAATAGAAGGTTAGATGTATCTTTCATTGCTGTTCTAAAGCATAAACCTTTGGCTTTCTAGGAGATCAAATTATTGGGTAACATAATTCCTATACCATCCAAGAAACAAGAACTCAAAAATCTGTGTTTATTGCCCAGAAAATCTCACAAGAATCAAACTTTTTTAGTCTTGCACCAAAGTGATAAGAGCGTGACATGATATTTTTAGTCTTCCATTTCCAAAAACATTATCAAAAAAAAGAATCAAAGATTCTGATCCAGAACTCCAGAAGAATCAACAAGGAATATGCAAAAACAAAAAACGCACCGTTCTGATAACAAAACAGAACCTCAGAATGAAAGGAAGAGATTGAAGAACCGATCACATACATATACGTAGCGACGTACGTATAACTAGAGAGTCAAGACGAGTCGAGTAGTAGAGTTGTGTACGTACCTAGTTGGGAGGCGATTGAAGTGAGACCAGAGTTCATCTTCGAAACCGGGTTGTCGGGTCTCCGAAACATCCGAGTCCTTAAGCTGAACCAGAACTTCATTGTAGATATTCACTTTCAGCTTCTGCTTCTTGGTCAAACCCGGCGAAAAACCAGCGGGTATGCTACACCGACTCTCCGTGTCTTCCTCCGCCATGATCACCGCCACCATACACAAAAAACGGCACCGTTTCGAGATCGGTTGATCAACAAAAAAACTCAAACCTTGTGGTGGTCCCTTAATCCTTTGCTTCTTCTCAACCCCTGCGTTTAAAACGTTGTACAGAGAAACCAAAACGACAGCGGATTATCGAAGTGGCGTCGTCCTTTTCTGTACGGAGAGAAACAACTAGGAATGGCCTAAAACCGAGCCCACGGGTTTCATGTTCTGTCTGTCCCAAACTAAACAGACCTTAAATTCGCTCCCTCTAATCGTGCTTTGGTAAAGAAGAAGAAGAAGAAGAAGAAACAATGTGGATTAAGCTAATCAGGGTTGACGATGTTGACGTGGATTCTTAAACAATATACTTTCTTTGCTATTATCACCCTTCACCAAAACACCGCCCTTGTATCTGTTTATCGTTATTTGATTAATGGACTAGAGCATCCTACCTATTATTTTAGTTAAACTCATTAAAAATTAAATTTAAATAATAAAATATAAAATTTTACTTTTGTAAAATAGTTAAATTATAAAAACAATAAATGTAACCTGCTTTAATGGGTAGTTATTTTCACTTTACATTCTAACTCAATTTAATTAGATAATTTAACAAAAGTTAAATTTAATTTTTACATAATTATTCTGTTTTAATGATAAATTATTACAAAATTAATTAATTTATAGCTTTTTATTGCTATAATTAGTCTGTTAATGATAAATTACAAAATTAATTAAATTTATAGCTTTTTATTACTATAATTAGTCTTGAGATGTTCTAACCTGTTATTAATGTAATGCTAGTCCTAATCCAGTGCAGAATTATAGTTTTATTGTAAGAAAATGTTAGAATAATAGTCACATCTTGAGCTTTATTCGTCGATGGCATCACCGATGGGTCCGACATGCTCCTCCGTAGCCAATCCGGCCGTACCTGATTATCTCATTTCCCACTCAACCAGGCCTGGGGTTTGTATTTTCTATTGATCGTAACTTGTTTTGGGTGCTAGTTTAATGTCATGGTGGACAGCTTAATCTTTTTCGTTTGTCTTGGACTGTTGGGGTAGACCATTTCTCCTGTTAATCCTAGTCACAAAATTAGTTGGTGCTGTTGAGACAAAACATGTACTCGGATATCTTAGCTTCCAAGGGTATGATTATGTGCAGGTTTGCTCACCCGACATACGCGTGTGGAATAAAACGATAATAGCTGTCTAATTTTTAATAAATTTTTTTAAAAAGAAAAATTTGTGAATATTATAGCAAATAGAAAGATAGGCTCAAAAGAACGTGAATACAAGATATAACTTGGTGACCAGCTTTCCTAGACACATTCAAAGAGACAGTATGGTGTGTCATCGGAGTTTTAAAACGAAACCAGATAACATTCGTGAATTGTTTTCGAGTTTTGAGAAAATAAACTGCTAACACTGTTTCAGAGTATACATGATGGACCCGTCCGCTGCCATTTATAGACAGACAAGACGTTGTGGTAGTACCCACGATGCAATATCCCATGTTACCCTCCTTCTTCATAACATGCTTCATAGAATAGCTTGAATCATCCTTTGGTACTACTTCAAATAATTCAATATTGCAATCGCACTCTCATGGATCCCAAATACGAAACCCTGAAGAATTAGGGTTCATCAATTGGGTCCACCATCCAACTACTTTGGACACCCACCTAGCAGATTTAGGCTTATGGCCTAAGATCAGTCCACAAACTTTGGGCACCAAAAACGAGTTGGGTGATTTGGGCCTTCCATCAGTGGCCATTCGTCTGTCAATCCAAAAGTCGCCATCCTTGCTGACTGCGCCGTTGGACCGACAATTATCACCACCGTTTCGTTTGCTAAAACTCTCTCTGCCTCTTTAACCCAACCTAGTTCAGATTTGTGCATCAATCTTCATATATTATCAGTCCAAACAGAGATTACCTGCCAGATTGGAGATGCATGCCACCACTGCCATGGATCTTTCTTGAGCCGAGCACGCCGCGGACGTATTCGAAACCACCAATTATGCTCCCATTGAACCCTGATTGCACTAAGCATAGAATGGGTGTTGTGAAACCCCGATAATTTTATTTAATTTTCTGAAACATTTAGGGTTTAATTCCGATTACTTTTCAGTACGTCATAAATTTTGTCTAACGTTTTTACGTTAGGACACACGTCGCCACATGCGTGAAAGTATTTACTGAATATTTTCCGGCACTTCACGTATTTTTCGTACAACTTTTACGATTTAATTTGACGTTCGGTTGTTTTTAAATGAAATTTTGAAAATGAATTTGGTTTAAAAATTATTTTAAAAGTGTGGTTGAATCGTGGCCGTCGATTTTTATTTAAAAACCCTTATCTCTTCTTATCTTCTTTCCTTTTCTCCTCACCTTTCTTTTTTTTCTTCTTTCCTTTTCTCCTCCTTTCCGCTTCTGTCGAGAGAGTCAGACTCTCTCTCTCCTCGACAGCCAACTCAGGTGCTCCTCCATCCGCGCGCGTCAACCCTCACCGCCACCGCCATCGGCCTCGCCTTGCCTCGGCGACCCAGCACAGACCACCAGCGACGCCAGCGCCGCCCAACAGCAAGGAGAAGAGGAGGGAGAACTGTACATTCTGGAGAGTCACACCAAACCATTTGGTGAGCAAGGAAGCTCCCAGACACCACTAGGAGCTGCCCAGGAGCAAGGAGGAGTAAGGAAGAGGCCAGCGGAGCTCCGCCGGAGGAGGTCTGCCGGAAAAACAGAGGAGGAAGCTTCAAGGTACAAAACTCGATGATTTCTTGTGATTTTGGTGTTGTTGGATAGTTTAGGATGTGTATAAGGAGAAAAGAGATGCCTAGGGACTCGATTTGACCGGAAAACGAAACTTTTCTAGCGACACAGTCGGTCGGGAACCGACGCGGTAAAAACTAGAGTTTTTACCGCTTCAGTTTTACTTTTACAGTTGTATCGAGGGGGTAAAGTTACCAAATTACCCTTGGCAGATTTACTAATTACATTTACTATTTTACTTTTAATGTTTTACTGTTACCGTTTACTTTTACTATTTACCGGTGACTTTGATAGTTGACTTTTACTATTTATCGGTTGACTTGTGACCGTTGACTTACTGTTCAAAGTTGACTTTTGACTTTTACCGTAGAACACTTACTTTTACGTTTTTGATCACTGCGGTTAAATATTTTAAAGGTTTTTGATTTATAAACACGACGAAACGACATAAGTACTGAATAAGAAATAGTCTTGAATTCTCGTCGGTTCGAGAATTGGAGTGTCAATTAAATTAGACTCTAATGTTAGAAAGATAAACCGAAAATGTTTGTCAAGTCATAATCGTAGATAGTAAATCCTCGAATTACATATACCTGACTATGTCATTGTTATCTCACCCACAGACTCAGGAGCACATCGACGTTGGCTTCAGGAGGACCGGGAGTTGGATCGCAGCCAGCTGTATCAGCATATCAGGTAGTAGGGGGCACGCCCAATGGGTGAGCTGAAACCCTCCCGGGTTGGTGGCTTTTCTTTACTTACATATAAAAGTATAGCTGCATTATTTTAAGACATGACCACAGCATTTGGTGTGCGTGTGTGTGTTTGGATTAAAGAGTAGTACCGTTGTCCTGATTTTCGGTGCTTGGCCTGAGAACGATGGGACCTAATATTTAGACTACGCTTCCCACGGTGTCGATGATCGTGAACCTCCGTAGGGGCAATGCCCTGTTTATTTTAATTATCCCACTTATGCTCGTCTCGCACAGAGTTAAGCGAGACGTAAGTGCAGTGTGCTGTTACGAGAGATTATTTGGGCATTAGATGTAAATGGACGCTCTCGCTACTATTCGTTTATAGATGTATAGGTAGTTGGTCCCTGTAGGTTGTGAAGACAAACCTGGGATTTCGGCCACGTGGATCCTAAGAGTTCTTTCTTTTGCGATCAACATGTTTTACTCGAGCTTTGTGTGCGTGGCTATTGCATATGTTTTTTTAAATGCCCTGGACATACTTCCATACTTATATGTACGTATATAAGTTATATGTTTTCTCATGCGTTTTAAACCCTGACTTGGTTGGCCGCCCCATTTGGGTTAGCGAGGACGAGTTGCTCACCCCTACATCTTTTTAGGTCTTCAGCACCCATCTTTGGAAGAGCAGGACTAGGAGCTCGTGGAGCGACGTCGGTCATCGTGCACTTCTACTTCCGGGGACACCCGTTCTGGTGTGGGCTCCATATCTTATGGTTTATGTATTTGATGTTTTTAATAATCTGTTGCGTACTTTGAGACATCATTCAGACTTGTTATTCTGAGACCTTTTTCCTTGTATTATATTTGTCTCGGATATTTTCATTTGCTACCTTCCGCTTGTACGATAACTGTATGCTATTCTGCACATTTGTCATTTCATATTTGACATTCATATCATTTGTGTGCTGATTATTTTATTCATAGCCTTGTGATTTCGGTCCGGAGGGTTATTAATACGTCAAATGACGTATTGATTTCTCTCTAGACCGAGATTATGACGGTTACCGTCGTGTTTCAGGGCCGGAAATAGTCTTGGGATGCGACAGGTGCGCTCCATATGAGATCTACATGGGTCTAACAGAGCATGGCGGAGGGGAGAGGTCTGTGGTGATGCCTATAGTGGGGAGGCTGGTGAGGGCAGCCATAGTGGGGAGGCTTGTGAGAGCCGCCGGAGGGAGGAAGCTGGTCAAGGCTTCAATAGAGGGGAGGCCTTTGACGACCACCATAGATGGAGCGCGGTGCGCCATATGGTAGAGTTTTTCATTCCCATAAACCGAGTTCCGGGGTGGTTTCATTAGTTCTGATTTTTAAAGAATTGATCAAACGGACATGATCAATGCATTAAAGATCAGACGGCTATCACCATTTCGTTCTGTTTCATCCCGCACGCATATCTCACGCCTGAGCTGCCCTATGATTATGTGCACCAATATATGATACCATCATGTACCCATGATACACAACGAGAGAAGTGTCTGGTACTTGTACACAATACCTGGTCCTTTCAAGTTATAAGTTCTAACCCTCCCCTTGTTTATGATGATCGCTGCACTTTAACTAGCTTAATTGCATATGCTCCCCTTAATTGGAAGAGTTTTTGAAAGTTAAAGACTTTTCAGTTTATTTCATCTTTTGATTTTATATGATTTATATCCACATTCTGTTTATATGTATTTATGAGTATATCATTTATATAAATTTTCAACTATATTGAAAATCGTTAAGACATTCATAAGTATGATTTACTAAATTATACACTTAAACAGTTCATATTTAATCTACTTTTTTACCCATCAATTTAGCTGAAAATTTATATAAATGATGTACTCATATAGACCTAAAATTTGAATAAATGAGACGTCAATATGTGATAAAAAAAAATGTCTTTTAAACCATAAATCAGACAATCTTCAACTGAAGTTTCTCACAGGTCTCCCAAAGTTGAAACAAATTTGGGCTCGTTCCTCTCAAACATGGGCGTTATGTGGTCAACAAATTGGTTGGGTTAGGTCGGGTTTCTGCATCAGGATGATTTGGCCCACATTTAAGCACATTGGTTTGGTTGAGCGAGTTTGAATAGCCGCAAAAACAGCACCTCAGTGCACAGAAATTAAGCAGGGTCTTTTCAGTCTTCATGACTAGCTGCAAGGACGATGCCATAATAAATTAATAAGAGACGCTGAAACAGTACTCCATTCGGAGTCATTGAATCGCCACACAGAAAACAGTGACAAACTTAACCCATTTTTCGCTCCGAAGTTTCAATAAGTAGGACTGTAGGAGCATCCAAAATAGAAAGAACAAAAAAAGAAGGAAAAAGAAAAGAAAAGGAAGTAAATGATGATTGAGTTAAAATTATATTTCAAAGCACGAGTGATAAGCGTTATTTTTGTACAGATATTGTTCTAACTTAACCATCTTTAATTAAGGTGTTAAGTTTTATCTAAAAAACATATATACAATTAAGAATGATTCACCCACATATATGTTATATTTTATTTGTCACTTTTCTGATGTGGAATCTCTTCTCTCTAACACTTCCCCTCATAGACAACCTAACTTTTAAGTCTGCAAGTGAAACTGATTAAGAAACTTAACCCGGGCCTCATGGTTAACCGAAAGAACTCTAAACCAAATTCTGAAACAACTTTAACTAAACCAGAGCTATGACCTCTGAAAGAACGCATCCGGACTCGTGAAAGAAGCAATTGGAGAGAGACCCGCTCTGATACCAACTCAAATATAACGAATAGAGAATGAATTTTTTTATATTATTTATCTGACAGTAGAAGTTTATATAAGAGATTACAAGGAATACAATTGGTAAGTAAAACCCTACGATATAATTACAACAGAACCAAACAAACCGGCCAACTAAGTATTGAAGATGAAGCGGAGCAATTTCACAGTGAGATAGATATATAAAGCTGATCGACCACAACGACCATGGTTGTCTCACTCTCTGTTAGGGGGTGGTGAGATTCCCTCTCATAAATATTTGGCACAGAGTGTGCTGTGCATGCCCTGATCTGCGCGCTTTGATAATGAGCATTCATCGATCACCTCCACCACCCAGCGAGATTCCCTTTATTTATGGCTCTGTCGCCTCTCTGCAACTAGAGAGATAAAGAGAGGAAGAGGTGTAGAGAGAGAAGAATATTACGTATGGGGTTGATAGCTAGCAAGGTCATGAATGCTATGGTCCTTGGCTTTTAGGGTTTTGGGTAGCTCAAGTTTTTAATGCACCCAGCAAGCAGCAACGTGCTATAGTGTTTACAACATCTGCTTCTGTGTTCCATATCCTTAAATACTGCTCCAAGACATTCCCATCCTCACACCTCAATATCATCCTCCTCCTCCTCCTCCTCTTCCTCATCTCTGTTCTTCTTTCATTGAACTTAACGAACGTCTGGGGGCACTTGAAATAGTTACTGCGATGTTGGCCCGGTTCACTCAGGAGAGAAAAAACTTATATCTCGATCAGCAGCATTAAGATCGAGTAAGGCTTAATGTGTTTTTTTTCTGATTGAGCCGTGCCAATATCTGAGTGCTCTTTCTTTCGTCTATCTCTCCACGTTTTACACGACCAATATTTAACCCGGCAGGCGCCTCCTGTAGATATCTAGCTAGGTAAAAACGTATATCGATCTTCTTGTAATCGTGGATCTCGATCTCCTCTTGTTTCTCTCTCTCTCTCTCTCTCTCTCTCTCTCTCATAAGAATGCACGTTACTTCCAAGCGTTTTTTCCTTTATGTGATCGAGTTCTCGGGTGTTTGAATGCTTATGATATTTGGCAATGATCTAATACTTGTACGTAGTTGTAGAGAACTCATATGTCAGTATACTGATTTGCCTGATGGACCTTCAAAATTGACACATATATGCCTCATTCATGTTTATCTATGTTAAGTTTAAGTTATGCATCTAAATATGAGTAATTCAGATTACAGTACTGTATTTTGAACACAATGAGTTTTCATGCGAAATTTGTGATACGTAACAGTTTTTCTACTGCAATAACATCTTCACTGCATAATGTAAGTTCAATCATATCTGCATAACTATAACGCATAGAAGCATATATGATCCCAAGCTGGGAATTCTATGACTATTGCTGTACCTTGCATACATAAAACTGATCACTTGTATGAAACTCTAGCCACTAAACTAATAGTTAACAGAATATGTTGTCTAGTAACCAGAAATGACTTGCTAGATCGACTTCAGTTGTTCTCTGCCTAATCTGGTTGCTGCTTCTGCTCACATGTATCACGATAAATATAAAGGACAAAGTGGATGAAGCATTGGCTTTTAACCAGCAGTTGAAAGTTCCATTCGATCACATCCTTTTGTAATATATATATATATAGACTTTCTTGGTTAGGAATGTTATTACAAGAGTTTAGTGCAGATTTTTTTTTAATTTGACCAACTTTTCGAGCAAATTTTCTCGTCTTAACCATTTAGAATCTAGATATACATGTATAGATCATTTCTATAAAATTTCAGTTGATTTGGTAACCGTTAAGCTCTCAAAAACGTATAACTACAATGAACGAATTGATTTTGTTTAACCTGAACCGTTAGTATTTTTCTCCGTAAATTACAGTTTTGAATGTTTTAACGATAACCAAATTAGTTGAAATTTTGCATAGATAATCTACTCAAATATATCTAGAAACATAACGGTTAAAATGAGAGAATATAATCTAAATATTGACCAATTTAAAAAATCATTACCAAAGCTTAGATAAGGACATCCTTGTCTGAGAAAAATCGACTCTTCCGCTAAGGGATCCATATTTTGACATATATGAGGATTGAAGATTTCATCAACTTTTTTATCACATATCTACATCTCCATCGTTTAATATTTATAGATGCATATATGTAGATCATCTCTACAAAATTTTATCTAATTTGGTGATCGTTAAGGCTTCGAACTAACTGAAATCAATTGACGGATCAAATCAGCCAAATCTAAACCGTTCATGCTTTAACTTTTAATTCGCAGTTTTGAGCACCTTAACGATTATCAATTTTGATGAAATTTTGCAGAAGTGATTTATTCATATAGAACTATAACTTAAACAGTGGAGATGTGATTTGTGATCAAAAAGATGGTGTAAACCCTGATTCCTCATACACTACTAGAAAAATATGCTTAAGCGACGGAAGTGGTCACGACCAGAAAATTTCTGTCACGCCCCGGCCCAAGTTTACCTTTCAAAACCCGGGTTAGGACGTGCGGGACCCATCACAAGAGAGATTTACTCATAGTCCCCCTTGAGAAGGGATAACCCTTTTTCCCAAACCATTTTCAAACAGTCCAAACGATACCCGAATAGACCTCACAGCCGGAAGTTATCCCGATTTCTCATTTGGATCTCAAACCATTCATTTAGAGGACCTAGGGTTCTAATAATATTTGTGACTGCACCTAAATCCCAGTCAAGCTGCCTACGTACCTTGTCCTCAGGGATCAAGCCACACGTAGCTCTTACTTTAATTAACGTCGTAACCGGACAAAATCCTGCTTTTCTAATTATTGGTCGATTTAAATTTAAGGATAGCTTATGCCTATCACAACCGTAGTTAACCTCTACGCTGAGGTATCCACTAATCATCTATCGAACGAGATTAATCCTAACATTCAACCAATATGATCCACGACATCTAAACATGCAAACACCTAAATATAATATAAAGGCAACCACGTATATATATATATATATATATATATATATATATATATATATATATATATATATATATATATATATCCCAATGGGCACCCTTGTAATTAACTTGAACTGTCAGAGACATTAGACAAAACTGCCAGGGATATTTCTGAGATTGCACCCTCAGTGGAAATTACTCACCTCGAAATCTCGCTGCACCAACTACCGTCACATGGTAAATCCACAACACTTGGTCGATCATTAAACACCTACAATTATGTAATCGACCTTAGTTAACACACGCCGGTAATAATGACTCGATTCTACTGAACGTTAAACTAAACGATAACCGAAACAGACAAATTATATATCCACGCGCTCGTATCGACGAGTACATGATCCTGGGACAACTCACTGCCTCTGAAGATGTCATACACGCCGCCACAGGCGGCTGCGTGTGGTCCCCACGTGCCACCACCCTCCAACCAGTCAACTTTACTCAAAAATTACCTACATGCAACCACAACAACCCTAAGAAGCCTATAGGAGCAATCATAACTCCTAGAACTGCTGGACGCGCAGCCACAGCCAGCGAAGCGTGGGTGTCACGCACCTCCCCAAAAACTCCTAATTTCCACAAACTTTCAACATGAAACTTGAAAATCAAGGTAAGATAAGCAACTTTAATACCTGGGGTTTTAGTCAACTCGGCCAGGAAACGCCCTAAACATCGCCGCCAAGGAGAATCTCCAACTCGGCAGCTCTACACTTCGAATTGGGCTTCAAGGCATGAGGAATCTTGCTCAGAAGGGAGAGACGCACCATAAGTGGTTAGCCTCGCCTCCAGTCGCCGGCAAGATGAGCAAATCCGATCGGGTCGAAGTCGGCTCGTCAACTCTCTGTTCCACGCTTCGCTGCTAGCTGTCTAGCTCGAGTCAGCCTCGTATTCCACCACAGGGAAGGTCGCGCTGCCACGAGGAAGAGATACGGACCAGCCTCGCCGTTTGCATCCACCTGAGCTGGCTGGAAATTCCAGGTCGGGTCGGCGGGTTCGGGTCAGGTCGGCGCTGAACACAAACAGTGAAGGTGAGGCGGGAGCGAGAAAAGAAGGAAAATGAATTCTTTCCCAAAAATGGAAACCCATCCAACTATTTATAATCTTCCTAAAAATAGAAATTCAACTTCGGTTGACTGTAACTTCTCCACACGGTATCCGATTCACACCTGCCACGTGTCCATGGACTCGTATCGTCGAGCACTACAACTTTTGTGAATGAAGTTTTTCAAGAAACTCGACGTGACAAAAAGTCAACCTTTGACCCCTTTAAATAGGTCATTTCCGAGCGTCCCTTGACTCCGAAGACTTTGGCATCCTTCTCGAATGTACGAATACGCACCAATATCACTAAAATTTTCAAACTTAACACTCGTTAAAACTTCGGGGCAACTAATAGCGCAGTTACAACCCTCTGTAACCCGCCTGGTCCCGGTAAAGGGTAAATTTCAGGACGGGGTATTACAATTTCTGTCGCTTAAGCTTCCACTTAAGCGACGAAATAATGAACTTTCCGTCACTTAGGCTCTTCCGCTTAAGCGACATATATTTACTTAAGCGACAGAAATGGATGGCTTAAGCAACTGAACTTTCCATCGCTTAAGTAAAAAAAATTCAAATTTATACGTTTTGGCGCTCAAAACTGGGTTAAAAAATTCAAACTTTCTTAAGCGATGGAAATGATTGACTTAAGCGACGGAAACTTCCGTTGCTTAAGTAAATTTTTAAATTATACGGTTTGGCGCTCGAAAAAATGAATTTCAAAACTTGAAACTTTCTTAAGCGACGAAATTGGTTCCGTCGCTTAAGCAAATGATTCAAATTTTATTCTCCCGCTCTTATTGCAGAAGAGAAAAAGAAGAAGAATCCTACAACACACATAGTGATTTTCGACAATGAAAATTATTGGTAATAACTGTATTCTCGTTGGAAATACTGGTTCCGATAAAATATTCCTATTCGGAAGGCGTCGGTAATACTTTCGTGGGAAATACTATCTTTCTGACGGATCGTCAGAAATTCTTCTTTATTTCCGACATAAGTATCTGTCGGATATTGGTCATAATAAATTATTTGTTTCGTCCAAAATAAGTTGTCTGTAGCTCGTCAAGAGTAATTCTAGTTTCGACAGGTTAGTTTCAATTAGAATTTTGTCGTAATTTATAATTTCAATGACTTTTTCGACCAATCTCATTGTCAAAAAAATCTTTTCCAATATCAATCAATTGTCATTGTAGTTATTATCAGATACGTTTTTCCAATGATTTTCTACCAACAATGTCGACAGAATGTCGACAGAGTAACTATTTTTTGTCAGAATTTCTATTTCTAATTATTTTTTATGTTTGGGGAGGGGGAATTAAGAACTATATTGTATACTGTGATACAACTGTTTTGACATAGAATAGGTTCGATTGGAGCTAATACATAAGTAATATAACTAATGTTGTTGGACAACTGAAATTCTCTCTTGCTGCTACGAACTTCATTAACCTTTGAGATGATACTCTGCAAAGGAAAAACCAATTCAGACAAATATAGATCAATCACCAACTATATGTAATACCGCAAAAAGCACAACGTCATGGGATTCTAGAATACATCAAAACAATTGAATTAAAATGAAATTATTATTAGAGGGATCTCAATACATATGTAAATAGCATCAGTAACTCCAAAAAAAATTAGCATAAGAAAAACTCACAAAAAGGTTTAAGTGTACCCAAAGGTTACCAATAATCAATCTGCACAATGACAAACTTGAAGGTCAGTAACTGCTGTCTCAAAGCCTGCATTGAGAATGTACTAATGCTAATTAGAAAACTAGAAAACCAGATTAACAGTCTAGTTGCATTGTAGACACTAATGATATCTAAGTTTGCAAAAAAAATATAACCAAAGTATACATAACTGATGATGTATTCAAGTTGTACTGACAACTTGTTAATGACACTTTATTAACTAATAACACCTAGTTATGTCAAAGATCATTTTGTACGATAATAGGAATTATGAGTACAATATTTCAGTATTTACATCAATAAAATAATATGTGAGTAGGGTGTAATATATCATTTTTTACTTACAATCTTAGATGGAGTTATAATTGTAGTTTTCTGGCTTTTCTGCTTTAGGCCAATTTTCTCTTAATCAAATTTCTTATCCCTGAAAGTAAAAATTACACATGCAACACGATGATCCAACAAAAACTTAAAAAAATGGATAAACTCTACCCACACACAACTATAAATTTGCAATTTTAGAATAAAGCTGGGTGAATTTTGATGCCCAGAAAAGACTATTTATGTGTTCATATCAACAGTTGCGCCCTGCAATACTTAATTAGCTTCATAAGATTCTAAAAAGAATTACCAAACTTAAAATAGATTCACCATAGGAGAAAATCATTATATTGTTGGCTCCAACATAAAAATAGTATAAACCACAAAAATAAGTAAGAGTGGAAAGTAACCAACCATTACTTGTTTCAAATAATGAAGTTTTATCAAACATTACTGCTAATCCAACTTCAACATTACCTAATAAGCATACTTGGTCAAAGACCAGAACTACAAATAAATGTACAACTATGCCCAGCTATTCATACAAAACGTGGAGTATGCATATTCAAATTTAGTAAGAGATAATTCAACTTATTGGGCAGATTTTGTCCTCCAATAAGAGGTGATGCAGAGATACAAGTTTCACCATCTTCGTTTCAGTTTGACACATGTTCAAAGTAAGAACATTCTGACTCCCTTGTCAAATCCTGAAATTAAACATGTTCGCATCTCAATTCCCAAATTAATATGCTCAAGTGAACTCGAATTTTCCCAAAGTAAACCCGGAACCAGTACCACATACGGTGGTGCTGACAATGGGAGAAAACACCCAATAATACAAAGACCTCAAAATTGAATCGCATCATAGAGCAACTTACCCAGTCTTGTAGTACCCAAACGGTTGATCGTCTTTCATATAACAAGCAAGCCAAGGGGCTGAAAATCCCTCCTGCGTCGAAGAACAGTGCCGACTCGAATACATACAGCCCCCCAAAACCAATATTAATCATTCTTCATCCAATCACCAAAAACTAGGTACTCCTTGACGAGTATAGTCTCTCACCTTATATATTCCAAACCGTCGCTGGAGATGCTGAGGAACGAAGAAAGCTACCTTACTTCCCCGTCTCGATCTCCCTCATCTTTGGCCTACGCCTCCTTTCAATTGACATCCCACTCTTCCACAGATCAATTGATGTCAGAATTGCCCTCCTGTTGAGGAAGTCAGAGAATAGTGCGGTTAGTTTCACCGATAACTTGAGAGGGACTTGGGTTCCGTATTATCAGGATTAAACCCTAAACTACTTTTATTTAGCATGCCTACCTATGTATATCTTGGAAATAGAATTCTATAAATCGACCGAACGATATGATACGTATATTGAAATACGCTCATGTTTGAGAAATCACATATTTTCAATATCATTTGTGTCATGATTTAGACGGTCAACCTAATGTACGTTTATTATCTTTTATGAAAAACTCTATCGTGAAGGTTGTAAACTTTTTAAAAATTTTACATAGGTAGTTATATCTCATTTACATAAGAATATGTGAGCTGAAGAATCGACAAAAATGGGTTGGTGAGAGCCATTTCTTGTGATAAGAGACAATGATTTAAGGTTGACAGTGTGGATAGAGACCCAAACATTATCAAAAATAAGTGAATTTTTCTCCTTAGCCATATTTAAGTGATCACATTAGACCGTAAAAATTTATTTGTGTGAATATTAGTCATTGGGACCCCAATGTGTCTACTAATGTGATATAACTTGTTTAATAGGTTTTATGTAAGTTTGTGAAGCAACTATATCTTGCAAATAGAATTTTGAAAAATTGGCCGTAAGATGTGATAGACATATTAAAATACGATCACGGTAGAAAAATCACATATTTTCGATAACTTTTGCACCCCGATCTAGCCGGCCAACCCAATTTACGCTCATTCTCTCTTATAGGGAACCCTACTGTCGGAATGTAAACTTCTCTAAATTTTTACACATGCTGCTACATCTCATCTATGTGAGTGTGTGTGTGCAAAAGTATCGATAAAGTTAAATCACAATTGGGTAGGTGAGATCGTGTTCATGAAATTTTGAATGAACTTTACTCTTTTATTTTGTTATATTCCTGACAACATATGTGTGATCAAAATTGATCTTTTTATTTTTTGATGAATTAAAATCTCATGGGTAAATAACCATTTATTTATCGACCACATTGGATCTCGTCGGAAAAATGATTAGCGGGAACTTTTGCCGTAATATTATAATTATTTCCAATGCCGTTTTCAGACAAATTGATTTTTGTCGGAAATATTTTTAATCAAAAATTTGATTTCCGACCATTTCTGACGACTTGTCGAAAATAGTGTTATTTCCAACCAATAATATGTTTTGGTCGAAAAATTATAGTTGCAAAAAGGGTATGTATTGAAGAAGAGAGGAGAAGAAGAGGCCGCAAGAAGAAAAAAGATGCAGAAGAAGAAGAAGAAGAAAAAGGTGGTGGCGGAGGCGGTGGTGGTACCGTAGTGGTGGTGGTACGGTGGTTGTGGTGGCAGAGGAAGAACAACAAGAAGAAGAAACATTTTGTAAAACAAAAAAAATCCGCCAGAGAAAATAAAAATAAAAAAATAAAAGCCTTAAGTGACGGAAACATTGCGTCGTCTAAGACATATTTCCGTCGCATAGGTACGTGGCTTAAGCGACAGAATGATGGATTTCCGTCGCTATGAAAAAATATGACTGAGCTTAAACGACGGAAAGTTAGGATTAAACGACGGGACATTTCCGTCGTCTAAGACAATTTTTCTAGTAGTGATATATGTCAAAAAAAAGATCCCTCATTAGAATACTGAGGACTGATATACCTAAAAGTGTGTCAAACAAGAAGTACCACACTTTAATTTCAGAACCGGGCTTCACTTTATATATATACATATATACACACGAAGGTAAGATTAATCTCTAGAGTAGTATATATTTGATCTGACTCGGGAGGGTGACGACTGAATGAAGAAGTAAATGTGCGAGGGAAGGAGCGTTGGCCACTGTAATAGAAAGGTGTGGTCTCATATGCATGTTTTCACTCGTAACTCAACTGTCGGCTGTTAGGTTGCTTCGTCTTTCTCGAAACCAATTCTGTACCAAGGCAACGAGTTGAGGCCAGGCATATTCAATTTTTCCTGTGCTTTTGAGGATTGCCTCTGAGTAGCTTGGATTATATGGAAATGTGACTATGTGAGCTTTCATCAAAATATGCCTGCTAGATTAGCTAGTACAATTTCTAGTCAGCGACGGCAATGATATGCTGAACTTTCGTCTTAATACGCCTACAAAATAAGCTAATACAATTTCGTCCAATTCGGCTTGTTATACTTTATACATAAAATTATAACCACAAACTTTAAATGTTACCTAATCTTTTATGAAACCTTATATAAACTTAAGTTTTTTAAAAAAAATGTCAAGAAGTCAAAGATCAAAATAAAATTAGCCACTCATTGATAGATTATATACTTTGTGAGCATCTTCAATCCTTGGTTTAAAATCTATAATAAGTTTAGGATTTGTAAAATCTAATTTTAGTTGAGCTAAAATCTAATTTACCTAAAATGTGATCTATTTTGACTCAACCAAATAGAACCAAAACCTAAAATTTATAAGAGTAAGTGGGTGTATGTTATTGTCATATTTTATTAATATAATATGATTAAACAAATAAGTTTCACTCCATGTATGATTAATCAATGTATAATTAATTAATGATATAAAATGATCAAATAGATTTGGGTTTGGCTCCTTGAATTGATGATGTAAAATTTATATGAATAATTATAGGTTTGAATTGTCAAAGTGCGAGCGATATTGTTCCAACTTAACCACATTTAAGGTGTTAGGTTTTATCTACAAAAGGCATATGTACAATTAGGAATGATCCACCCACATATATGTTATATTTTCTGATGTGTAATCTCTTCTCTCCAACATTTTCCCATACGTGAAACCTAACTTTTAGATCTGCACGTGAAACTGATTAAGAAACTGAACTCATACTCCATGGTTAACCGAAAGAACTCCAAACTTCAAACTCTGACAGAACCCCAAACTCCGAAACCATTCTGAAAAAACTTAAAACCAAACTCCGAAACAACCAAATCAGAGTCATGACCTCTGAAAGAATGCACTCGGGCTCATAGTGAAGCAATTGGAGAGAGACCGGCTCTAATACCATGTCAAAGTGCGAGCGACAAGCGTGGCCTGTGGATCATCCTTGTACCGATACTGTCCCAACTTAATCACCTTTAAGGTGTTGAGTTTTATCTTCAAAAGGTCTCGGTACAATTAAGAATGATTCACTTATATATATATATGTGTGTGTGTGTGTTATATTTTATTTATCACTTTTTGATGTGGGATCTCTCTTCTCTAACATGAATGACCTAAAATTTAAATATTGTTGAAGGAAAATAGGTTTCCTAATGTGTGTCTTAGTCAAAATATATTCATAATAGGATTCGATTTCATATTATAATAGAGAATATATGTACTTTCCTTATGTATTGTATCCTCTATATATAGAGGTTTATTCTGTGAATGAAATAACATCGATATTCTCCTCAATTATCTCCTTTAGTTTATTTCGCATGTTACACGTTATCAGCTACTTTGCTCTAACCCTTAGTAAACCCTAAAAAAACAAACCCTAAATTTTTCTACCAGCCGTCCACCATACCATGGACGCACCTACTGCCCTTGACCTCCACCGTTCTACCGCTTCACCCTCAGCCTTCCTCCGCCACTTCATTAAGCGTTGCTCCACCAAGGCTCCAACAACAAAGCACTCTAACCTTGAAACGTCAATAGCCCTCACTGCGTATATCATGCCAAATCCTAAGGATGTGACCCTTAACATGTCTTAGAGGACTGCAAGAATTATGCAATCGTATCATACAGGGATTGAAAGAAACTGCATTAAGATGATTATGCCCTTTTGGCCATTGCATAAAGCTAAGTTTGTCATATTGTTGGTCCTCCGGTTAATTGTTTATTGTGTAATTATGGTTTACATATACATCTTTGCTCATTTAATTATATATAAGATACTAATAAATTACATGTTCATATGTTGAGGAATGAAGTTACCAGTTGCCTCATGTTGCTTATAGCGATTGCTTGAGAGGATTAAAGCTACACGTCGAAATCCATATATGTTGTGACATGCAACAATTTAAAAGACTCATCCATCTCTACATCGACACGTGCGTGTAGTAAAAGTTTCAAGCTTAAACTTTGTCCAAGTAAGTTTTATATTAAATTTACTGTTTTTTGAGAATTGTATATTTCATTGGGGATTATTCAACTTCACTTCTTCTTTCATCCCTACCTCTCATATGGCGTGGGACTTTTTTGAGAATTTATTGAATCATGGGGATTCATATGCTATGAGCATCGAAAAGAAAAATATGGCTATGCAAAAATTCATGAGCTGCAAAACGACCATTTACACATCTTGGTCTTGGTCTAATCCAATTTTTTGGAAATATTAGATGTCGAGGAAGTTTCTGGGACTGCGACACTTATTCTTCTTGTTTCTCGAGATGTCGAAAAAAAAGACAGAAAAAAGTCTGGAATTTGCATAAATTGCACTCCAATGATACTGGATATCACCAATGAGTGAATGACATCGAGAACACCTCACTGCCATGACATATATGGCTTATTATTAAAGATGAGGTATGCTATAGACATGGATTTATTGAGTATCTATTTTGAGTTTTGCTAGGCAAGTGTCAAAGAAATAGCTGCACAATATAAAGTATATAAACATAAGAGAGCAAAAGACTCATCATGCAGCTGAAGAAGAAGATGAATATGGTAATGATGCCAGTATCTCTATTACATATTTCAAATCTGGCAAGAGCACATTGATGTTGCAGATTTTGATTGGAACATTTATTTTCCAAGAATATATTGCATAGGTAAATATCTCAATAAATAAATGACAATTTTTGTCATAATTCATATTATGGATTAGATTTTGATCACAAGACCTTGATGCATGTAATCGTTGGCATATTCATAAAGTCTCGAATGTATTTTTATGAGAATTGAGCTTTATTCGAATTTGTTATTACAATGGCATAGAAAGCCATCAAAATGCCTTATTTTGGCATATGGTTCGAAAAAATAATTGCACCATGAATAAATATGGTGAAGCAATACACTGAGTCAAAGGAGAAAAATATTTCGGCAAGAATCAAAAAAAAGTGAAAGGAGAAAAGACCAAATGTGATGAAAAATGCCAACTATATATGAAAAAAAGTCAACAGTAATAAAAATTACTGTCCATGTGAACAGTAACAGTGAAAAAAAATTTGTTTGGTGAATATTTTCACTTGTATACATGTTGACTTATCTCCTATTATTTGGAAGTATATATATGATTTGGAGAGTTCGATTGTTTAAGGCCGATAGTGTGACTAACCACACAACACTAAAAAATATAGGCAGTTATTTATGGATTTGATGTCTCATAATCCTTATATGAGTCAGATGATTGGATCATCATAATTGATAAGAAATAACGATAGACAACTCAATTTTTATTGTCTTTATGACATTATGATTCTTATCATTGAAGCTTTGTCTGCTCCAAAAGCTAATCTAACCTTTGTAAGTTTGTTGAATACGTTGCCAATGATTTTTCATATAGAAATACGTGAGATTGGACATGAGTTTATTTGCATTGCCTCTAATTACTATGAATGTATGAGTATTAGAGAAGAATATGTGTCAGTGTGTCACTCTAGTGGGTTATATATAACCACTTTTGAAATTATTTGATTCAACAATGTCATAAGATATAACTCTTGAGATTTTGACACATATAGGTTTTGACATAGTTTGTTAAAACATCATGGTCATGATATGATGCTCCGTATATTAAAATGAAAAAATCACAAGGACATCTATTGTTTTGAGTGAAAAGAAGCAAAAACCAAAAGAACATGGTTCAGTAGACAAATACTGCTACTTTTATGACAATGTCGCCCCTTCCTCTAGGCGGCTTTGGGATATATTTTGTTATGCACATGTCGGTGCAATCGTTCTCCATTATGCTTCTCAAGTCAAATATGACTTTATGGCTAAACCAAATTCTTGTTAGTTACTATTAAAAGTCACTCACTCGTTTGTAAGACCCATTTATTTGAGAAATTAGGATTGAGATCATCCTATACAAAGGACACATGTATTCTCATTATGTTTTAATTACATTGATTCCAAATAGATTTTGTAGACAGATTCAACTTACTTGCGGACATTTTTGATATTTTATGGTGTTGGTTGACGTGCATGAACGCTGGTCACGTTTCACATTATCGTTTACTAGTTATGCTGCTTATAATACAACTTCTAGCACTTTATATATTGGGCTCACTACCCATATCATCTCAATCAGTCAATTCGACTTGATAATGCTAGGGAGTTTTCATCGATAATTTTCGATGATTATTGTACATGTTTATAGATTGATGTTTGATATCATGTTCCTATGTACACACCCTAAATATCTCGTTGGAAATCATTAAATGACTACAATGGTAGTTTAAATTTTGGTAATGCGCACCAATATTTCCGCTTGGGGTTATGCAATATTGCATGCAGCTATACTAATTTATCTATGAACCATCACTATTTAATATTTTTATGCGTTGAAGCTAGTGACTTACTCATTTATGTGCCAACATTGCACGGCCACAGCGCACTATGATGAGTTTTTAGACATGAATAAAGTATTAATGTTAGATATAAATCTCCAACCATAATCCGCTATGTTGAAACCTTGACAGACGATCTCTTTACCTCTATTTGTGGAATGTCACTTATGAGACAATCTTCCCGCCGTTAAAGGGAGATAAGAACATATGATGTTCAATAGTAACGACAGAAAATTGTCATAAATTACCCCCACTTGTCTCATCATGATCCTAAAACCATATAATATTGAAGTGCGTGGAATAATTGATGTTCATAACGTAACAGTTTCGATGCCTGCTACGTTATTTGATATTATTAAAGTGACGAGATCATATATACATGCTGCAAACATGTCTGTAAGGAATGATGTCCTATTAAGAGGGCATGGCGCCACCTAATGAACTTGGTGTTGACGCTACCACCATAGATGGTGACATAGTGACTCTATAGCGTGACTAATGGTGTCACAGGCCGTGGCTCCCTAAGAAAAAGCGGGAGACCTTATAGGTTCGATGAATACTTGTCCAAGTGAGAGAGCAAGTTTGGGACATCATGATCCATTGATCATTGATACTCAATTCCGTCTCATGAGAATATTTATGAATTATGGTTATCATTGGGGGACGCCTCAATGTTAAAACCAATTCTTGAAATATAGAGATCTCTACAAATTATATATTACACTAGTGTACATGAGGACGTGGAATATTGAGATACCGAACCTTACTTCGTTGCAAATTGGCACGTAGTATATATTGGCCTAAAGGAAAGAAGTGATCCAGGCAAAATTGAAAATAAAGGTATTTGAATTGATGATGTCGACACCACCAAGTGTAAAGCCTATCAATTTAATAAGTCTTTGTTATAAAACATGATTATAGACTTCCCTTATGGCGTAAGGCTTGTCATATTATCCTGGGATCGACTACGAGGAGATAATTCTCTCATAATGGATGTCATTGTACTCCACTACCTTGTCAGTTTGGTAGTTTCTGAAAAACTTGACATACAGCTTATGAATGTGGTCACAAGATATCTATATGGGGATCTAAATTAAGAGATATACATGAAGATCTAATATTGACTTCATTTACCCAATTCAAATGGCTCTAGACCACAGAGCACGTTTACAATAAGGTTGAAATGTTCACTAAGTGACAACTTGATTGGGAAGGGATATGATGAACGATGTCCATGAGTGTTTATTAAAACGGACAAGTTTCGGATTTTTATTATTGCTATTTATGTTGATGATATGAATTTTTATGTACTCTTAATGAACTAAGAGATACCGCTAAATATTTGAAATCCGATTTTGAGATAAATGATCTTGGGAAAACATGGTTTTGTATCGAACCAAGATTTGAGCACCATAATGATGATATTGTCCATCAATCGGCTTTGTTATATGATATTAAGGCACTCTAATGATAATAAAGTGAGGCCTGTAACTATTATCATGATCGTTCGTAGTCTTGACCTTTAAAGGGATATGTTTCGTCTAAGGGATGATGACGAAAACGTTTAAGAGGCTAAATGCCCAATCAATGTACAATATGTACATCATTGTACCCAACTAAATATACAAGACTCGATATCTCATCCATATTGTAAACTTGTTAGCTAGATTTAGGTATGCATCTACATATTGTCATTAAATTGATATGAGATCTATCTTTGGAAAGTTATGATACTTCTGAGCTCATTCTATCCCTACAAAGAGAAGAAAGTATATGACATGTTGTATTGCATCACATAACCATTATCGCAAGCCATGCTTGAAGAAAAACGCACCAAGTGCAAAATCAGAAAATCTGTCTTTTTCTGATCAGTCAACTTCGACAGAGCTTTGTGATCAGCTCAGGATGAATCTGATTGTGTATAATATATGGTTGGAAAAGTAAAAAATCTACTTTTCATAACTTCTTACAATTCGTTCATACCTATTTTGAGCAGGAAGTTATGACTGAATTAGTACACAAAAGTCATGCAATGCGTGAATCTGATTTTCAACGCAAACTCTTGTTTTGAGTTCTTGGGCAACCGTCTACTTGTTACACCAAATATTTGTGATGTTTTGGTTGAATTTGCTGATATTGGGTATCTCTTTAACCCATATAAAGATTGTTTCCAAATGAGTTATGTATTGAGAAACACCTAGTATGTATCTTTTATGTAATCAGCTATAACGAGTTATCCTCATGATCAAAGTGAAACCAGTTAGATATGAGGATAATATGATATATCTGTTTACTAGATCACTGCCTAAGTTCATTTTGAAAAGCATGTTTAAAGCATTTATATGCTTCATTTGTTTAAAGTTTCCATGATTGTAAAAATCAGGAGGAGGTGCAGATATCAGGGGAGTCTAATATATACATATTACTTTCAAATGTGATTGATGCATTGCACTTTTTTGTTCCTTCGACAAATGTTATTTTTGTCTGTGAGGTTTTATTGTTACTTGACAAGGTTTTTAATGAGGTAATTAATATGAAATGCATCTTAATGTATCATATTACTATGACACGGCACAATGATGAGTGTTGAAGGAAAATAAGTTTCCTAATATGTGCGTAGTCAAAATATATTCATAATAGGATTTAACATCATATTGTAATAGATAATATATGTATTTTTTATATATATTATATCTTCTATACATAAAAATTTATTTTATAAATAAAATAACATGGATATTCTCCTTAATTATCTTCTTGACTTATTTGTTTTGTTACAAATATAAATTTAGATTTTAAAATCCTACCCATAGATCCCAAAACTTATCCTCTTCCACCAGTTTTGACATACTCGTAAAGCTTTCACATTCTTCACCTCACGTCACAAAATCCAAGCCATGTCATTGGATAGTATCCCACACAGCCAATGAGACCCATCCTCACTAGATAATCCCCATTATCATTATCATTATCATCAATCTCATATTCCGTCCTCCAAAACAAAGCACACATTACCAACTTTCTCACCCTATTAAAACAAACCCTTCCTCTCTTCTTAATTTGATCTCGAGGCGACCAACTAGAACACACCAAAGTGACCAAACACACACCAATCTCAACAATGGCCACCGTCACTCCTGCTGCCGTTGTCATCCCCTCATTCACCGGAGCAACCAAACTTGGCCCGACCTCCGTCAAGGTCTCAGCTGCTTCTATCCCAAGAATGAGCATCAAGTCATCACTAAAGAACGTAGGCGTTGCTGTCGCTGCCACCGCCGCGAGTGCACTCCTCGCCAGCAATGCTTTGGCCATTGAGATCCTTCTCGGAGGCGGTGACGGCTCCTTGGCTTTCGTCCCCAACGAATTCTCGATCAGCGCCGGTGACAAGGTCGTCTTCAAGAACAACGCTGGATTTCCACACAACGTTGTCTTTGACGAGGACGAGATTCCCGGGGGTGTTGATGCCGGGAAAATATCCATGAGCGAGGAGGATCTCCTAAACGCTCCAGGAGAGACCTACTCCGTCACCTTGACTGAAAAAGGAACATACTCTTTCTACTGCGCCCCTCACCAGGGAGCTGGTATGTCCGGCAAGGTTACCGTTAATTAAGCTCTCTTTAGTTCTCTGTTTATTCTAAGATCATTGTTTCCTTTTCAAGGGTGGCGCAAGAGCTTATAATAGCCGAGACATTATATTGACAATTAATGAGAGAATTTGTGAGGTTCATTGTTGAACTATATATTGTCATTGTGTTTTGTATATTTTTTTTGTTCATCTTCTTCACTAGCTAATTTCAAGTTGTAGATTTGTGATCTTAGTTGTTTAAAATATGCTTTGAACAAAGAAGTGAAGTATATCAGACTATATTACTATTTTGATGTAAATACATAGTTCAGTTCCGTTACTTACACTTTGTATACTCAAAACACTTTTGGGATCAGTGTAAAATTAATCTCATGAATATATATCTTACGAAAAATTGGAGCAAGTAAGCGAGGAGCTTGGTTAAGTTGTTAAAGCATCAGGGAGGTTAGTGCGAGCGCCGAGAATCTTACCGCCAACATCAGGGAAGCTCTCTCGTCCAGGCAATGCGCCTACCTTCCCATTGGCATGAACCTCAACCGGGTACTTGATAAGGTGTCCCTGCAATTCTATAAACTCCTCAGACACGAACCTACTCCAATTATGCCTGCTAATGTCGTTCACACGCCTCACGCATTCTAATGTTTGAGGCTCCTTGAAGCAATTCTTAACCTTCCCCATGTGTTCTATCCAAAGTGACATTCTATACCCATATACCTGAAAACATATCAACGAATATCGAATATGATTAGCTTCATTGCTAGGCTGGTGTGCTGTTGATCCTGATACACTGAGAATATGGTTATAGCTATACCTGGCCGTGAGGATGCCGCTTCTTCTTGCCCCATGTGTGATGCGGTTGATATGCCCCCATGGCTATCTCGGTGTCCCTAGACCCTGCCATAGATCGTTGGTTGATATTCGCAGAACCTATTATCACGTACTCATCATCTACTACCATTCCCTTGGCATGTACATAAATCATAAACCGTTGATACTTTTGGGAGGCAGAAACCTAAAAATCCATTGCACCAATTTTTCAATTAGGAAACCCATTGTAGTTTGTGAACTCACATACTTTGTATCAGATAGATGCGTACTGAAATTTTAAAGCCTACTTTGCAGGTTTTGGAGGTTTATATGTAAACTTAAGTTTATATGAGTATACTTAAGTTCAGCATATTTGGAGGTTTATATGTAAACTTGTTCTAAAATATCAATCGTTTTAGTGATAAAAGAAGTTCTGTATGTGTTGATTACCGTGTGACCAGGAGAACCAGTTTTTTGGTTACTTGTAGACACTGTGCCAGGAAGCTTTTCTCTATTTCCAAGACAGTAGAAATTTAGGTAGTCCTGCGGATGAGCATTCTCAATATTCATGGATTTCAGTTCTTTTGCTATGATTTCATACATCATTTGCATTGTCTGTCCCTGAAAAATAATCAACAAGCAAATTTAGTTGGTGACTGAATGTGATGTTAGCAACTGAGTTTGATATATGACTTATATCCATAGATGCAATATTTGCAGCTTACCTGCCAAAAGAGAATTTCTTGCACAGAAGCAGAAGAAGGCGCACCTTCTGGCCACATTGGAATCACAATATAAACCGCAAATCTCTCTTTGGCTCGTATCTTACTAGCAATCTTTAATGCCAACTCCATTGGAATTATATTGTCAGCACCTGTATATATACCAAGCTCAATTATCATCACCTGACTTGTTTGTATTACACAAATGCTATAGTGATTGGTGAGCAATAGGAAAAGAATATATAACCACCTGCTTCTTTGTAAGTTGGCCATGCATAAGATGATCCGAGGAAATACTGATTCTCAATGTATATGAAGTGTTGCGCAGACCTGATTGCTTCGATATATGCTGTCTGGATGCTCTTGTCTATAACCAAATTTTTGGCACAGAAAAGATTCTGCAGTAAAATAGAGTGCCAAGGAACTTATTAGATGACCACTGGCTAGATGTGTATGTTAGTCAAGTTGTTAAAATTTAAAGAAAGATGTGAGCCAACCTGAATCTCAGCTTCATACACATCTTTGGGAAATCCTTTCACAGATCCAGAATCTATGGATCGGAAAATCTGTAAATTTAAATTCAGTATAGAATAAGATTTAACAAGTCAGAAGAGTAGCTAAGGACTAATAGAACTAAGATTAAAGCATGTGCAGAATGTAATGCAGCCAAATGGAATGTGAACATTAACTAATTATGACCTGAACATTCCAGTTTTGAGGATCATGTTCATCTGAAACCCGTAATATAGGATCATCATTGGAACTGCCTGGTGGGGGACTAAGTATCCATGAAATGCGGTCCAACTTGATCAAAGCATCGTCGTGCCAACGCGACACTCTTTTGAAGCGTTGCCCAAACTCTGACCATTTTGTGGCTTTTTTCCAGCGCTGCTCAAAATTAGTTAGCACATCGTATGCAGCCGGCCCTTCAATTTTGCAATGTAGATCATGCCAGGGTTGTCTTGGACCCTTTGAGCCCTATATTTGAATTGTATACTTGAGTTGTCAGTGTCAATTAACTCAATAATTCAAGGTGCACGTTACCAATAGTGCTACAAATACTCACAGCCAATGTGGGATTATGAAAATCACCCTGGAAAACAGTGTCAAGATCACTAAACAGCCGATGCTGGGGAGTATCATATCGACCATCACAGAGGTCCAGACCTCCTATAAATGCAGTTAACTTTCGATTATTCCCAGACGCTTGTGTATCCACAATCACACACTTTTGATGATGTGTAAACAAGGTTCCAACAACCTACATTAGTACAATGTGACCCGAATTAGTTAAAAAAATTATCACCAACTCAAATGCAGTTCTTCCAAAAAACACTCAAATGCAGTTCTTTGTTTGAAGAAGAATAAATAACAGTCACTGAACCATGGTATAAAGCATGCCTGTTGCTTGAAAATGCTAAGCTTACTGCTGGCATATCGAGGTGACAGCACGCATGACACCGAAGAATGCTTAAAAAATTTGCGAGTTTCTTCATCATGCGTTTGCATCACTCCAGCCTACACCAACAAAATGTCAACCCCGTAATCGAAAGCAGATTTCATAATCAAACTAAAACGAACAAGCAAACCAAACAGAAACTGAAACAAAACGCACCGTATTGATGAAGAACTTGCTGTGAGAAGTCTTGTCATCCCAAACCAGCAACAAAACTCTACACCCTTCCTGCGATTTATACTTAAGCAGCTCCCCCAAATTCAAATTGCCGCCGCTGGGCAAGGGCTTACTGGGCTCTCTGACCAGCTTGATCTTATGAAAAATGGACCAGCCCACAATGTACACCATATGATGGGCCTCCAAAATCGCGTGACAAATATCCTCCCAGCATTTCCCGTGCTCAAACTTAACCCCGTCGTCTAATTCTATCTTCTCCAGCATCCCCTCCGGCACGTGCGCATCCTGGTACAGCGTCACGTGACCCCCTTGCCGTGCCGGAAAGTAACAGTTTTCAACTCCCCGAACACGTTCTTTCGAAACACCGTCCTTATACAACGGGTTGTCCTCGCATTTCGTGAACCGCATTTCCAGCTTAACCGCCGCGTCCGGTTTCGGTGGCTTCCCCAACGGCCCGATTATCGGGAACCAATCACTGATCGTCTCGCCGGAGAGGATTCGCTTCGCCGAGACGGACGCCACGCCGATTAAATCGGCGCCGAACATGTCGTTGTCTTTCACGTAGAACTCAACTTGCGATACGGGGTGGGCCAGAGGGATGGTGAAATGCTCTTTCCATTCCGGGTTTTGGGAGTTGGAGATCACGCGCGTCCGAGCGACGGTAGCTCCGGCGAGGCAGACGGTGACGTAAGGGTCGCTGGTGATGATTTTATGGTGATGGTGGTGCTCTTTGGTACAAGCAAACGGCTTCCGGCAGGCGGAGAAAAATTGGCGGAACCGCTCGGAGAGCATGTCCATGTTGGGCAGACATCGAGCTTCGATGATTTTCAAGTCAAGGTTGCCGTGAAGGTGCACTACCGGTGTCTCGGAAGAAGTCTCTGTTTGTGTTTCTGATTTGTCTTCGCCCATTATGTTTCAAACAAGAATATTCCGATAAGTTTATTTGGTCGGTGTTTCGACGTTGGCTTTTGGTAGAAGAAATTAACGAAGAGAGATGTTTAGGTTGAAATGAATTTGAGCTTGTTTTCCCTCTCTCCGACGAAGCCAACGGCGAAGAACCGAAGGCGGCTGGAGAAGATCGGCAATATGGGCAGCGGAATGGGACTTGTGTATTTAGGTGGAGGTTATGGCGTTCTGCGTGGGAACGTGAGGTCTGGTCTGGCAGGGGTTCAAGTAGAAATTGTGAAATGGAGTAGGGGACACGTGGAGGGTAGTAAACAATAGTGAAGCTTGCAAATCTAACCAATTTTTTCTGCAACCTTTCTGGAACGATGAAAGAGAGGTTTATAGGAATTTGATGCTATCTCCAGCTCTACTATCATCTTACTAATTTTGACGTGTTATCATCAATATATTCGAATGGCGTTGCTGATTGGTATTGTGAAAAAAAATATTTTGATTGTAATTAATGATGATGACTAAATTTGTGCAAAATTTTATGTTCACATACTAGTCGTATAAAATTTAACAACAAATAACAAACAAAATAAAGATCATTACATATCTTTCATCTATCGATTATGGATAGATAAAGAGTTTGTGAAAGCAACTACAGTGACACATATAAACAAGACTTAATCATGTGGATAAATATCTGACAAAAAATGTATCATGACACATGAAATAGTAACTATATCAACGTTTGATCTTTCAAATATTTTTCTCAACCATATTTGATGTAACTAATCATTTCAATCTCATAATTTGGTGGAGTATTACTAAATCTCTTCAATCTTGTATTCTTGTTTATTATAGCTATGCGGAGGAATACAAATTTATAATATACAAGGTACATATTCCCGTTTCTATGAATTTTATTGAGTATTGACATGTAAATGTGATTGACGCTTGAATCCATGCTCTTAAAAAAACCATGTGATGAGTTGCTGTCATATGGATGAGCTGTCAGACCCAATTTAACAAAGTAGCTAGAGGTTGGTCAATGGTTTTAGTTGACTATTTTGGGATAATGAAGGCAGCTTCTAAAACTTTAGACCGCCCTCATGCTTCAGACGAGTCTCAGTCAGCCAAATGCATCTAAACCATACCTATAGTCTTTTCACGACCAAAATAAGTGACTAAATTACAAGAAAAGGCATGAAAAGGCCAATTCTGGTGTGTGCAGTAACGAGGAACTGATCAAATCCAGGCCAATTCTGATATGGTAGATTCACTAGCATTATCAAGATAAATAATATACACAACAAAAGATGAAGCAACAGATACATACATTATAGTACATACTGATTGATCTTATGATTTCAATATAAACACTGCAATTCTGATGGAGGAGTTTTATGATTGGGTTATCAGCCTCATGTTCAGGTTACCGGTGAAGGCGAAAACAATACCTCTCTCCACAATGCAACTTCCTAATTCCAAAATCAACCAAAAATCGTTGATACTTGATATTATGCAGACAGAACTATGCCAGGACAAGATAACCTTTGCAACTCGACAGTTGTGTACCGAACAATGAAAAATTTATGTTCGGAACATGAAAACTAGGGTTCCATGTGATTGCTATTGCTGCTGCTGACCCGTTCGCTTGATATGGAAGGAGCAGCCTTTATCATCACACTTTGAATGAAGGCTACCATCTACACACATACGAAAGACTGCTAAAATCCACAGAACACAGAACAGATGCAAGTAAACAACAATATACATGCAGAAGGGAAACTATACAAAACATGTCCTAATATAAAAGGTCTCAAGAATCTTGAACTTCAGCAGGCTACATTGCTAGCTCAGATGAGATGAACTATGAACTTGAGTTTATACATAGTATCAGTCACTTAGAACAAAGTGCTCATGATACCTTTCCCTATAAAATCATTTAATATGCTGAAGATACTTCAGTAAGATTGGCTATCATAATGATTTCAGTAACGATTTGTCTCTAACAAAAAAGTTAGAGACTATAGTTATAACAAAAGTTGCTGACAAAGACAACCATCGAGAAGTATAAGCTCTTACCGCAGCAAATCCAACGCAGACGATACTAAAACCAGGAAAATTGAATGGAGCCTTTTCAGACAGGAACAAAGCTGGAAGAATGAGTCGAGATTATTAGTTTAGAATGGAAGAAAACTAGGGTAAACAAGAATGTTGAGGGGAATTTCAGAACACCTGTTAGAGGAGAGAAAGCAAAGGGAGATATAACATTTGCAAAGGAGCATATGCCTGAAATACACCCTTGAGCCTTTCCCTAAAACAAAGAGTCACATAAAGCAAAGACAACTTAGAGAGTTAAAGAGCAAGTTAATTAAAAGCTGTATACTAATTCAATTGCAAAGGATCAGTTAAACAAAATACACGAAACTGATAACAGTCAAACTTAAGGTATAATTCAAATAACAGCGACTCTTCTCAAGAAAATTACCTGCTCAGACGGCCCAACTTGTTTTGATACAATGCTTCGCATCTGTAAATGTCCCACTGAATTACTCCAAATCGAACAACAGGTAAATGCTAAACATTGGAACACAACGAAAGAAACTTACACATGGCTGTGCAAACACAAAAAAGATGGAGAACATAGCCGCAGCATATGGAACCTGTAACATTTCAAAATGTTAGCCATACTGAAACAACAAAAGTTAGCCAAACCTTATACCAAGATGCAATCGACTAAAACATATAATTTTACTTTCACAATTAAGAGACACTCGAGATTGCCAAAGAAGTTACAAGTACATACCCAGAAGGACCATGCAAGGCCATAAAAGAACATCTGCAATAGGTACGCAGATGATTAGATAAGAGATCAGTATGCATGTCAAAATTCTCACAAACAAGACGAAACCTTTGTGGCTTTTGTAGAAGTAATATGCTTACATGTGCACAGCTAAAAAGAAGCCCTATCGAAAGTAACCTCTCCTCTCCTAAAACAGGAGCCAGTAAGGGCATGAGAACCAGCTGCAGGAAGTTCAAGTTTTTATGACCATTAAAATGTAATGATGGAACAATGAAGGAAGTTAATCCTGCAAAATAAACAATCCAAAGCAGTGAGAAAAACCTGTGAAATAGTGCTTGCCACGCCCGAAATCACCATAAGGTCAGCAAACTGATCCTTGTTGAAGTGAAACCGGGCCTTTAAATAGTACTGCAAAGCAAACAATGGATTTCAACCACAGCATTTTTATGTGCAACTCCAACAAAGTCTACCGATACATGATTAGTATTCCACAAACTAATATATAAGATAAATAAAACCAGGTTTGAGACCCATTTGTCTAAGACCAAGTGTTGCTCTCACTTACCAACAGTGAAGCATGAAGACCAACATCGGCCAGATTGCTGAAAAACGCCACAATTGCAGCTTGGGAAAATGTAGGGCTGCAAATCATGAGCGCGAAACCAATTGAATATCATGGATTTGAGAAAGGGGGAATTAAATGCTGGGCTACTGAAAGCGGGAAAATTGAATGACCTAGTTTTCAACAATGCAATTAAATCAGGTAACGAAGGTAAAGCCTTGGTAGCCTGCAATTCCGCATTTGAGTTTTCATCCGAGTTCAAAACTTTTGGCTTTCCATTTGAAAGCAATGGGGCGGAAATGTCATCATCTATAATTGAATCCGGTAGGAAAAGCCTCATGTACATTACTGCTACCACCGCCACCGATGTCGCAACCTAATAACAATAACATCAGAGAATTCATATCCTACATATATAGGTACATGTTGAGATACATGAAGGATAAATGAAACAGAGAAGGAGAGAATACCTGAAACATTGAGGGAGTGGATACGAAACGAGTAAATAAGGTTCCACAGACGAAGGCAGATGAACTAATCCCGGACATAATTCCAAAGGTCGAGGCTCGTCGTCCTTCTGGAACATTATCAGCCTGAGAATTGATACGAACATGGTGGTGTCAAGTACAGAGACACGGAGGACAGGTTTCGGCTAAATATTAGAGCTGAGAAATCAGTATTGCCCTTATGTTTTTACTTTATGACGGATAAGTATTCAACCGCTTCCAACAGTATTTTGTATATTCTGGAAATTCCGAATAGTTTTCGGTGAGTTGTTGGTTCATAAATTGTTTTTAAATTCGCCGTAAATGCGTCTGAGGGCTCGATACGCTTCCGATACGGTCAGATATGTATCCGTCATAAACAAAATACATAGGGCCAATACTGACTTAGTGGATCAGTGCTCCCTCTACAAGCCCTCGGGAAACTTACTACATGGGCCTAAGTATGTAAGCCCAGACAAAAAACCCAAATAGTTACCGGGTAATGTGGCCCATGAAATCCCTAGATCGGAACATGGTGCTGTTAATTTGCTTACCACATAGGCTAGGGCGAGGCAGTGAACGCTGCCTTCGCAAACCATGGCAGTGAGAGTCTTGGCCACAAAGTAAGCATAGAAGAAATTCCTTGTCCTACTGTAAGCTAATATTCCTGTAAGCAATTCTTAATTAGGATTAAGTAATCAAAGCTAAGGAATATATAGAAGCATGTATAAGTACCTAAGGGGATTATAGTGAAAATCATTGGAAGAGTGAGCAGAGCCTTTCTCCCAAATTTGTCTGAAAGATTTCCAACCAAAGGCATCATCACCAGTGTTCCCAGCCCTACGATCTGCATGCACATCATCAATCCATCAAGAACATGAAGTTAATGTACCACGGCAATCAAGATGTATAATTGTTCTTTTTGTTACTTGCATTTGAGAATAAAATAGTGCAGGCAGCCAAACCCCAAAAAAAAGGCAGACACGAAAGCAAAATCAATGAGGTTGTCGGTGAAGAACGTCAGACCGTCCGGCAGGTGCAATTTCCGAGTTTGTCGACAAGCTATAACAAACTTGCAAAGCGCCAAAATTGCACTCACTCAGTAACTCGTCGTGATAAATAGTTAAACTCATGGGAAGAGTACGTGATGAGAAAAAATGAGGTACGTACCGCCTACCTCTCTCTTTCGTCATAACGTACTGAGAATCAGCATCGTGTTTTTTTGTTCATAAGGTGTACTTGCTTTTCTTTCCTTTTGTTCATGGTGGCCAGAAACGAAAATAATGATGAAGATGATTAACGAAAATCTAGTTAATTATTTCTATGCAAGAACTAAGAATAACATAACTGATAGCTAGAATTTACCCATTGTTGAAATCCGGTGAGGTAAATAGCCTAGGAGCAGTGGTATTTTCCGGGACAAAGGGCAGACATAGTAACATCGGTGATTGCCGGAATCATCATGGAAGTAGAAAAACCATGCAGAAACAATGTACAGAAGAGGCGGTTCAACCTAATCCCACCCTTTGACGAAGATAGCTTTTCCATCTTCCTCACCGGTACGTAACGGTAATGCTAAGATGGAGCAAGTTAGCTGACTGAATGTAAAGCTTAGAGGCTAGAATAAATGGTGACCCACAAGAGAGACTGCGAGAAATGCATGCCAGTAGTAAACTACAACATAAGAAGGTCCGTGGTGGTATCTAGCTAGCTATATCAAGTATTAAGACCAAGGTGTATGTAATGTGATATTGCATGTGTGTCACGTACTGGACCGTCTAGGACTTGTGTGTGACGTTTGTTAATTAGCAATATATGCAAGACCGCATGATCAATTAATGCATGTTAATGATGTTATAACCAAGAAATGGAAGCCCGGCATGATCGACACACGCAAGTGATCGAGCATTTTGCGCGTCCTTTATTTCTAAGTAGACTGTTGGCTGACGCAAGGATGGGCAATCGCTTTGGAAGATTGGAACTAAGGCTCAAGTTCTGAGTCATACATGCTTGTTCGACTAAATGATATCACTTCTACTCGCTTCACTCCGTCAGACTTATAAAACAAGTAACAACTAAAAACCTAACTTCCATAATGTTAGGTCTTTGAAATTACCAATATACTTAAACATATACGTATCGTGCTCTGCTCGATCAATCTATAAAATAGCAAAGAGCAATAAGCAGATGGATGAGATATGCGTGTAGGATCGAGTTTTGTGAAGTAGTGATGGCAAGGATGAAAATCGAGTTCCATGATTTTAATGGATATCCAATTAAAAACAGGGATAGTGAAACTGTGAATAGGATCGAGTGTGGTGATGATGATGGCTTAATTTGCACAGTAAAGTGACTTCGGACCCTTAATTAATTTTGACTCTTTGGCAGCATGCATTATGGGAAATTTCCTTTTTCTTCTTTTCTTGTTTTAATCTGAAGGGAAATTTCCTAGTTTTTAGTTTTTACAACATTCAAAATGTGGGAGACAAGAAGGTTTTGTTGCTAGCTGGAATCAGAATTAACCTTCAGTCTAACATAGAATATAATTGATCGAATATTTGGTTTGTATTTGAATGCGCGCGGTTATAACAAAGAAACAACAAAAACTATACGTACATGAAAAATAGAACCGTCCAGAGGAATAAGTTGGACGAGGAATGATTTTTTACCCAAATTTTTCAGAAGAAAAGAAAGTTAAAATCAAAAGGTGACCGGTTCATTTGCCTGCGGAGAAATTAAAGAATAGATGATAGCTAAGCTAGCTTTTGCCAAAATACAGTGCTGGGTATATATGGCAGTCGGCAGGCCGGCCGGCCGGAATAAAGAACTAGGTGAAAAAATCGATCAGAGTACTTACCGCTTGTTGAAATCCGGTGAGGTAGATAGCGATGGAGCACTCGTCTCTTCCGGGACAAAGAGCAGTCATCGTTACATCTGTAATGGCCGGGATCACCATGAACGTCGAGAAGTTGTGCAGAAATATCGTCATGTAGAGGTGGCTCAGGCCTCCTGATGATAACTTCTCCATTACTCTATAACCAATGTGTTTATACCTCCCTCTAGCTAGCTCACTCCACTCTCTCTTCGATATCTCAGCAGTCTCAGTCGGACTCTGATTTCAACTGCTTGCTTTTAAGGGAAGGAGAGGAAGGTAGCTCATGAACTGGAAATGGCTTCTCACTCTTCTATATCCATTCCTGGTTAATAGAAATAAACTAGAATAGCTTGAAGCTTGAAGCTTGAAGCAGGACAGACGTCGGTAGAGAAAATTTACGTGAATAATAATATATATAAAGTATTGGCCTAGCTGCTGTATAAAATTATGAAATTAGTGAGGAATATTTGCCTAAAAGGAACAAAGTGCGGACATGAAGCAAAGGATGCGTGGCTTGTAAGTCCCCTCTCGCAAGGAAAAGAGACAATTATATCTTCATGCGTGTAAACTGCAATTACGCTTTCACGCGTGCAAGGCTGGTCGATCGATCATCTACCACAACACCTTTCAATTTTATATCTGCTGAACAGTTTCTATCCAACTTGTTTTCAATTTTGATTTCAGAAAATCCAGAGTTTATGATTAGAAGAAAAAAAGAGTATTATCTTACCAAGAGTGAACTTGGGATTTAGATTTATTAATTTTGAATCAAGCTGGGCCAGCTGGTGGATCGATCGAATGGATTAGGCTATGAGACAACTTTTGATCAAATGAATTACTAGATTCAAAAGCTAGGCCTGATTTTGTAGCACGACAATTTCGGAGCCCATAAAAGCTTTACAGAAACGAACCTGATAATAGTTATAATGGTGTGAAACATCAAGACCCGAGTACCACTATCAAGTGGCAAGCACTCTCTAGTTGTTTTGTTAAGATTATCTTTGATGGTTTAGTTATAAGTGATTTGAAAACAGGTCATTTTATCGTCTGAGATGTTCATGACAGACTTATATTTGCTATGTCCAGCCATGCTGGAAGAGTTTCAGTACATGTTGCTGAGACGTTAGCACTAAAAGATAGCTTGGTGAAAAGGAAAATAGAAAGTTAATACCAGTTTCTTATTAAAAGTTTTGATTTATAGTGTGTGAGATCTACGAAAATCGGAACATTTCATGGATTTGAACCTATACTATATAAATTTCAACACCACAAACAATAATACAAGTAAAAGAGTGTAATTATAACACTCTTAATTACAAACCTATTCCGTTTCTTAATTTTTAGGTGCTCCCGAAAACACTAGGCCAATAACATAATTAGATGACACTTGTGAGACAACATAAAAAACAACATTTTGAAAAAATGTCGTTTGTAGTGTTTTGGGTCCTTTAGATGACATATGATTAGTAAAAGTCGTCTTAAAGATATGTTGCCTACATACTCTTTGATGCTACTTCAGTTTTTCTAAGTTTGAAGAAGTCAGACGACATATAAGTGTGATATGAACAAACCTATAAATAGCTACTTTCTGTTAAAACTTTACACGACATATATATGTTGTCTGATTATAAATAGCTACAAATGAACAAGGATGATATAGACAAAACAATAATCTCCCCATGAACTAATAATAATAATTTTCCTTGAATAATAAACTGATGATAATCGATTGTTCTACCCTTTGAAGTTTGACATAAAATACAGTACATAATGAGAGATCTAACGGTATGTAAATATCTTGTATCAAGATTACAAGTTCATGTATCGTTTCGATTTATTTGAAAGTTAGTGTATCAATCTTTGAAATTGGTCATATTTGACGTATTGTTCTTAAAAATTTTCATATTCAGAAAGTATTAGACTTACAAAAATTGGATCTCTTTTGGGTTATGGAATATTCGGTTATAATTCAGAAAAGAAAAGTGACGGAAAGATACTCAGAACATCTGTAGATGTAGTAGCTCCTCTCCCTCAGCCTGTGCTCTCAAGCGAGCAATAATTGCTCGTACAAGAGCATTTTAACTCGACCAATGAACAGTCGCCACTGCAGATACCACCTCACGTCCCACTGTTTGTGTTACCGGTGCACATGCTCATAAATCCAAAGCAACATTTTTTTGTTGTATTATATAAAAAGTAAAAAATAAAGATCACTTGAGAAAATGTGCCAAGTGATGACTGATGAGAGTGGAGTCACTGTTACTAAAGAAGAAGGTTCCACGTGCTGTGTTCAGGTCCACCAGCTCTCGTTCCGTAATTTTCTATAGTTTTAGCAAATCCGGCAAAGATGTGCAACTTGCAAAGTAAGGCTCAATTAACTAATAAAACCTCACTCATTATCACCAAAACTAAACATTAATTATAGTAAATATGCTAAATATCTGTGTGGAGCTAGCTGTGTTATCTATCTCAATTTGGAGTGTGCTCACGCCAAAATTATTGTAGGCACACTTTAAAAATTTATTAATGAATTTCATCGGTTAATAATTATATTTTTATTTTATTTTAAAAATAATATCATAAATATAATCAAACTATTTATTTAAGTTGATTTAAATGTATCATTATGCACCAAATACGTTTTGGTGATCACGTGGTGTAACACATCATATTATTGTCCTTACTTTAAATTTTTTAAGTGTAACATAATCTCTTATGTGGATGAACGTTTTGTACTGAAAATATGGTTATTGACAAAAACACTAATGAAAAAACGATTCGATAACTGTACCGAACTAAAACGGTATTTTTTTATGGTCACACCGCATCGGACCGCATAAAAACGGTTCAGATGCGGTTTGAGGTTGTAATTCAACTGATTTAAACCAAACTGCACCGAATTACATTTTTTTATTTTTCATTGATGGAATTTGATTGTAATATATAAAAAAAATCATTTATGTTCAAGTTTGTAGTTTACAAGTTGTTGTGATAGTTGATTTATTAAGTTATCAAATATGGTGTTTTTGCTAATTAAATGATATTTTGATGACATTTGTAGATTTGTAATGCATTCAAAATTTGTTCATGCCTTATAGAAATTGTTGGACAAAGATTTGGACCAGTGTTTGTTAAAATAAATAAATCGGTTCACACCGAAATCGAATTACACTGTACCGAAAAATTATGTAACCAAATTATTCGAACACTGAAAAAAGTTTGGTAGAAACATTGAAGTACGTGTCAAGCAACGATTGGCACGTGCAAATCAGCTCCTTGTTATCCAAGTTAGAGCGTGAGAGACATGTCTTTCATTAACTCTCCCTTTTCGGTGGCAAAAACATTCTAGAATGACTGGAAATGAGATCATTTGAGAGGTAGAAAAGAGATGGATAGTCTGTTAGAGCTTCCCTAAAAACTTATATAAAACTTGAATAATATATATTTTACAAGAAAAACATTATTTTTTTGCTTCAATAACTCATTTAAAGGATTCTCTATAATACAAAAAGTAATAATAGAAAGAAACATAACCTCTAAATCCATATAATATTTACAAATTTGTATATTCATGTAAACTTTATTGTTTGTTTTTTTTTAATTCATTATATTCCCTAAAGAAAGAACAAAACTTCATTAAGTTAAAATAATTAACCAGATAATTAAGGTTTGATTTGAATCAATTTATATATTTCTATAAATTTATTAAATTATACGGGAAATGTTTAATTTTGTATATAAAATAGAATAGCTGTTGGAGTTTAGCTCATTTTCTTATAGATATTTTATGATTTTCTCCTCAACAATATAAAATTAATACAAGAGTTATTGGAGATAATCATAAGGTTTGAACCATTGAAAATTCGATTCAACTGTCTTCTAGCAAGGCTGAACGATAGAGGTGACATAAACCATCGTTTAGTGTTCGGATTTCCAAATAGGGATTCCTACAAGTTTAGTTTGTTATTGGATTCTAATGTGCTCAGGTTATAATGTTGGAATTCTCCAATTTTGTTGGAAGGTTCAAAAACCCTCTACTCATCGCCATTGTCCAGAAGTAGGCACCAAATCCTCCGGATCAGGAATCTCATCAAGAAGAAGCCGACAAGAAGGTCATCGATCTGGTGGACCCAATATGGAAAACGTCGCCGCCGCACAGGTCGGATCGATCCCAGGAACCAAAGAGGAGCATTATACAAACTCTATCTCAACCGGTGAACCATATTTATATCCTCCGATAGTGTAATTAGTAAAAAGTAGATGACACAGACGAGACGCGCCAAGCGCGCATACTTCATACCAAAAGTAAAATGTCATAATTTTACTACGTGAAACAATACATGATGTATTGCGTACACAACAGACGTTCTCTTCAAACATAAGTTTATCATACACGTTTTTATTTTATTTATTTATATGTATATATGTAAGGACTCTTCAAGTGAGGAACTTTTTTTTACTTATATGATGGATGAAGAATTTCATTAACTTTTTTATCACATTTTTACATCTTCACCGTTTAATTTGTTGATCATAGTGTATAGATCATTTCTGGAAATTTTCATCCAATTTGGTTATCGTTAAGGTCTTTAAAACTGCTATTTAGAACTATAAGCATGAACAGTTCAGCTTTGGCAAATTTGATCCGTCAATTTATTTTAGCTAGTTCAAAGCCTTAACGATCTCCAAATTAGATAAAATTTTATAAAAATAATCTACATATATGCATCTAAATATTAAATGGTGAAGATGTTAATATGTGAACAAAAAATTAGGTTAAAAATTAATCTCTCCTATGCCAAAAAAGAAATCTCTTAATAGAATATGTATTATTATATTTTGTTTTTTAATATTATATTCATATTTATACTTTTGAAATCTTTTTTTGATAGGAATTTATACTTGAAATCATTAAGAGTGAACTGAAAAGAGTTCAAACTGAGCTCTATTTTGGAGCGCAGGCCTTCTGTCTCCATCCTCATATCAACGTGTTCAAATTTCCACACCTGGAATCAGGCACAAAGCTACGCGCGTGCATTTAAGACCCCCTCTTAGATTGGTAATAAATAAAACATAAAACCCCAAAATTAGCAGCCACACGGCCCACACCCCCTCTTATATTTCTCCTCCCACTACCACTACATTTATTCCCCTTCTTCACTCACTCTTTCTCTCAAAGTCCAATGGACTCTTTGACCCTCTTCTGTACCGGTGCTCTCCTCGCCGGTGGGCTCTACTGGTTCGTCTGCGTCCTCGGCCCTGCCGAGCGACAAGGCAAACGTGCCAGAGATCTCTCCGGCGGCTCAATCTCCGCCGAAAAAGTCCAAGACAGTTACAACCAGTACTGGTCTTTCTTCCGTCGCCCTAAGCAGATCGAAGCCTCCGAGAAAGTCCCTGACTTTGTAGACACCTTTTACAACCTCGTAACTGATATTTACGAATGGGGTTGGGGTCAGTCCTTCCACTTCTCCCCCTCAGTCGCTGGGAAGTCTCACAAGGACGCTACGCGCCTCCATGAAGAGATGGCCGTCGATCTCATCAACGTGAAACCCGGACAACGCATCCTGGACGTCGGATGCGGCGTGGGAGGGCCGATGAGGGCGATTGCGGCGCACTCGCGGGCCAACATCGTGGGGATAACAATCAACGAGTACCAGGTGAAGCGGGCGCGTCTGCACAACAAGAAGGCCGGACTCGATTCTCTATGTGAAGTTGTCTGCGGTAACTTTTTGGAGATGCCGTTCCCGGAGAACAGCTTCGACGGCGCGTACTCGATCGAGGCGACGTGTCACTCGCCGAAGCTGGAGGATGTGTACGCCGAGATCTTTAGGGTTCTGAAGCCTGGAGCGCTGTACGTTTCGTACGAGTGGGTGACGACTGACAAGTACAACGGTGACGACGCGGAGCACAGGGAGGTGATTCAGGGGATCGAGAGAGGTGACGCATTGCCGGGGCTGAGGGCACACGTGGACATCGCCGAGGCGGCGAGGAGGGTAGGGTTTGAAGTGGTGAAGGAGAAGGATCTGGCAAAGCCTCCAAGTGAGCCATGGTGGACTAGGTTGAAGATGGGCAGGATCGCCTACTGGCGCAACCACATTCTTGTTACTGTGCTATCCTTCTTGGGAATTGCGCCCAAAGGAACGGTGGATGTTCACGAGATGCTTTTTGTCACCGCTGACTATTTGACCAGAGGTGGTGAGACCGGAATCTTCACTCCGATGCATATGATCCTCTGCCGGAAGCCGGAATGATTGTTTCAAGTCACATTGGTACTAATGTATGGTCCAAAACCGTCCCCCTTGTTATTTTTAGTCCTTTTTCATTTTTGTTTTCAGTTTTAATTGTCTAATTTATCTCCCCCAATGTATTTGGAATTATTTTGAGTTTCGTGATTAGGATATTTCACATTCTAATGTTTTGGTAGTAATAATGTAATCTTCGCTCTTAGTTTTTGTTTTGTTAGTTTTTCTCTGATGTATTTGGACTTTGAATCATCTAGTGATCTATATATCTGTACCCAGAAATTCAGAATCTGTCTATTCTTTTTGGTAAATTAAAATAATAAACCGGTCTCTGGTAAATTAATAATAACAATTCATCTGAGCCCATGTTCCGGATAGACGACACAAATGCCCTCCTGAAATAAATCTGGATTTATGTTTCCAATTTGATGCTTGGCATCGTGGATATCGTGTTTCCTCTTGACAGCAGAGAAGATCATATCTGTCCGGAAGTTTCGGCCGCGAGTAATAACTTCAGGCTTGGTCCACATTTGTTCAAGCAAACTGAAAAAATGTAACGCCTCTGTAATCTAGGCTAGAATGAGAAATCGAATTAGATTGTGAGCGGCCGATGTAACGTAAAACCGGTTCGATTTTCTTCCTATGTAACGTAAAAATAAACGGGTACAATAGGTTAGGGTTAATGTCCTAATTAAGTTGCAACAAATGTGAATGGAGGAACTGAGGAATTGAGAACATGTGACGTGAGGTTAGGTAGCGAGGAAGGGTGTCTTGTTGTGCCCTTGTGAGTTTGACATGGGGTGAAGCATGAAGGGAGAAGGAGCAAGTGTTGGCAATTTGAGTTAAGAGTGTCATGTTGTGCGTGGGTTTTAGCCAAAGGGCCTCGAAACATGCCGACAGATGGGGTCGCCACTGGGGTTTGGATCTCTGGCTCACTCATTGCAGCTTTCTTCCTTCCTCTCTCTACTCGTCTCCTCCCCTCTCCTTCGATGTTCTCCACGTCGTTTTGTTTTTTTCTTTTTTATTATCTCTGCCACCCTGTATATACTTGCAACGTATCATTTATTTTTTATATAAAGATAATATTAATATATTTGATAAGTGCGTCTATTTTATTTTTGCCATCTCAGTTGGCGGCAAGAGATCTGAGATTTACTCTACCAGATAGATGGAACGGTACACAGTTCAGAGTTCGTAAGAAGAGCACTCAGAAATCGCATGTGATGATGACGATGATGAACGACTAAAATGTCGGTAATTATATAAATTTGATGCGTTAAAAAATAATTTTTTTTAGAAAATATTAATAACAATAAAATTTTAGAGATGTTAATAATGAAATTTTAAATAAAATTTTAAGTGATATTTGTTTTTTATATTATGTATTATATTTAAAAAGAAAACATTGTATAAACATTACTCTATAAGAAGTTATAGTAATCTAAGATGAAAAAGTAAGTGCGGAACCGTTAGTAATGAGTAAAATGGATAATTTTTGTAGGAATTTTTTTGAATGATAGATATAAATATTTAACCTATGGATAAATTATTAAACATGAATTAAGAATTGTAGATGTAGATGCCGTGATTTGGTTGGTTAAGGTGTTTAACCAACAACTTTGAGGTTACGGGTTCAAATATTAAAGATATATGTTGGGGTGTGAGTTACTAGTAATTTTTTTTTAAAAAATGAAAATTTTGAGAAATTTCAAAAATTTCAGGAAATTTTGAAACGTGAAAAGATTGGGAAGTCAAAGATATTTTTTTAAAAAAATATCAGGAAATTTTTAAAATATGAGAATATATCAAAAAAATTTGAAATTTTCGGACGAGAAAAACTTGAGAAGTCAAAGATATTTCACTTAGTGGGAAAAACGGAAAAATCGCAATTCCATCGAAAATTTTGATTTTTAGGTCCTTGACGATGATAATAAGAAAGGGTAAATAAGACATTTTGATGTTGTTTGCAAAAAAAAGGAAGTGCAAATTTGAAATTTACTCTATAAATAATTTATGACAGAGGGGCATGTATGCTTCTGTAAATGAACATTACCCATAACGAACATGAAATGATCTATGTAGGCATAAAATGTTTTATTTGTCACATCATTTTATAAATCAGCCCTTCCTCGCTGTTTGATCTTAATTTTGGAACCATTTGAGATATTTCGTTGCTTTGGAGTTTTGTAGACTTCTTCATAAGAAAATATCCCCCCTTTTGTATCAGATATTTTTGGTTGTATTCTTCCAGTGGATTCATTAGAAAGCGAGACATTCATACCATAGAATGTGAATAGTATTGTTGCTACCTAGATGTTGAAAAAAATCGCTTTACTTACCAAAGGAAACCTCATTTTATAATCAGTCACGTCTTGATTGAATGTGGATTTAGCTTTTTGACACTGGGTTAGGCCGAATAACGGGGGACGGTTGTACAATTCAAGGGTCCAATAGTTCACTCTAGCTACAACAAAAACAAAATAAACAGGCATGCCGGATACATATGTGCTCTAGTCATCATATGCTTGGATGTATGATAGAAATTTCGGCCCTAATTATTTTCAAAATTGGTCTGGACTACTCTACTATCTAGATGTTTGGACTAAAAATAATATTTATTCGGCAAATGCTTTTAAATAAGCTTATTGGATCAATTTGTGCGGTTAAATATCTGTACTTTTTTTCCTGGTTATGTATGACTATATTTGCATATTGCTTAAAGATTTATTTCATAATCTTTTTAGAGATTTATTTTCTAATTGATTTAGCGATCAGAATTTCAAATTAACTTGATTCGCAAGAAAAAATAAACTCTAGTTCTCTATATAAAGTGGTCGATGGTGAACGAAGAAACACAACTCAACATACAAACAATTTTACACTCTGCAAAACAAGTCTCTTCTTGACCACCTATCTACCAAAAATACTCCTGAGGTCTTTTTATTCCACCAAAGCCCGATCAAATGACAATTCATGCATCTGCTCACCAAGCTTCATCGCGAGTAAAAAGTTCATTCTCATTCCATTAAGCCCCATCACAAGCAGCTTTTGCAGCGTGCCAGCACCTTTAGGTTAGGTGCAACATGTTCTTCTTGCTCGTTCACCTTCTTGACTTCTTTCTCAAGCAACTGACATGCGGGTGTTGATTAAGTCAACATTCAGGTTCTTTTTCTGACCTAGTCGAGGAGAGCTAGGATTTTTCTTTGCCATTTGTAGAGCAGACGGATCTCACTTGAGCCGATGTGGTCAAACAGAATTATAATCAGGATCACAAGGTTTTGTCAACGATTTCTCTTCAACGAGGGGATATTTTCTAGAGCTTTTACACAATAACAATGGTTTTTATGGAGCGGTGCTCTTGATGAGTTGTAATGGACTGAGGAAGGACTTTTTGCTCGCAATGAGGGTTGGAGAGTAGATTCGGGAATTATCGATCGGGCGGGTTTGATGAAATTAAAAGACGTTGTGCGTCTTTTTGGTGGATAGGTGTTCTGAGAAATGCTTGTTTTACAGAGCAGCGTAGAAGGTGTCATAATTTGAAGCAGAATAGCGTCAACGACCCTTTGTTTTTCAGCCTCTGATATTGAGGCAGTGAACTAGGTATCGAGGTGGCTGGGGCATTGTCCTTCTCCTTCTCTCCAGCTGTTAAAATCAAAAACATCAGTAAATGATGTTGTACAAATGTAGTAAACAATCATGAATTCACAAAAGGTAAAAGGGTAGGGAAGAATCGTTGATGACGGCTTCTCTGCCTCTCTTGTCAAATGAATGGAGGTTTGCACTGGAAATCTTTCTTCTCCCTATAATTAGAAAATCAGTTAGTGGACCTTCATGTTCTGGAAAATTTGGGTAAATGCAAATTCAGGAAGAGGTTATTACCTTTATATTAGAGAATTCAGTTGCAGGTGCTGGAAGATGAATGGCCTTCGGTGACATGGTTGAACCTGAGAGGATAGCTTGGTCTTCTGAGGGCAGGATGGCTTTCGTCCTGCAGAATACAAATCTGCTACGTTGCACGGACACTGCGACACGATACGGTGATACGACAAAACCTAAAAACTGCATATCCGACACGACAAATAGAATAATATATTTATATATTTTTAATACATCAAAATATACTAAAATATGAAATAAATCAATTATATTATCAAAATAATGTTTTGAATCAATTCCATTGCATAATCCTAACAAATAACATCAAACCGAATTAACAAATGTGCCCAAAGCTGGGCAGTCCTAACAAAAAAACTGGGCAGAAACTAGTTTAATTAAGTCCAAATGTGTATAACATATACTTCAACAAAATCATGACTTCACAGTTCACACAATCAAACATTTCCCACAGATTCTAGATTCTAGAACAATAATTATGAAGGAGGATAAGATGAAATGAATCAAGTGACTTCTCATTCTTTATTCTCTGTAAACCGTCTCCGAACCCTGATTGCCTCCTATTTAAGGACTTGTTTCGACTGTGATTTTTATTCTTCATCTTTTCCTCCTATATATATATATTTTTTTGAAGATTAGTTACAATATTAATCCAAAGACGGTGCCGCTAGCTTTTTTTCTAAACAAAATCAAATGAACCTGCATTAAGCTTAGTTGAATAATAAAAATTGTTATAATCAAACTGAGACCTATCGGTAATGCATCCAAGGGATTCCAAATTCAGTGATACCGATATATAAATCCAGACACCAACAACACAAGTTTATAGCAGACCCATTGCGGCAATGCTAATTATGCTCTAGATTACCACATACAAAGCAGCGACAGTTTTCGAAACTGGAAAGAATGAATTTTGAATTTTCATTCGTACAATAGACTTATGGATGTTCTACTATTGAAACCAAAAAAGAAAAAACAAGAGAATCTTCTTCATTCATCCAATTAAGCTCTGCTGCAGCTCCGTATCAACACATGGAAATCTTTTTCGGTTGATGATCACCCTAAACATAGAAATAATAAATATACATAAACTTATTAATAAACATAAATTTAAGTGAAAACAATTGATGAAGTTGATTTGAAATTTTAAAATAATGTTTACCTCCTACTAATCGCTTAGTAAGTATCATTGTCACCGAGAAATCTGTATTGACGTACTCGCCTCTATCCATCATATTGAAGAGCACCTCATAAAAATCCAACGCCAAAATAGGAAACAAAACCAGCAACTTCTTCATCACGGTCTTTGAATCTAGCTGAGGCTGTAATAAAAAAAATCATAACAATTAGGACAGAACATTTGAACCCGTAGAGAGAAAACAAAACAACAGCACCCACATTCATATAATACACACACAATACCAGCTGATGATCACTTACCAATTTCAATTTCTGAGCTTGCTGATTATAATGTTTGAGGCAGTTGAATATGAAAGGTGAAATAGTGCTTCCATTTTGCGAATAATCACACCCTCTATTCACTCCCTCAATATAAACAGCTTCAAATACTGGATCACACTTTAACTTCAACCCCCAATCTTGATATCGAAAGTCAAGAAATCTGGTGAAACGATAAGCCGCTTTTAAGTTCGTTGGAGTTTTCTTGAGTCCCTGATTCTGATCGTTATAAAGCTTGTGAATTGTACCCATGAATATCAAGAGCTCATCCAAATCCCACGAAATCGGATAGTTAATCAGAAACATCTTATAATCCTCAGGAGTCAGCTTAGACTTTTTATGCTGCTCTTTCTTTGCTGCTAAAAAACCTTGGTAAAAGTTGATATAATCATACACTAGACTGCCCTTGGGTGTATACTTGTCCATAAGCTTGACTATATAATAAATGTCTTGTATGTCTTGCATCGCGTCTGGTGACTTGCTACTCAAATTGAAGAGGCGACAATCAAAATCACGATTTATGGCTATTCCTTTTGACAAATTCCCATGCGCTCTTCTATTTCTTTTATACAGATATAAAAGAGATTTTCGGGTATCCATCAGCACTTTTAGCGGTACAACAGAATGATTCCATTCTCCAGATGCGCCCCATTTTTCCAAGAAAAATTCTAGCGTAACAAAAGGTGTAGGAAATTTCAAGAGATATCTCTGCTGTGAAGAGTTATCCTTCCATGTTCCTTTCTTACAACTGCATGGATGCAAAACATACTTAGAATCCAAGCTCCTCAAACTATCAAATTCATCCATTGCTTCTGACTTCACATCGAATATCTTAACCGTTTGATAATCCAATCTGTCTTCAGCCGCCTTGTAAGTTTGATAGTGCAAATCATCCCAAGTGTAAGCTGATTGAATATTACCAGTGACATCAAAAATGAGTCCTTGACTCGTTCTTTCATAGTCCAAGTACCATTCTATTCCTTTAACAGGGTTCCATCCTTGTATTGCTGGTACATTGTGCCATGGATGAAGCTCAGGGGCGGTAGTCTTCATGTTTATTGTGCTTTCGTGGGCTGGAGCTCAGGTGACAATTTGCTGCGTAAAAAAGACCTGGATAGCTACTGCGTACTTCGATTTCTTCTGCACTTCTATGCTTGGGTTCTCTCACTTCAAGTACACCTCCTTCTCAGCCCTCCTCTGCTTCATCCAATGCAGCCCTCCCACCTGTTATCATACACCTCATCTCTCTCTATTCCTAAGATTTCTACGACCTGCTAGTAGAGATCTATTCACTATTTCATGTTCTTATTCTTCTATATCTGCTCCTTATGATTTTATGGGTTAGACAAAAAGAACGAGTAAGCAGCGAAGATAGGGAAATCAAAGTGAGTGATTGGTGAACCAATATTTGATTATGGGGTTTTTGGGTTTATTATTGAATAAACAAATTGCCAGAATTTGATCGGAGATGTTTGAATCTCATAACAAATTCACCCTCTCTATGAGAAAGAGAGAATGAGACAATGAAACTATAATTGATGGACGACTCGATTGAGGACTCGGTTGATTAAGACTAAGAAAATAGAGTAAGAACGTTGTTGTCCTATATCCTTCATCTGTCTATCCTTCATTCGATTGGATCGAAAAAAAAAGAGTGTAAAAGAAAGAATGATGCAATATCAGATGAGCCATTTGATGTGTCACTGACACATGACGGTATGTGTTGCAAAGCTTAGGAAGATTAGCTAGTTTTTAGGAGAGGATCAACTGTGATGCTATCTACAAGATGATATGTTGTATTTTCAGAACGTAGATTGTTTAATGAATAAATTGATCGTGTCGAAAGGTATAAATCAAAAGATATTAGTACATACATGTTTTTTGTAAAAGGAATGCGCTCTTTCATATTCAAGTTTGTGGCCTAGATCAAAAGATAAAAATTTCTCGCTACATAGAGCTTCATCGATTAAATACCAAGAATCCGGGAAATTCACTCTTGGATAACATATTACCTTTCTTGTTTACCTAAATTTTCTTTAAAACTTACCAAAACAATTCCAACAAAGAAAAAAAAACTTACCAAAACAACGCTTCGACGTTCGTGGTTGATCCTTATGTATGCATGCTACAGCCTTGAGAACTGTATGAATGAATAATGATGAGAATAAGATGCCAAAATGTGCGCTATATCGATCTGAAAAAAGGCCAAGAATGCATGCGGTGCTGCTCAGCGATCTATGATATCAATAAGTTGGTAGGCTTAAGGTAAACATAAGAACACATTGAGATCCAAATAAAAGTACCAACATGTCTTGCGCTTTCGGCTACCTCGTCGTGGTGACTACTTAAACTCACTCATCTGTTTGGTATTTAGAAATGTAGTCCTCAAAGCATGGTATATTGTATTGCTTTGCATCAAAGTCACGAAACCATGTCAGACTCAAAACCCAGACTAGTATGTTGAATCGGCGACATCCACAGCTTCCAAACCAAGCTCCAAAACCTCTGGTCTAATCTCGAATCCTCCACCCCTCTTCTGATTTTGCCACCGCCCGCATCGTCACCCTCGGCGACCGCGGCCCGGAAACCAACAAAGTCCTCGACTTCCTCCTCATCGCCTTACCCTCTAGATACCCGCGTCAGGGACTATTTCTCTTCCACGTTCATCGTACTAAATCAGTTCTATTTCTTGTATCTTCATCCCTTGAATCTGTCTTGTTTTTATATCTAAATTCAATCACATAACCTCACAATTCCTTTTCCCAATAACGTCTTTTGTTTTTCCAATTTGAGCTTCAATCTGTATAATTGTCAAATTCTATTCTCAATCTACAAGAACCCATCTTGTTTTGTTTTATGGAGCAGTAAATTGAGAAGAAGCCCTTTCCATTTTCAGATGATCATCGTATTCTTCGTCAGCATCCTTGATCATTCATTGGCTTCTATTCGTACTCAATGATTGGGATAAGAAACAACCCAGTACCCTAATCTTAATGCGAATGAAACTGGGTTTTTGAGGGAATTCGATGAAGATGAATTTGGGTTTATTTTCAGATTTAAAAGGTTGGATGATTCCCTAACGATTTTAATAATCTCGTTAAATTGGGTTTGTGATTATGTGGTAATGTTTGTCGCTGAAAAGAGGTTGGAGAAGTGATTTGATGTGACGAAGTGCAGGGAGGAGACGATGACAAACCAACGCTGGGGTTGAATCATGAAAAAGACAGAAAAAAATAGTGTTTTAAAATTAAAAAACAAAATGATAGTTGACAAAGTTAATCTAGTGTCAGGCTATCCGTGACATGTCAAATTCTTGTTGGTGCCATAGGTTTGACACTGGGTTTTTTGGCACAGTAAATTTGCTTCCTGCTCAATGAGATTACCAATTAATGCTTTCTTCAACTTTTCTAACGGAAATTCACTTTGCTTATGTGAAGCAAATCTGCTGTGTCCAGAAGCCTGTGTCACCGTCTGTCTCTGAGTTTGAACGTAGCTTAACTCTGTTAATCACATTCTTAGTTAATAAAATAAATAATTATAAAAAATCATCTGTTTTCATATTTAACTATCAAAAACTTACATTTATATACGTCAAGTTTCATTCCATTAACATTTTGATACTCTGACCACTAACATCGTTAAATTTTAAAAGTATTTTCGTCATTTCATCAAATATACCATTTTTACATTTACTTTTAACAAAATTTGATAAAATTTCTATGAAAATTTGATTTTTTGTTAAAGTAAAATGACAATCGGAATTGGTCTGCCCATTCTCATTAGATAACTCTCTTATATAGGGATGAATACAACAGTTACAAATGGTAATTACAATAGAATGAAACCTAATAATGGTTGATTGCTCAATTACATATAATCGCATGATTCACTCTTCGTCAGTTACTTTGACGAAGACACATCAATGTATTTTTCTTTCAACACTTTATCTTGTGCCAAGTCAAAGTTAAAGTGGTGCATGAGGTGTTGCCTCATTAAAAAAAACTTTACCAATTAACAAAACCCAATGAGACGAAATAAATCATGGTCGAAGAGAAAAATAGCACAACGCACCTATGATAATGAATGAGTGTTAGACTCCCCATGAAGTCTAAACTCCCCCTGATCTTCACATCAATTAAGGGTGCTAGGAATGCCCTACATTCCTACGGTTATTGCAGGGTATCATTGTGCTCCTGATGGTGAAGACATAGCCAGCTTAAGAACAACCTATTGATCATAGATACCTTATATTTGTGATCACCAACCAAAACATTGTATGATATATTGGTGTACGATACTGTCGTTCCATATGCATTCCTTTTCGTTTTTTTATAGGGATCAGATGAACCCAGAAGTCAATAGTTTCATCCAGGTATAATGACACATTATGTATACCTTCCAATGACACTGCGTTGGCGCTAAGCTAAGTCTAGCTACAAGTTATTTGATAATGTTGTATCTAGTCGAGATTCTTCGGGTTAAGTACAATATTGCGCCTTTGGCACTATAAAGAGGCACAAATGGATCTTCCTTCACATCTAAACAGTCGAGGTTCAACCCTTCTTCATCATCTTCTTTTTTGACGAAATGGATCTTTCTTTACATCCAAACATCGACTGATCAATGAGAGTGCTAACAGTATGTATTTCGTCCATGTTAATCGCATAAGAATCTTTTGGCCACATGCACATCGGTGAATTATTATTCCACAAACTCGTTGTTAACCGAGTTTTCCAAGGTCATTCATCTCAATTCAGATTTAATCTAGCTTTCGATTTCTCTTATTTCATCAAGAGTACCTACTATGTTCGTATCATCAACATAGATAGCTATGATTGTAAATCCAGAACTTTTTTTTATCAGTACGCAGGAGCGTAGTTCATTATCTTGTATCCCTTCCTAACCAAGTAGTCACTTCTATAAAGTGAGTGTTTCAATTCCAATTGCAAACGCATTCCGTGGTTTAGAGTTACTTAAGTTGGATTGTTTAAGGCCATCATGCGCTTTTAGATATATCTCCCAATCAAGATTTCCACAGAGATATGTAACCATATCTAAGAGTTGTATTTCTATTACTAGGAACATGCCCTCTTATAGTCAATCCAAAGCGTTGAGAGAAACCTTGGCGTCACAAGCCGAGCCTTGTCTTTTAGGGCTTCATTCTTCTCATTATGCTTGTTAATAAAGAGTTTTTATGTCCTACAAGCTTTACACTTGGTAAGGTTAGCACTACCAAACCAAATATCTGTCTCTTTACTAGAGAATGTAGCTCTTTCGGGATTGCATTTATGTAGACCAATATGCTCTCTGTTGACATTTTTCAACAGAGCTTGGTTTGATCCCTTCGTGCTCTATGATTCCTTGACCAACAGTATGCATCATCAATATGTATGTACTCTCGAAATCCGTTGAGATTTTGTCTCTTGAATCATTTTAAACATCGGAGAATCCTCCAGTATTGATTCATAGACATAATTGTAATCAGAGACAATCTTATGATATAGAATCTTTATATTGATGATGTTGTGCCTTACTCGCCCAATTCCTTTAAACATGTATTGATCGAACCATGTGGCCTCCCCTACTGCCTTAGGGAGCCATAGCCTCAACCACACCTCCACTAAGTGTGGTTGTGTCACCTCAATCTGCGGTAACGTGCCCTTTATTGGAGACTTTTAATCTTTGCAGGCATTTGGAGCTAGTATGTATGATCTCATCACTTAAGAAATATCTTTAGACGCATCAGACATCGAAACTGTTACGTTCTAGATATCGATTATGTGGGATCAGGATGAGACAGAGTGGGGCAACCATGGCAATTTCTGTCGTTCCCTTAGAAAATCACTTTTCTTATCTCCCCCTAACGACGAGAAGATTGTCTCATCTAAGTGACACTTCGTGATTCTTTAGCAGTAAAGAGATCGTCTACAAAGGGTTTCAATTTCGTATAATTATTAGAGGTCTGTATCCAACATAATACATATTCATTTCTAAGAACCTATTTTGATGCGTTGTGGAAGCGCAATAGGCACATATGTTGCACAACCAATTATGCGTAAATCTCAGACGTATGTCTAGTTACCAACTTGTACGCAGTGAATGGTTGGCTAGCAATGGGTGTAAGAACGAATAAGTAAAGCTGCGTACAATATTGCATAACCCAAACTAAATGTATAAATGTTGGTGCGCATAACCAATACATATACATGATGGCATATACGAAGCCATTTTGTATATGTTTATAGGGTTGAAGAGGTTATCTATCGATTCTTAAGCAATAATCATCAAGTCTGTGTGATGTTAACTCTTAGCGTTGTCAATTCCTATAGACTTTATCATTAGGGCGGTGAGCTCTAAAAACTTATAATGTTGCTAAGAGTGTTGCAGCATTTTTGATGGACAATTATTCGACATGTGACTAGTGTCGAAAAATCCCCTAGAACCATAAGTACTTTAATGGTCCGCCTTTCTAGAGTGATATGTCTACAATAATCATATTGTACAGTGAGTTTGCATATGATAACCGTTGGCACGAATACCAATGAGACTTAAACAAGGTTCTATTAATGTGGGAAGTTCCACCATCAGCTAAGCAGTTGACTTCTCCTCAGTACATTCCTTACAAGTATATGCAAGTGTATAAAATTTGAGAAATATATCCCATATTCTTTAGGGTATTTTGATTTAAGTAGAATGATATACTTTTCATTCTAATAATTTCTCAATATATTTGGTGGTTGCATTGCTTTGTATTTGTAGTGCTATTTTGAACCATGCATTTATTTGTATTGAAATTTGAATTCATCAAGACTGTTATTCAAATATACTTTTAGGTCCAAATAATAATCTATTTACAAATGAGACATTATGCCTTCTATAATTATCTTGAAAAATGCCGACGATTACCACTTCAAACAATCATTTGTCATTGGTAAATGATTACGGGAAGTGTAGTATTTTCCCAAAATTTTGGTTTCCTCATCGAAAACCAAATGATAGTACTCAATTCCATTTGAGTCCAATATGTTGAACTGTAAAATTAATATCAAGATTAAATTCAAAATTGAATCAATTCCTTCTATATAAACAAAATTGAATGTATAATCATGCAGTCAAATGACATCCACGTTTAATCAATTTCTAAGAAATGAATTAAATTTCAACACCAAGATTTGTAAACCATATTAGTCACAAATTTTTCAATGCTTTGTGAAAATACTTCATCACAATACATGGTTTGTCTCTACAATCGTATTTCGTACATATGTAATTTTCTTAATAACCAAAAATGATGTCCCCATTTTAAGTAAATTACCAAGGAATAACTATTACCTGAAGCAATTGCTCATAGTGACTTATAGTATTGTAGACCCCTAAATTTCGCTTCTAGAAGATGGATATGAATCAATAATATATGTTAGGAGGTAAAAACTTAGTGAGAATTATCAGTCGACAAAACCTAGACAAAATGAACTTGTGGTGTAAAAGGCAGTTGTTGAGGCTTGTTAGCTTGAAAAGTCGTGTCTATATTATTGCCACTAAGAAGCACCTGTGAAAAAATGAAATTGATGCAATACAGACATGTAAAGAATCATATCATTAAAATTTCACTAGTGTACTAAATATACAGATCAATGTAATTGATGATGAAAATATTGAATACCTGTGAAACTTTTGATGCTCCAGGCAATAAGTTCCCAACAGTAGTGACATCCATGGTTGACTGAGAATACTAATGTATATACATTACATTGTGTTAATGATAAGCGTGTATGGAAAGTTAATATAAACATATTGTCAAAAAGACTTCATACGAAAATACCATTCAATACCTGTATAAATAGGAACTGAGGCAATTCTCTCTGTAAAATGGGCATATCTATTATTGAGTTACCACAGTTAGGTTCCTAACATGTTAAAAATTAGATTATAAACATCAGATAACTATTGAAATTAAAAGATAATTCAAAGTCAAATGCATTTAAATTACAAGAGCAGTACGGCTTCCAATAAGGTTGCTGAAGGGGTAGTAGGTTGTGTCAAAGGCAAGGTGTGCTGGACATTAGATACCATTTTCATATGAGGAGGAAAAAGAGACTGTGTAGTACAAACATGTGTTACAGGAACACTTCCTGTTGTAGGAACACATTGTGTGGTAAATGCAGTCTTGGAAGCACCAGTTAAAGAATTCATGTCTTTATTTTTAGGCCTTCTCCTTTTTGACATGGTGAGCTTCTCCAGGGCATTTTTCGACCTAGTTAAACAACTAATAACTTTAAGTCTCTCTTTAACTTTGAATTCTTTAACTTTATCAAAGTCTTCATCACTCACCTCCTCATTAAGCTCAGATGCATAGTTTGTGGTTGGTGAAATCACTTGAGTGGGGTTTTCCACATATTCTTCTTTCAAACATGCATCCACATCTACTCTAATGCTTTTTAATTTTAAGAGAACAAGTTCATAAGCTGTTTTAGATCTTGCAGCTCTTGTCGCTATCTGAGTATTCAATCGACAAATATCTTTATAACGTCTCACAGTTTCTGCCTTTGGATCTATCTCACTTGTGTTTTGACAAGATAAATATGGCCGTGTGCCCTCCTTAACAGATTTAGTCCGCCTCTTCAAGATGTACTGAGATGAAATTTTTCTAATATTTCTTATCGAAAGAACCTTTAAGGCTTGAGCACACAAGATTCCTGCAAACTCGAACTTCTTGCAGCTGCACTGAACAATATTATTTGTTGAATCAAATGTAACTTTATGGTGCCAAGACTTCTTAGGTGGGACAACATGATAAGTGCTCATTGTTCCATTCTCCACAATGAAGCTCATTGCACAATCATGAGCTTTGCATAGATCAAATTGAAACTTTACAAAAATTGCTAGTGTATAAACTTCTGTTGCATGCCTTAATATCCTCACTGGAAATGAAAGTGCAGGAGACCTTTGATTTGCTTTAAAATCAGCTCTCAACTCTTTGTAACGACAATCTTTAACCAACCTTTCCAAATGATGAAAAAATAGCAGTAAATCATACTGATAACTCACATATTTCTTCATAGATTTATTCATGTTTTCACTGAGTTGAGTTGAAAAAATGTCTCCACATAAGGCATTTCGGGCATAGACTAATGCCCATTTCTCCTTTAGATCATACTTTTGAAGCATCACATTCCAGACATTAAAAAATCATCTTCATAATCATATATGCAGCTGCGAAAATCTTGGGTAAAATCATTAAACTTCTCAAAAATGCTACTGAGATGTTTGGCTGCATTTTGATATATGTGCCATATACATAAACGATGACATATCTCTAGCCATTGTGAAGCCAAAGCTTTTGCCATTGCTGCATCTTGGTCAGTCAAAATAGTTTTTGGCTTCTTTCGTGACATAGCCTTTGTAAAAGTATCAAACAACCACATAAAAATTTCAGTAATCTCATCATAGAGTAATGCGGCACCAAATATAATTGTTTTTTATGATTGTTAACACCCATAAACATTGCAAAAGGTCTTTCATCTCTGTTTTTCCTAGAAGTAGTATCAAAGCAAACCGCATCTCAAAAATAGTCATAGTCCACCGCCATTTTTGCATCTGCCCAAAATATGTTGGTGATCAAATCAGCTTGATCCACTTGTATAGCGTTAATGAAATTAGGACAACTCAATTACTTTTTCTGTAAGTACTCTAGCACCCCACCTGTATCTCCAACCATCATCTGTCTTGTTAGTTCGTAGATAATTGTTATAATCTTTAGGAATAAAACCAAGACTTGCAAGTCCCCCAGCTTGTCTAGTTAAAAACTCAAATGTAGCTTTAGGAGAAATTCCTGAATCATCTGCCATATCTGCCTTAACTAATTGTGCAATAGTTGTTTTCCTATGAGACCTAAACATATAGCTTTTTAAAGAACTGGAAGTCACATGACCGTTATGATTAGCAACGAATTCAGAAACACGATATTTGTCACTAACCTTACAAAGTGTAATTTCAATTTCGCTACATATTCAAATCGAGTCTCTGCACGATGAGCTTTCACATACTGATAGTGTGGATCCTTTTCATAGTCACGCTTACCTTCAGCTGAACAAACAAAAAGTCTGTTAATAATCTTGCCAATACTCTTGTCTTTATGAAATCTACTCCTCACATAAAAGCCAACACCATATGCATTGTAAAACTCATATGCATCATTTTCTGTATCATACTCCAATCCGATGACTGGAATCAATTCTTTTCTAACCTTGGAATGTACATAATCTACTTTTTCATTAGCTTCAACAGGTTTTAACTCCTTTTCTTCCACACTATCATCTTCAGCCGAAGTGTTCAAGTCAATTCCATCTAAAAAACCAACCTTTGACGTGAGTTTGCTTGATTATGAACCTCTTCACAACTACTTTTTGTGTCCATAAGCTTCAACAATAAACCAAACAAGACTAAATATCAGTACATAAAGAATGTATATTTGTATGAAGCTTACATGCATTCCAGAGTAAAAATGACGAACAAGAATAAAATTTGTTAACCATAAATATGAAAAGAGAAGATTTGTCTACCTTTTAAACTGGAGTTCATCAGTCAATGACTTAAATGTTGACCAGAACCATCCATAAAGATGACAAACAAGAATACAAACTAAAAATACGGTAGCTATGTCGTTAGAGAGAAGAAGAAATATACTGAGTTTTTTTCTTTTTCAGAGAGAAGCAGAGGAAGAAGAAACAAAAAGCGTGAGAACAAAGAGATAAGAGGAAGAGGTAGGGTCGAACATTTGTTTTTTTACCAATTTTTATTAACTAACGATGTGGTTAACAGAGTTAAGCTTTGTTTAAGGTCAGATACAGATATCAAAATGTGATGGGTGACACATGTTTGGTATAGGGTTTTTAGGCTCAGCAGATTTGCTTCATTTGCTTGTCTACCAAAAGTAAAGCTAGATAAACCACATTTTAATAAACCATCAAGAACTCATCTTACGTTGCAGCTGACGTAGAGTAGCACAAAAATAAATTCAAATTTCATTACGAAAACGGTAAGAAATCATATATTGGCGTCAATTTATTATGGCATTTCAGAACCGAATTTGATATAGAGAATCCATCATAGTTTGAGTCAATGGTCTAAAGTTTACCCTTGGCGATCATTTAATGCAGAGAATCAAATACACACAGACCTCGATTCTCTCTCCCCTTACTCCAGATGAAAGAAACCATACCAGATGAATGTTGACAAAGAAAAAATCAAGACAACGATGCAAGTACAACGTCGTCAAGTAGAACGTGGATTGAATTACGGGCATACCTCCACTCAGGTCGGATTCTCTATCCGGATTGAGGTCGCTACTCTCTTCTTCCAAGAGTTTCCCCTTCCAGTAGGTCGGCGATTGATATATCATCGACTCGGTCGGCGATTGATATATCATCGACTCGGTCGGTGTTCCCCCTTTCCAGCTCTTTCCACTAAAATATCTCTAGAGAGACCTCGAGGCTTCTCCGTCTCTCTCTCGTTCTAGAGCTCTCTTTTCTCTTTATGTCATTTAGTTTGAGAAATTTTAGTAACACATACTTACTATATACACACATCTTATTTTTGTATCTTTTTTAAATACTATTTTACTCTTTAAACCAAATATATATTATAATTCAGTCTAAATAGCTAACAATATTTCATAATCTTTTTGATTTACTTATAGATTCAATTTGTTTTATTAATCAGATAAATTTTTTAATCAAATGAATCAATATTAAACTCATAAAACGAAACCATCACATTTATCAATCTGTAGCAAATTATGATATTAAAGATAATGTTGTATTTGGAGTTATAGGCGACCTAGCTATGAATTTTGGTGGTGATGAGAAAGAGACCCCAAAAGATTAAGGAGACAAAATCAAAGAAAATTTTGTTCTCTATCTCTCCATTATGTGAAGTATAGACATTAATCAGGATATATCAGTTCATTAATATCTATTGTTCATTCATCATGTTTTATTGAGACTTAATATATGCTGAAGAAGAAGAAGAGGTGCTTATTTGATAGATTCGTTAGAATTCTTGATTATTTGAATAATAAGGGTATAAAAGGAAGATTAAGCAAATATTTGAACAAAAAAATTTGGAATGTATAGGCATGTGTGAATAAAATTTCTTATTTTGTTTTTGCTCGTCTAATGATTTTATTTTGAAATAGAAGTTGATTACTATTCAACAACTAAATAGCTGAGTTCATCAAACTTAAAAAACAAAGTTTGAAAAACTGAACTAAACTGAGAATGTAAAGCATACTACCAAAACACTGGTACACTCGTAATTAAGGAAGCCTTCAATTAAAACCTAGTCGTATCTCTTACAATTACCTATATATTTAGATCAACTAACCTACACGCAATTGTGGTACAAACAACCTAAATATCTTCACAGTAGACAGACTTATACACAGTCTAACCAATCCTCAAACCTTCACCTTATCAAAAAAATATCTCAAACCTTCTCCTTCCCTTTCGGGTCAAACCTTCACCTTATCAAAAAAAATCTCAAACCTTCTCCTTCCCTTTCGGGTCAGAGCCACCAATGCCCATCAACCCAAATTGAGATGCAGACCTAGGCCCAAGAACCTGACCCCACATCCAGATCTCTTCCCCTTCGCTGGTCATAACAACCGGAAAGTGACCTCCTTTGGCCTTTTAGCTTGAAGCAACCTCCAACCATCTTCGCTCGAAGTCTAGCGCTGCCGCCGAACCCCCCCTCTTGTCGACCCATACCCAGATCTCACGGTTTTCAAATTTGTCTTCCAATTTACATATGCTTCTGTGTTCTTCAACTTTTTCTAGCAGGAATTCATTTTGTTTCTGGCTTTGGTTGTCCATCAATAGGAATATAGCTCCTCGTTGAAATTTAATGGTCAAAATTTCCTCGATTATAATGGTCAAAATTGCTCTAATAGTTACCTAGCTTTAGCTAGAAACAACAGGGAAAACAGGGTGGTACTTACTACTTATTTGTCGGCTGTGATACTATATTCTTGTTCGGTCTGCAATCACTTAATTCCAAAACAAGTTCACCCTCATCATACATACTCAAGTTAAAAGAAAGCAATGTTAATCATGAAGAACGTCACTAACTGAATCTTTCTCTGTTTTGTATTGTATGAATATAACCAATTACAGTTGCTTAATCCAGATCCTGATCACCTAATGAATCTGAAACTAAAAAAAATACAGAAAGAAAACCAAATTCCAGATGAAGAATCCTATACCAAAATTAAGAATGGAGAAATTGATGATGTATCAATGTGCTTGAACTTGGAGAGGACTCGGCGGAGCCATGGTTCTTCTCTTCCATAGATTGATCTCTTTCCTTGGCTGCAACGCAACGTCACCTCCCGGCGACCCACCTAACGTCAACGGCGCTGAGAAAGCGATTTTTATGTGCTCACGCTCGTAATCTTCGTTAGGATCGCTATATTCTCCATCTTCATCCGAATGATAATTCCGGTTGTTATCGTCATCGTGACGTGGCGCCACCTTGGCCTGCGGCGCTTGCCAATCAAAGTTGGCAAAAGCCTGCCCTCTTCCGCTCGCAAACCGCCGCATCTGACTCAACGACGGCGCTCTATCCGGAAGCGCCGCCGCTGCCTTGGTTTTATGACCATCAACGTCGGCATCTGATTTCCTTCTCCTATTCACACCGCTAAACATCCTCCGTATCGCAAACCCGTGCTTCTTTACTTCCCTGCTAGGTTTTGTTTCCTTTGAATCCTTTGTTTGATCTCTAGGAGGTAAACCGGCGCGTTTTGTCTTCTTGATATGTTGGTGTTGTTCTTTCTTTTGCTTGATCTGTCCCATGCACGAAACCTTCGGCGATGTGGGTTCGACTTCTTCTTCGCCTCCGACGTTGTTCCTCGGCTTTCTCCGAGCCTCGTCCGGAATAAGCGGGCCAGAGAACCCTACTCCCCGACCGCCGTGAGGTTTGTGCTTAGGGCTGTAAGAAGAAGCGCTGTGAAAGTAAACTGCAGACGCTGCTTTGGGTAAGAATTTCAAGATGTTGCTTCTGGATTTATTACCTTGATGTTTCTGAAGTTCCATTGTAACACGATCCAATCGTCTTCTAAAGTCGAGTGCACTACCTGTATATATATATATATATATATATATATAAGGGTGCGATCTGTGACAGCTTCAACAAAGGGAAAGGAGAGGCGCTGGTCAAACAAGGTGGTGTGACCTAGCTTAACCTTATTTATTTTAGGATTGGAATTATGTAATACAGATTGCGTTTCCCATAGGTTTCCGGATTTATAGTTGCCAGATTTATTTTCCTTTTAGTTTTGGGTAAGCTCACATTCAACGATTTAATCACATTGGCTAAAATTGAAATTGATTGAGATAGATTTACGATAATTGGCTAATTGTTAGGCAAGATTGAGGGTTTTATCCATATTCATGACTTGTTAAACCCTTTCAATCATTAAACATTTTTTTGAAAACTCATTAAACATTATATACACGTATTTTTGTATAAGATAGTGATGAGTTGACAGAGTTTATTAGAGGATGAGTCATCAGATATTGAGATATATACGGTAGGTTAAAAATGGGATTCAAACCGATTTAATTTGTTTTTCTTGAGTAGCTAGGAATGTCTGTTTGTTCTTGGACGCCTTTGATAAAAGAGTTTAGGTGGATCATATATTTCAATTCGTTGGTTATCATTCTATAGATTCTTTTGTGAATAGTACTCAATTTGTTAGTTATATTGCTTTGGTATGATATTTTTTTATCGCTACAATACTATAAGTAACTATTACCCTCTCACTTATGAGAGATTTATGTCATTAGACCGAACTAAATTGGGTGTATAATCTTGTACTTGTAAATGTCCAAACTACTCTTTAGTTTGTCATTTAGGTGAAATTTTCCTCTCATTTTAGGCTTTAGAAAATTGTGATTAATTAGTTAATAGTACAATTACAAGTTACAAAGAGAAAGACTGAAATGAGTGTGTGACTAGCCTAGCAATGCATCCTTAAATTGACTGATCCATCATATATTTTCCCTAGTCTCGTAAGAATCCATGTTAATTTGTTTGGTAGAAAAGGTCACTTATCGATCATTGATATATGAAACCAAGTTAAGATATAGGTAACTTTGCATTAACCGACTATAGCTAGGGTTCGAAAGGTTGACGTGGTCTCCGCATGCAGGCTACACCATGTTGAAAATTGAAGAGTTTAATTATTATTAATATAATTTGGTGGCTGTGATCGTAATTCGTTTATCTTCAGATTTAGGAACTAGCTAGATAGCAACTAATTATTCAGAGTTTTGGGTAGCACTAGTCTGACTTGCATTGATAATGTCAAATACGTAGGCCATCAACATCGCATGACATCTCTGACGATGATATATTCCGATCATTACCATACGTACACACGTACTATGTATTTTTTACCTTGGTGAAACAGTAAGAAAGAGTTACAACTCACGAGATCGACTTTTAATAAAGAGTTACTGTGTTTGAATTAACTGGAAAGCAAACTAAGTCAGCTGAGAACTGTCAATACACAAGTTGCTAATTCCATGTGGGTGTGGTCGGTATGAAACTATGAACTCTATGTTGGACTTTGGTTCGATTAGTAAGCAACTGGAAATATATGATCGACGATGAAACAGGTAGAGGGGGAACTATATATGAAGCTTCGTCTACATATATACAAATCTTAAATATCAGATGCGAACTAGACAACCTCCAACGCTCTGATAATTGTGATGTCCTTGTCTCGTTGCCAGTTCCATATTGTATACGTACAAGATTGGTACATCATCATCGTGATTAAGGTTGGACCTTAGATTTGAGGACCTGAGACGAGTTCTAAAATGGTGTCCCCTTATGATGATCTAAGTAAAAAAACAATAGCTAATCGGCCACAAAAAACTGAAGATCAAACCAATATAAATTGATGTTTCAACACAATACATACAAAAAAAAGCTTAAAACTAATTCTATGAAATTTTCTAATCTTATTGAATAATTAGCAGTTTAATTGTGTACATACTGCTACAAGCCGTGAAAAAAAATGGGAAAAGTTTTTGGATTTTTATCAAAATTCTAGAAATTTTATACATACATATATATAAGAAGAAAAATTAGTGCCCCATATGTCTGGTACCTGAGGCGCCTGCTTCTTCAGCCTCCCCTCAGTCCGGGCATGATCGTGATGCATCTAAACTTTTTAGTAACATCGTGATGCATCTGCCGCGCTAGCTCCCAATTAAGTAATTACATAATTTCCACTATTCCTATATATAAGCATGCTTTTTACATTTTATGTATGAAAATAATCATCTAATTGAAACTAACATATATAAGCGCATTGTTCTAACACTGTGTTCGACGTCATGGATCTAGCTGCACAGGACTATATGCATGTTTTGCACTCTGCAAGTGACAACATAGTGAACGTACACTCGCAACGGCTGGGAAGGTGTTCGAGCTCGCATTCTCTTATGTGTGCCTATACATATCCGGGTTAAACACTAATTACGTAATTGCTTAGCTTGAGCAACAGGAAACCATCATAAACACAATGAACACATTCTGAACCTAACTATTAAACCATATTTATGATCACGCCTAATCAAAACAAAACAATTTGAAAAGTAATACAATTCAAGATTTTCGATGGAAAATTTAGGAAATAACAATACATTATCAGAAAAAAGACTTTAGCCGACGAATATTTTTTTTCGTCGGCAAAGTTAAATTATTCGTCGGTTAAAGTGGAATTTTAGCCGATGAAAAAAAATTTCGTCTGCTAAAGAAATTTTTTCTTCGGCTATAGTCTGTGAACTTTAGCCGACGAAATTTGAAAAGTTTAGCCTACGAAATTAGGGTATTTCGTCGGCTAAAGTATCTTTTAGTTACAAAATTGAATTAGGAATATTTTGGTGTCCAATTGACTATTGTGATACCAATTTAGAACCGAAACGGGTGTACGAGTAATACTCATCACTAAAGCCATGACATATGAGCTTTTTTGGTCATCCGAGTTCGTTTAAGGCTTCAAAATGACGTTTTTCTAAACACTTAACACACGAAAACGTCCATATCTACATCTATATGAGGTATTTTGGTCGAACCTTTAACACAACATACTCTCATCATGATGAGATGCAACAATCCATCTAAAAATTTTGAGGCATTTACCCCTCGATGGATAAATAATGGTAAATAGTAGGCATGTTGTGATTCCGGTCATCAAAATTCACAAACAAAAATACGACCGTCAGATATCATCAATATGTTGAAATATGTCTATGGCAAAAAATTCAACTTGATCCGATAAATTTAAGGACTTCATCTGAACGGTCAATCCCGTAAGTCAAACCCCTAAATTGTATTGACCGTAACTATAGGCACCGAGACTTTACCGAAATTATGTGATTTTTTAACCGTAGACGTATTTCACCATTCTGGTCATATCTTATTTCACTACTTCTTTACGTTTGAAGTTTCTACGTAGAGTTTGTTTTTGAAACAGAACATTTACTTAAAGCTTAGTAAACAAATTATACAACATTAGTAGGAATGTTGTGATTCCGATGATCAAAGTTGAGAAACATAAATCTGACTGTCTGATATGATCATTATGTCGAAATATGTTTATAGAAAAAAAATTCAACTTGATCCGACAAGGTTAAGGGCTCGATCTTTACGGTCAATCTCGTAAGTCAAACCCCATAACGCACGGAAACGATCATTTGACTATCTAAATTACGTATTTTGTTCGAACCTTCAACTGAAAATAATTTTAAATCGATGAGACGCAACCAGTGGTATAAAAATTTTATGAAAAATAACCACCAGAGATAGGGCTACATCTAGGGAGAAAGAATGAAAAATTGAGTTAACCGCAACTATCTGCACCGAGACTTTACTGAAATTAAGTGATTTTTCAATAATAGACGTATTTCACTATTCCGGTCATATCTTATTTCACGACTTTTTTTCGTTTGAAGCTTCTACGTATATGGTTTAGGGTTTAGAGTTTTAGCTGACGAAATTAGGGTAATTCGTTGACTAAAGTTTAATAAATAAATAAAATAGATAACTAGAGTCGACGAAAATAGGGTAATTCGTCGGCTAAGATTAAATAAATAAATAACTATAACCGACGAAATTTATTAAAATTCGTCGGCTAAAGTTAATTAAAAATTCAAAAAATTTTGCGGGGATTTTGAAAATTGTGAACTTTTTCTAACTAAAATTTTGAACTTTAACAGACGAAATTAGACTGATTCGTCGGTAAAAGTTTAAAATTTTTTATATCTTTCATTTTTCCCCTCCTCCTCCTCTTCATCTTCCTTCCTACTTCCTCCTCTTCCTACTCCTCATTCTCTTCCTCCTCCGGCGGCAACAACTCCTCATCCTCCTCTAGATCCTTCTTCTTCTTCTCCTCCTCCTCTAACTCCTTCTCCTTCTCCTCTCCCTTTCGTAGCCTTCTCCTCTCCCTCTCGTCCTCCTCCTCCCCTCCTCATAGTCTCCTCCTCTTCTTCTCCTCCTCCATCACCGGTGTAAAAACGAAAAAGAATAAAAAATAATTAATCAAAAATACAAGATATAAAAAGAGAAAAAAAAAATAATTATTGCCGGCTAAAGTTAACATAGATAAATAAAAAATAAAATAAATAACTATAGCCGACGACTTTTAATAAAATTCGTCGGCTAAAGTTAAATAAATAAATATAAAAAATAAAATAAATAACTATCGCCAACGAATTTTAATAAAATTCGTTAGCTAAAGTTAAATTAATAAATAAAAATAATAGTTATTGCCGATGAATTTTAATAAAATTTCGTCGGCTAAGATCCAAAAATTCGTCGGTTAAAGTCCAAACTTTAAGCGACAAAATTTTTTTTTTCGTCGGCTAAATAGTTGACTTTAGCCGATGATGAACAGTAATGTCGTCGGCTAAAGTCTTGACCGATGGCTTTTTCCAGACAACTTCTTAACCGACGAAATTTTATACTTAGCCGATGAAAATTTTTCGTCGGCTAAAGTACTGATCCTGGTAATGATATGAGATCACTAATGCACTAAATTATTTTCTTATAATTACTTGGGGGATAAGCTTTGTGTTCACCCGGATTGTTTTTTTCCGATTACCATCTCAAGGATCTCGACTTTAAAAGGATAAATTTGTTTCTGATAATAATTTGAACCGCTAGAACTGCAAGGGATTTCCATTATATATATATATATATATATATATATATATATATATTTTCAAGGATTTCATTTGCTTTCATGGCCCATATATGTTTGGGCCTAGACCTGGCCCGTTAGTATTTACTATCGCGACCACCTCGGTTGGATCCGAAACTTCGAACAGAACGCTCTCACAAGTCACCACTAAGCTCCAGCCACTGCCAAATCCCCTCCTCTTTGCCTCCAGGTAACGCTTATATTTATGATTTTTCTGTAAATTCAAGTCAGTAGTGATGCAATTATCAATCTATGTTTGCATATGAACTGTGAAGAAACCATAGCGCTTTGATTTGATGAAATCGATAACTTACGATGTTTTGGAGTTTCCGATTTCCATGATCTGAATTGGAAATGCAAATGTAACAAATCATTTAACTGAGTGTCTTTTTTTGTTTGAAATTACGAATTTTCTTGCTGCAAGAAAAATCACATGTTGAGTTGAAGAATTGGGTTATTTGGCTATCCATTGTGGATGAGTCTGACGTTCTAAATGTGTGTTTTTGAGGAAGAGAGTCGATTATGGCTCTTGCCTTTGATTTGCAGGACTTCCTTCTCCGCCCTAGGGTCTTGAAGCTGTACAGGCAAGCACTAAGGGTTACTCGAAGAGCCCCTGTTGACGCTAGAGGTCAAATTCCTTACTTTTAGCAATTCCTTTTGTTCAATCTGATTCTAGTAACTGATCTCAAAGCCATTCTTCATTAGCATTGTTCATTTTCGTACTACAATGCCAAATTTATAAAACAGTAGGAAGAATGTTTCATTACTAAAACAAAAACAAAGCACCGAGTTTCATTCTAGATTGCTAATGGCCGGGTAGCAAATCCCCTGTCAACCATTTTCTCCACCAATTCTTCATGTTTCTTCAACTGTCCTGCATTCCTCAACTGCTTCAGAACCATCTCATACACAGGCATACTCGGCTTTAAGCATTTCTCCTCAATCATCTCCCTAAAGAACCTGTAAGCATTGTTCCAATGCCCCATTGCACAATACATAGAGATCAAGATCTTATATGTGTTCACATTAGGCTCCACTTCATTCTCACCCATCTCCTTCTTCAGCTTGAGCACCATATCAGTAGACTTTGACTCTGCAAACATCTGCATTAACACATTGTAGGTCACTGTGTTCGCCTTGCAATCCAAATCCTTCATCTTAGTATACATCCTGTGAGCACCATTCACATCCTTCAACTTCACAATGCACCTAAATATGGGATTGAAAGTCGACGCATTAGGGCTGCAGCCCTTCTTCACCATCAAATTCAGCACCTTAGCAGCTTCTTCAACATTCTCATCCTTACAATGACACTCTATGAGAAAATTATAAGTAATAACATCCGCATTGCATCCTAGCCTTTTCATCTGATTATAAACCTGCAACACCTTTTCCGTCCTTCCAGCCTTCACATGAACTCTCATCAGATTGTTAAAAGTGATCGAATTCGGATTGCAACCTGTATCAATCATCTCAGCGAAAACATCATGAGCGCGAGTAATCTGTCCACACCTACACAACGCATCAATCACAATGCTGTAACTATACACATTTGGCCCAATCCCCGCCGCCTTCATCTCCTTAAACACCCTCTCCGCCTCTGCTATATTCCCAGCTCTACACCAACCGTTAACCAAGCTAGTGTACAGAATCACATCAGCCTCGAACTTATGCTTCAAGCTATCGAAAAACGCCTGTGCTTCACTTGCCCTTCTCTTCTTGCACAGAATCCCAATCACAACCGAAAATGCAATCCTATCCGGATTGACACCATACTCCTCCATACGGTTAAAAGCGTGCACAGCCTCCGCAGCCAATCCGGCCCTAACATACCGCCGCACAAGAATCGAGAAAGTCTCCACCGTAATCTCAACATTCCGAGCCTTCATCAAGTCAATCACGTGCCAGGCCAAATCGAACTGCCTCACCTTTCCGGCGAGGTCGACCATTTCGTTGTACGGCTCCGAATTATGCTCGAAACCCTCACGTGACGTGGCCCAGTTGAAGAACGCGAGGGCCTGGAGGACAGGGATGCCGTGACGGACGGCGCCGCATTTCTCGAGGACGCGACGGACGACGGCCGGAGAAACGGCGGCGGCGGAGGAGAGGTGTGAGAAGTCGGAGGAGAGAGAAGAGATGGTGTAGGTACGGTAAGGGGGAGAGGGGTTGGGATTAGGATTAGGGTTAGGGTTGTTGCGGTGGTGGTCTTTGATTAGTGAGTGGAATGTGTCGGCGGTTAGGGTTTCTTCGGCGGAGAAGTTGGGGGTAGTTTGGGAAGTGTCGTTTTCTTCTTGGAGATGAGGCTCTGGAGCTGGAGCTGGAGCTGAAGAGAAAGAAGAGGGTATGAGAAGTCGTTGGGAGAGAGGAGAGAGAAAGCGGCGGAGAGGGAGGTTTGATTTGGTTGAGGCGGCCATAGCTGCTGCCGCTACTGAGTTTCAGAAAGGAGGGCACTGGGAATATTGGCTCCAAAAAGAGCACAGCAGATAGGCCTCGGTCCAAATGTATGGGCCACAGAGCCCAATACTTTTTTCTCTTCGCTAAAAATTGCAGTACCAAATTGCAAATCTAATACTCTGTCCAACATGATTAGTTATCCATTACCAAAAAAACATGATTAGGTATCCAACATTTACGAATGTGTAAATCTTAATTAATTCTTGTAGGGCTGCTCAAGCGCGGGATACTTGTGCAGGATAAAACGGCGACAGCCGTCCAATCTTTAATGAATTGATTATGTCCGTTTGATAAATTCATTAAAGATCAGACGGCTCGTGTGCGGAAAGAAACGGCTCCAGCCGTTTGATCTTTAATGAATTAATATGTCCGTTTGATCATATCCGTTTGATCAATTCATTAAAGATCGGCGGTTGTCGCCGTTTCATCATTCACGCGTATCCCGCGCCTGAGCAAATCTGTTAATTCTTGATGGACAAAGAAGAATCTCTCCGACATTGATATTCTTGGTGACGCATTCTGACATTGTAACGACTTTTATGAAAGCGTGTGATCTCAATCAAAAAAATAATTAAACTCTTATCAAGTGAAATTCCATTTTCTCTTCAAATCTAATTTTGGTTCTGATTTTGGGGTCCAACACTTCCGACAACCTTCTTTACAAGTTGTCAAAGCTGCTTTGGATGATTTGTGTGATTTTGTTAGACTCATGAATGTAGCTATTGCTACTTAGCTTTTCTGTTATTTCTCTGTTTGGCATTTGGCCCCATGTAACAAAAAAATTCAATTGGTATATCAAACATATAAATAGACAAGAATCTACTTATCATCATTAACACTTACATAAATAACAAATTAAGCCCCAAATACATTCAAGAACCCTAAAAGCCAAACCAATTAGCAAATAACAACCCCATCAACTCAACACCAATGAACTTTAAGTACCTCTTTAACAAAATCCGCATTCTTGTTTCATTCCCGTCCTTTAATCAATCTAGTATTATGGTATGGATCATACTTTGGTAAGCTCAGTAACTCCCCCAAACTCTTGTCAATCCACTTATGGACTTTCTTGATCACCCACCTGTCTATGAAGTCAAAAATTCCCTCATGAGGAATTTTAATATTCCTAACATCTTCATCATCTTCCTCTGTAGCTTTTGCTACCCAATAAACTCTTTCTCCATTTTCGATCCTTGGCTCCTTCACCTTCACATACTGATCATACGGACTTTGCCGGAATGGTGGCGGTGGAGTCCTCCATGGCTGCAAGGGTATCAGTTCCTTCAACGAGGTTAAACTCGGAGACTCATCCTTACGAGCCATCAAGTTTAACCACACAGTGAGAGACACTCGAAACTGAAACAGAATGAAATTTCAGCAACTATTTAAGGTATGTGACAATCGTTGATTATGCAATTCAATAATTACAGCCTTTGTCTTGCTTTCAAGCGCAGTAGTTATAGTATTATAATGGTTACAAAACCCTATTAGGAAAGGATTAATAATGTCTGCGTATAATTCTTTTAGAATTCCACATCAGACTGAATGACTATTTTACCTAATCAGCACTGAGCTAGGAGAATAATTTCTTTCCTTATAGGACTGATTGCCAGGCCAACAAAAGCCCAAACATAATGGCCCATTTAGAGAGATTCATAGTTGCAACAAAGGTCCAATATTCTGGTCCATTTGTAGCGGTGTATATTAAACTGCAGTCACCGAACACTAGCAAGTTCATTACCAAAAAAACACTAGCAAGTTGCAAAATATGACGACGAATCTACAGAAATGGAAAATCCATCCGAACCTCCTCCGTCGCAACGACGTCGTTTCGCGGCGGCTATTACACGAAGGCCCGGACACCGTGGAGGAACTCCTGGAAAGACATGTGGTGAAGAAAGAGAAACACCTTGACGATGAAGAGGAGGAGCTGCTGAATCGGCGGCGACTGACAACCACGCGCCGGGAGGCGCTGTGTCTGTACCGCGACATACTCCGGGCGACGAGGTTCTTCATGTGGACGGACTCTAGAGGCGCGCTTTGGCGAGATGTGCTGAGAGAGAACGCGAGGAAGGAGTTTGAGGAGGCCCGGTTCGAAACGGATCCGGAAGTTGTGACCCGATTGCTGATCGGAGGGCATGACGCTGTGAAGTCGGCGTTGGATAAGCTCGCCGAGAAGCAGCGGCAGCAGATTCAGAAGGAGCGAGGCGGCGGTGGAGATCGACCGTAGAAAGGTTTGTGTAGTTTTTCTTTGTTTCTGAAAATTTGATCGGAGATGGTAGATGTTGAAATGTTTAACTGAGTAAAGCCAATTTATGATTTAGCTTTCTAGCATGAAGGTCACCTCTAGCGGAATTAATAGATTTATTAGCAAGATTGTTATGGCTTCGTTTGTATTTGATTGGTTTTTGTCAAGGTCTACTAAGTACTAACATAGTCATAGGATTTTAGTTCATTAGATGGTTACCCATTTGGGAAGCCAGAATGAAATGAAGCCTATTTGAGCTTGAAAGGAACTAGTATTAGGACTGCCCGAGCGAAACAAAATAGGTGATCCTTGTAACTGAGCAGTATGAGTGATTTTAGGAAGACTCCATGGATAACTGTGGTTGAGGGCATCAGAACTTAGGTGATCATTGTTAGTGCGATGCATTAGAAGTCCTCACTTTAGACTGGGCAGTTTACTGGCTTTAAGGATGCATATTCCAAGTGTTATAATTGGAAGGGAATCATGGGGGATATATGATGGGATGCATTCAGCAGCTAGTGGGTGAGTGAGAGAACAAGGAGGGGGTTGCTACTTGCTATTGCTCTCTTAACTTTAGGGTTTATTTGCCTCCACCTCCCTTAACTATATTCGTCCACCTGTCCTTAGCTAGTTGAGTTGACCTTAATTTCTGATTGCAGTTATTTTGCCGTGTTTTTCTTTTTGTTAGTTGAATATGAAAAACTATGATAAAGTAGATGGTAATCATTTCAGAAACAGAAATGATATCCATTGAGCAGAAGAAGTTGGAAGGTTCAAGTTTGCCACAATGCCACCCCCTGTTCATTCTTTGCTTTCAGCAGAGGTTTAGAAAGCATCAAATAAACTTTGTTCCCGATGCCTTTACCTACTTTGGATTGAAGATGCAGTGCGGGGGCTCCATTATAGACCAGCCCTTCTCCGTTCCAAGATTCGTCCTATTGATCTTATAGGTGTATTGACTATTGAGGTGACGGGGCCTCTGCTAATTGCTTTTGGTTTTGGTTTGTTTGGCAAATTATCTTACATTTCATAAATGAAGTTTTCTTTTTCATCAAGTGCCAAATTCTTTCATAGAAGATATGTGATTTATCATCTGATTGATTTCCAAACAAAGGCCAACCTTACCTAGAGGGCTTGAAAGTTTATTACTTTGATCATTTGCATTTCTCATGTGTTTTCCCGGTGAGAAGCATTATAGATCCGAAAATTCTCCGTCGTGAATCTCAACCAACCTTTCATAGTATATAGTTTTGACTGTTTTATAAGTTCACTTGGCCGAAAACAAATTCACGACCAAAAAAGTCCAACATTTTCTTTTTTAGTAAACTACAGTTTAGTTATCAACCAATTTTATTTTATAAATACACCATTTATTTTACAAATACACCATTTAGACAATATCTTACGCTTTTAAGGACACAAATTAACAAATTAGGACAAGTTGATGTCCACATACCATTTGTCACTATATATTTTACCAAATTACTTTTAATGACATTTTTAGGACAAATTGATGTCCACATGTTATCTGTCATTATTTAATTTACCAAACTACAATTCACTACATATTCAATTTCTCTGCTGACACGTGGCGCGCTGCTACCGTCAAGTTGAAAGATTCTATTGCCTGAGTTGAAAAGTGCTACTGCCGAGTTGAAAGGTGCTACTGTCGTCATTATTGCAATTTTTTTTTCCAGTAATTCTTTGATGCTGACGCGGCGTGCTGCTACTGCCGAGTTTAAAAGTATTACTGTCAGGTCTGAAGGTGCTACTGCCAGCACTATTCTAATTTTTTCTGGCAATTCTTTGATGTTGTCGCACTGCTACAGCCTGACTCTGCTGCTGTTGCACTGCTACTACCACCGTGAATAACACCGCACATTATCGCCACACAGTAGCAGCCTGCATCACCACCCGCATAGCTTACATCACCACTGCACAATAGCAGCAAGTGGTACGTAGCACAACATTGCAGTAATAACACAGCGGTGCAGTAGCAGCTCACAATCAATCATATCAAGCTGCTACTGTCTCTTAAATCAATCAAGCTGTTACTATTGCTTAAATCAACAATGCAGTAGCAGCACACAATCAATCATATACGCTACTACTGTCAACTCTGATAGAGCGCTGCTACTAGCGCATTGTTATTGTCAAAACTGCTACTGTCTAATTTTGAACTTGAAAGATATCATTGCCAAAAACCTCACAATCTTAACCTTAATTCAACAGTTTTAAGATCAAACTACTCAAATTTTTCCAATCACAAAGTCCACATAACCTGAAGATTTGAAACAGTAACAACAAAACATGAAGATCTGCTACTGCTGAAACTTGCTGCAGATCTGATACTACTGAAACTTGTTGCAGATCTGCATGCTGAAACCTGTTGCAGATCTACTACTGTAGATTTGCTACTGCTGAATGTACAGTAGCAGCACCCATCATCACTCCTAATTTGATTTTATTTCAAATTTCACAGATCTGACTCGAAGCTTAAAATGGTATAGAGAGAGAAGAAGAAGAAGAAGAAGAATAAGAAGATTATACAGTGGTGAGGGTGAGAAGAATAGATAGAGGAATGATGTGGTATATTTTGATAAGAACAGAGATATTTTGATCAATTATATGTGAAATTCGGGTCAGTCTAGCTGTTGTCTCATGTTAAGCCTGACTCATGTCTTAATTTGTATAAATATTATGACAAGTGATTTTTTATGTATAGATATTTAGTCAGTAACTTAAATGTAATTCTTCATTTCTTTAAATTGTAAATGGAAGGGAATCGGTAGTCGCAAGAATTTTTTTAGTAAATAATCTCAAAACAATATCCAAGAAATTAAATAAAAATCAAGTTGGTAAGCAGAAAGGGGGGGAAAGAAGACTTGAACAATATGATTCGCCAGAGTGACTTTGTCTTAAGTCTTAACCAATGTGCAGCACACAAACTCTTAAACCTGCAAACGAAAACCACCGTCTCTGAATCACTACATCACCCATGAATATATTCCCATTCCAACACTACTATGCATTTCAAACCCAGGGCAGTTTAGTCAAACAAAACTACTAAAACAATCCATGCCGCGTATAAATAACAGACACGTTTCAAACGACTCAAACCAAGCCCAAGATACAGAAATCCCCGAATCTCTGAGAAAGCTATAGATTTCAATTTGAGTGAGGGACTCGTTCGTTTTGGAATGTCAATTAGGTTTTGGATTCCGATCAGTGGAGCCTTGAGGTTCGGAGCTCGTGGCTCAACAATGGCGAAGGGGAGGTACGGCCGGTTACGGAGTTCGAAATGGTCGACTTTGTCGATGCTCTTCATGCTCTCCATTCTGTTTCTGATGCTCATGGCTTTCGGAATCGTTTCGCTTCCGGAGAGCTCTGACGACTCTCCGCCCAAGGTTCTCAGCTCCTTCCGCCGCAGGATCGTCGAGAGGTACGCATTTCCAAATCGACGGTTTAGATGAGTTTGATCTGCTTGGAATTTGGGCTGTTCTGATTTGATTTTACTGATTTCTGGATTGAAATGTGTGTAATTGACTGTGTTGATGTTCAGAAGCGATGGATTGGGGAAGAGAGAGAATCAGTGGACTGAAGTGATCTCTTGGGAGCCTAGAGCTTTCATGTATCACAATTTCTTGGTTAGTTTGTTTTCAATTTTGCTATTTTTGTGCTGTGTCTGTTTTAATCAGATTAAGATGCGGTAGTGTTGGATTTTGATTAGATTAATTAATTTGTTTCCATAGCTGCTTATGTGACATCATGAAAGCATCTCCATGTTGTTTATACTGAGATTAACAATTTGGTTTGTGGAGTTTCTGAAATCTGAATTGGAATTCCAATGAAAGTTTGACCTATAATGTTTATTTTTAATGTCATATTGATCAGTCCAAGGAAGAATGTGACTACTTGATAAAGCTTGCTACACCTCATATGACTAAGTCGACGGTTGTTGATAGCAAGACTGGGAAGAGCAAAGATAGTAGGTACTATTTATAAGTATTCTATCTCAAATCATAGAACGCTAACTTAGGATTTGATCTGATAAACAGGACATGGTTTTCTTTGGTTTGTAAGAGGATATGTTATTGTTTCTTTTGATTTTTTCTTCTGATACCAAGGAATACTTCTCTGCAGGGTCCGAACTAGCTCGGGTACATTTCTTAGGAGAGGACTTGATAAAGTAATCAGGGATATTGAAAAGAGAATAGCAGACTTCAGTTTTATTCCTGTAGGTTAGTGACTACTACTGTACAGTAGATGTACACACCACCTGTCACTCTCATTTTCTCAATTACTTTTGCACCAAAATAGTGATTGACTCGAAAGAAAAGGTTCCTCACTGCCATAATGGAATGTTCATTTGGAAAAGAGAATATATATATTTGAACATACACATTCAAAAATGCAGTAATGCTCTATTTGTTTTTTCCCCAGATGTCACTTTTCCTTTTATCATAATTTTGTGTGTCCATCCATTTTATGTACTTTGCGCTTACTGTTAATCTGACATGCAACCTTCAGAGCATGGAGAAGGACTTCAAATTCTCCATTATGAAGTTGGACAGAAATATGATGCACATTTTGATTACTTCCTTGATGAGTACAACACCAAGAATGGAGGCCAAAGGATGGCCACTCTTCTGATGTATCTGTAAGTGGTGTCCAGTTGGTGTTTTATACGTGGTTACCTTTTTCATGAGTCCAGTGTATCACGTCTCATTTTTACCATTGATTCAGATCGGATGTTGAAGAAGGCGGTGAAACAGTGTTTCCTGCTGCCGAAGGGAATATCAGTGTTGTGCCATGGTGGAATGAGCTATCTGAATGTGGTAAAAAGGGACTTGCAGTGAAACCTAAAATGGGGGATGCATTACTATTTTGGAGCATGAGGCCTGATGCTAGTCTAGACCCATCAAGTTTGCATGGTTAGTTACCAACGTACTGATCTTTTTTTTCTGAATTGGCTAAAAGTGTTATTCTGGTGTGATGGGAGCCCTTCTAGTGAGGACCTCTAAGTTGAGGACTAGTTGAAGACTTTTCAATTTATCCTGCTTTTCGATCTTATATCCACATCTTAACCGTTCATTTTATAAATATTTATGAGTAGATCATTTATGTAAATTTTCAACTGAATTGAAAATCGTTAAGGCATTCATAAGTGTGATTTACCAATTACAAACTTGAACGGTTCATGTTTGACAGATTTGGTTCGTCCATTGATTTGATCTACAACTAGTTCTTAACGATCACCAATTTGGCTGAAATTTTGTATGATTGATCTACTTATATAAATCTACAACTTCAACGGTTAAGATGTCAAAATTTGATCAAAAAGTTGGTCTAATAAACAATTAATTCAAAAGTCCTCAACTAGTCCTTAACTTAGAGGTCCTCACTAGAAGGGCTCCCCTGGTGTGATCTTTGTTATACACTTTTTCTCGTGTTTACCTTAATTCTCAGCAATCTAATTTTGATTTCCTGTCAAAATTTGTATAGGTGGATGCCCTGTGATAAGGGGTAACAAATGGGCGTCTACAAAGTGGATGCATCTTGAAGAGTACAAGGTCTAAGGCATTATTTTCCCACATACCAAAGGGTACTTCTACCATAACTCGTAGTATACATTATCTTCCTCATTTCTTCTCCATTTTTGATTATACAAAGTTGTTGCTAACTTTATTTGATCATTTTATTTAGCTGGACATGAAGAGAAAGATTCACATTGTGCAGATAGCAGATTTATAATCACTGACAAATCAAAGCACTTACGATACCCTTTAGTTCTTACTGCAAGCATCATAGGAACTGGTCCGCCATTCTCTTGATTTGTTAGCCTAACATAAGGGGTCTGTTCGTCCCTACTGAGGACATCAATTACAAGCTCGTTTAGCTGTTAAAATTTAGTTACTTTTTTTTACATTGCTTGTAAAATTAAAAGATATAATGAGAGCATACAGTCTTGGACTGTGTATTTATTCTTTAGAGACTGGATTATGCTCCGGCTTGAAATAGGGAAAATACTTGGGTCCGATGTAGTTCGTTTGATCTCCTCAAAATGTACTTTTAACAACATCAATCGTAATCTTAACCGTTTAATAGTTGAATTAACCAATGAAGATCATCTATACAAAAAATCAATGTAAAAAAAGATTGTTTGCTCTCTTGAATGCATCGAACAAAATGAATGGATTATCATAAAAGCTCAAAAACTGTCCATTTGGTTTGATGCATTCGGGCAAGTAAACAATCTTTTTTTTACATTGATTTTTTGTATAGATGATTTTCATTGGTTAATTCAACTATTGAACGGTTAAGATTACGATTGATATTGTACACATAGTCTAACTTGGAGATCGAACGGCTTGAAATAGGGGTTTAGAACCATCAGCTCAAAATGGATTTTACTCAAAATGAATGTGCAAAATTGCCAGTCGACTTTGATGAATCTCCCTCAAGGTTCCAGCCAATCTTCCATTAATCATATACTAATTTTGTGGCTCAATTAATGTTAATGAAGTGTAATATCGATGTACTTCAGATGTTAATTTTCATCAAATAAAACCAGTGAAATCTTGGAAAGTCATCAAGGTTTCGTGGTGTAGTTGGTTATCACGTCAGTCTAACACAATACTACATAAGTCACCTTTTAAACATTTTATCCTTCACAAGTACACCTACTTTTTTGTCTATACAAATCCCTTTTAGTCAAAACCTATAAATTTATTTTATTTTTCTACCTAAAATACCATTCACTCCTTTTATTGATTCACCTTCTCTCGGTCAGTCTCTCTCTCTCCATTCTTCCACTTAGATTCCCACGTCACCGCCACGATGAAGTCGTTGCCTCCGCAACGATGACATCTGGATCCACCGTCGACAACTCCTTGACAACCTCTGCTTCGACCTCGTCAACATCTCCTCAACGCGCTACCAGATCTACAAGGTCCAATCAACTCCTCCTCCGACGATGACGTCGGCTAACCTCGAGTGGATCTTCGATTTCATCACCGAATACCTTGATTGCATCTCTAATTTTGTTGACGGTGACCTCGACTGTGCTCACATCTGACGACGACGCCACCGCTTGGATCTTGACGTCGTTGCAGGATCAACTTTGACGCCTTAACCTTGATGTTGCCAAATCGACGGTGACAACGGCTGGATCGACGACGACTTCTAATTCGACCGTCAAAGACACCTCAATGACCTCTGCTTCAGCCTCCACTACATCTCCTTGTACACGCAGGCCGATCTACAAGGGCTAACCGATTCTGACGTCACCGGCAGTATGAGTTTCATTGCTTCTGATTCTCGTGATTAATTCTCCATTCATAATGTGGAATGTAAATTTCAATTCGTAAATCGAACTGCTTAAACTTAGATGCACTGTCATTGTTTTCAGATTTTAATGTACATGTTGTAATGATCAGTGAGTCAGTGACTAATATCTTAGCCATAGAGGTTGATTAGCTTTTGTATTAGTTGGTAGTATATTATCAATACGGTGATAGAATATTTTTGTCATTGTGATAATATATTTTCAACACATGGTATATTTTGACATATTGAGTAGATTTTCTATTATTTGATAGTATCTTTTATTATGCTTGGTAGTAGTTTTTGTTGACGACAGTAGTAAGTATTGTTGCTGGGGGTAATAGGTTTTGTTGCTGTCGGGGAGTAGTTTTTTTCTTTGTAGTAGCTTTTTTCTTGTGTTAGAAGCTTTAATTGTTGGCGACAATAGTTTTTGTTGATGACGGTAGTAGATTTTTTGTTTGGCAGTAGTTGCTTTTCTTCATGGCGATAATAGTTTTTCTTTACAGCGGTAATAGCTTTTCTGCACAGTGGTAGTATATTTTCCTTTTATTGGTGATGGTAATAGTTTTTTGTGTTAGTAGCTTTTGTTGATGGATGTAGTTATTTTTCTTCATGACGATAGTAGCTTTTCTGCACAGTGGTAGTAGCTTTCATTTATTGGTGGTGGTAGTAGCTTTTGGTGTTAGTAACTTTTGTTGGTGACAGTAGTTTTTTTTCATGACGATAGTAACTTTTCTTCACAGCATTAGTATCTTTTCTGCACAGTGGTAATAGGTTTTCCTTTTGTCAGTGGTGGTAGTTGTTTTTGGTGTTAGTGATAGTATTTTTTGTTGATGACAGTAGTAGCTTTTGTTGCTACAGATAATATTTTTGTGACATTGCCAGAGGTCGCCAGAAATATCATGTTAGTAGCTTTTGAAGCTAGTGATAGTAGCTTCTGCAATTGTCGAAAATCTTGCTTGAAACATCACCAGAGATCGGCCGAAGACTTTTCTGGTAAGGGAGATGATTGTTGACTTTTTATATTAATGGTATTTATGTAATATAATATAGATAATCTAATTTTTTCTGATATATGACAATTTATAATTATATTGAACTTCAATACTTATATTTAGGCTTGAGTGGATTTATGTGGGTAAAAAAGTTTGGGTGGATCTATATGAGAAAAAATATCTCAAATGAGACTTCTATGTAATTGATCCTTATTTTTACTTTTAGTATTTCAATGTTTTATCGAAACATAGGACCCTTTGACCTTACTTGGCCCATCCCACCTGTCGTCTCTTTTTTTCTTTTTTCTTTTTTATTTTTTGATTGAAAGATGCTCTAATAAATCAACTTGAAATACATCACTAATAAAGGCTTCTCAAGAGAGAATCCCAAAACTAGTTTCTACAACTAGAATCAATAACTTCATGGAGCCAAGGTGACCCAGATTCATAACAAAACATAGATTGAATCATCTTCAATGCATTTTGGGTTAGAGTATGAGCAACTTTGTTATGACATTTGCGCACATGTTTCCCGGATGCCCATTCGAACCCCTCCTTATTCCGACAAACTGCATCCATGGTTCCTCCAATCTCACTCAAGTCAAGTTCATCTCTACCAATAACATTAATCACATTGACTGCATCGCTTACAATGGTCACCTTTGTTATGCCAAGTTGCCTGCAGAATTTCCTTCCATGCCAAAGAGCCAAGGCTTCAATGTGTGTGGTTTTAATGCAGCTTTTAATGGTACCGTAATGACCCCCAAAAGTTGGTTACGACCACTTAACACCATAACACCAAGACCCACTGTACTTGTACTAGCATCACATGCTCCATCAAGGCACAATCTTGCAGTTTGTTCCTGCATAACACCACTCTCCATATCTCCATAACTCTACTGCAAATCAGCATCATTACCATATAACCTTGCTAAATTCTTCTTTCTCAATGTCACACTTGCGAACTGATGTTGCCACTCAAAACATTTCTCCAAAATCTGCTTGGGCTCCATGCCTTTTTTAATATGATAAACTTCATTTCTATCCTTCCATATCCACCCACAGATTAGTGCAAACAACCCAATTTTATTATTAACCCCTTCTAGTGCAATCAAACCCAATAAATCAGCAAAACTATAAACCTGCCGAACTTTGTTAATCCATTTCCAATCTGTACACTTCCACACTTGCCTAGTCACACAACAAAGCCACAAACTATGAATCATAGTCTCCTCCCCTTCTCCACATCTCCTGCATCCACACGGCCTTTCCACCCGTCCTCTCTTAGCCGCACTATTTTTTTATGTTTATATTTTAGTATTTCAACGTGGTATTAAAAGGTGGACCCTACGACCCGACTTAAACATACCAGCATCCCACTGCTATAACTATGGCTGTTTTCAAGCCAGAAAATGAAACCGGAGCCCGAACCTGAATAATTTTTTCAGGTGAAACCCGATAATTTGTCGGGTATTTTTTCAGGTGAAACCCGATAATTTTCGGGCCGGTACGGGTCGAGCTAGTTTTTCAGGTCAAAAAATCAAAGTTCAAATTTAAGTTTACTAATGAATAAGATTTGCTGCACACGTTTTTAATTATAAAGCGAGTTTAATTAAATTTTTTTATGGTGAAGAAGTGAGCATGAGTTAGATGTTTAATTTGACGACATATCCACACCTCTTCCACTCACCGCGCCTCTACTTTCCTCAACGTCATCGCTCTCGACAATGTTGTAAGTCAACTAATTCCTATTTTTTCGATTTGATTCATTCTCAATTCAAGAGTAGAGACTGAAAAGTGAAGGAATAGAGTTTTTTGCTATTTATTAGCTAGTAGTAACCCAATAGAAACACGACACCTAAGCTGACAATATCTACATTTCGAGTTTTCAAGCCAGTCTGAATTTTAAGATATGAAACCAGACCCGACAATATTTAATTTGGTCTGAATTTAGCCCGACTCTAAAAATTCACTTTCAAAACCCAACCGGATCGATTCAGATTCAGGTCACACAAGTTCAGATTTTTGGGTTTCAATCCAAAAAAAACAGCCGTAGCCATAACCCGCATCATCTCCTCTAGCCCGCACTATTTTTTATTTTTATACTTAATATTTCCATGTTTTTTAAAAAGGATGGAGCCCGCCACCGACTCGGCCCACCAGCATCCCACCGCCATGGCCCGCATCGTCTCCTCGGCTCGCTCTATTTTTTCTTTATTCTTTTCGTTTTTTATCTGGTTGAGACCTCTCGCATTTCATTTTTGGAGGGAAATCTCTGCAAACAATACCATGACCAGGCAAGTCCTCAATCTCTCTGACCATTTCCACCACAAACTCCTCACCTTCTTACACCCCTCATCTTCCCCATCGCAAGCCCAACAAGCCCACGCCCAGATCCTCAAGACCGGTCTCTCCAATCTCACCACCAAACTCCTCTCCCTCTACGCCAACAGCCTCTGCTTCCACGAAGCCAAACTCGTCCTCGACTCAATCCCTCACCCCAACCTCTTCTCATTCTCCACTCTCATCCACGCTTTCGCCAAGCTCAACAGCTTCACCAATGCGCTCTCCTTGTTCTCCCAAATGCTATCCCGGGGACTCGCCCCGGATAGCTTCCTTTTCCCCAGTGTCGTCAAGGCCTGCGCCGGACTGCAATCTTCGCAGTCCGCAAGACAGGTCCACGCCATTTCGTATTCCTCCGGTTTCGCTTTCGATTCGTTTGTGCAGTCCTCTCTGGTTCACATGTATATTAAATGTGACCGGATTGGGGATGCACGCAAGGTGTTTGATAGAGTGTCTGACAGAGATGTGGTTATTTATAGCGCTTTGATTTCGGGGTATTCTCGGCGCGGGTGTGTCGATGAGGCGATGAAGCTTTTGGATGAGATGAGGGGTTTGGGGTTTGAGCCCAATGTGGTGTTGTGGAATGGGATGATTGCCGGGTTTAGTCAGAGCAAGTTGTACTCTAGTACGGTCGAGGTGTTTCAGAAAATGCACTCGCAAGGATTTGAACCCGATGGGTCTACTATTTCTAGTGTTCTTCCTGCTGTTGGGGACTTGGAGGGTTTGGATATTGGGGTTCAGATTCATGGATATGTGATCAAGGGGGGGCTGAAATCGGACAAGTGTGTTGTTAGTGCACTCGTGGATATGTATGGAAAGTGTGCTTGCACGTTAGAGATGTCTCGAGTTGTTGGTGAAATGGATGAATTAGATGTTGGTGCTTGCAATGCTTTGGTTACAGGGCTTGCCCGAAATGGTCTTGTTGACAATGCACTAGAGATGTTTAGGCAATTTAAGGGCCAAGGGGTGGAACTCAATATTGTGTCTTGGACTTCCATAATTGCTAGTTGCTCCCAAAATGGGAAGGACATGGAGGCTTTGGAGCTTTTTAGAGAGATGCAGATAGAGGGTGTGGAGCCAAACTCTATGACTATCTCTTGCTTGCTTCCGGCTTGTGGCAATATTGCAGCCTTGATGCATGGGAAGGCAGCCCACTGTTTCACATTCAGAAGGGGGATGCTTAGTGATGTGTATGTGGGCAGTGCATTGATTGATATGTATGCAAAATGCGGGAAACTCCAATTATCTCGGCTTTGTTTTGATAAAATGCCAACTAGGAATTTGGTTTGCTGGAACGCAGTTATGAGCGGATATGCAATGCATGGAGAAGCCAAGGAAACTATGGAGATTTTTCATATGATGCAGAGGAGTGGACAGAAGCCCGACATTATCAGCTTCACCTGCGTATTGTCTGCATGTAGCCAGAATGGTCTAACAGAAGAAGGATGGTGTTATTTTAACAGCATGTCAAAAGAACACGGTATAGAGGCTCGTATAGAACATTATGCCTGCATGGTCACACTACTCGGTCGTGCTGGAAAACTTGATGAGGCTTATTCCATGATCAAGAAAATGCCATTTGAGCCAGATGCTTGTGTTTGGGGAGCTTTACTAAGTTCTTGTAGAGTTCACAACAATGTGACTTTAGGGGAGTCTACTGCAAAGAAGCTCTTCAATTTAGAACCGGGAAATCCCGGGAACTACATTCTTTTGTCCAATATCTATGCTTCAAAAGGCATGTGGACTGAAGTAGATAGGGTGAGAGATACAATGAGGAGTCTGGGTTTGAAGAAGAACCCTGGCTGCAGTTGGATCGAATTCAAGAACAAAGTTCACATGCTTCTTGCAGGAGACAAAACACATCCTCAAATGAACCAAATTACGGAAAAGTTGAACACATTGAGCTCGGAGATGAAGAAATCAGGATACTTCCCCAGTACTCATTTTGTATTGCAAGATGTGGAGGAACAGGAAAAGGAGCAGATTTTGTGTGGACACAGTGAGAAATTAGCAGTAGTGTTGGGGATTCTGAACACTCCTCCAGGCTCTTCCCTTAGGGTAATTAAGAACCTAAGGATCTGTGGTGATTGTCATTCTGTTATCAAATTCATATCCAGCTTAGAAGGGAGAGAGATTTCAGTCAGAGACACCAATCGCTTCCATCATTTTAAAGATGGAGTTTGTTCTTGTGGGGATTACTGGTGAAATAAGGGCTTACTCTTCGAGAAGAAAAGTGTTCCTTCAGAAGCAAGGTTCTGATTTGGGATGATCAATGTCTCCACCTACTCAAGAGAAACGCTTTACTGGTGTTGATGATCATATAGTCCGATTACTTGAAACCATTAGGCTTTTATCCGAAGAAGAGGATAGGAAAAGTCCAATGCTATACTCGAGCGGTTCTTGACTGGTGCTTAGAATGAAACTTCAACTTGATCGAGACACGAACAACCAATTGCGTCTGTGGAATGTGATAAGAGACATTTGGGATGACTCCTTTACAAAAGACAACCACATTGCATACAAACTCTGTTCCATTATTAATTGCTTCTCGCATTATTTTTCTTACAAAAAAGGACTGAAATCTTATTCACATGGAAGTTGCAAACACCAAGGGGCAATCTGCTGCTATACACATCGATCAAGTAGGAAACAGAGCTCAGAATTTCAGTTATTGATTGATCTGCTGGATCATTCAGGTAGAACGATCACCCTATCTTTGCCATCGGAATCTGGAACTCCCCTTGTCATCATGGCTACGAACTCCTGGTAATTGATTCTATCATCCTACAAATATCCAATCATGATTATCAGTCAGTTAGTCATACCAAGGAAATATGCAATACATGACGATGAAAATAAGTTGATTACTTTATCAGTATCCACATCATCAAGGATTTCATCTATAGTAGCCTCATCCCCCATCCCGTATTCAGTCATTGCTTGTCTTAGCTCATCTCTTGTGATAAACCTGCTCAGCTTACACCAGTCAATAAGAATTCCGCAAGAGTATTCAAGTTTTAGAGAACAGTAATCAAACCCGCTGTGATCCTTGTCAAAGTAATTGAAAGCCTTGCGCAAGTTTTCTTCCTTCTCCAGTTTGTGTCGATGCATGGTTGCAGTAACGAATTCGGTGTAATCAATAGTCCCGTTATTGTCTATGTCAGCCTATTCAGAAAAATTGAAAATCATAACTTGAAATTGTTCAGAAAAATAAATGGCTAAACTAGCCTAGATGAGTTTTATAGTACTCACAGCATCCATCAACTGCTTTATTTCTGTTTCTGTAAGGTTAGATCCCAATCTTGAAAATCCAGTTCTTAGTTCTTCAAATGTGATATTACCACTACCATCTGTGTCGATGTTGTTGAACATTTGTTTGAGGCCATGAATTTCTTCATCAGAAAGCGTTTCTGCTATGACCTTTAGGCAATTCAAATTTCAATAGTACTTAGACATTGGCAATGAAAAATGAAGACATTCAGAACACAGCAGATAGAGCTAAACCTGTTACGGGGTGCCTTTGTTCCTTACTACCATCATTTAAGATCCTCTAAAAATTTGAAAATGAGGTGAAAGATTACCTTTAGAGCAAGTTTCTTCAACTTGTTCATTGCTCTGAACTGTTTCATTCTAATCAGCACAGCACTATCAATAGGTTTATCAGAGGCTTCACCGTCTTTCATCCATGGATGCTCTGGGTAAAATGCGCAATACAAATGATATAAATAGACAATTTTTCTAAACTTTGCTGTTGCAGTTTCACAAACATTCATGTGCTTACCAAGAATATCAGCAGCTGTAATCCTTTTCTTAGGATCCATTGTTAGCATTTTCCTGATGAGATCCTTTGCCGCATCAGATATAGAAGGCCATGGCGCACTTTGCAAGTCAAGTTTTCCTTCTAAAATTCTGTCAAATATCCCTTTCTCGGTCTCTGAAACAGAGCTCCAACACAAGATCAACAGCACAGAATTGAAAATAAAACAACCAAACAAAGAACATCAGGGCAAAAGATATGTATTACAAGCATGAGCAGTTGGTAAACTTAAAGGCATAGCCAGATCACTCAATGTCCACCAGCATACCAATGAGTATTTTAGAGCTGAACTGCTCAAAATAGTAAAGAAGTCATTTACGCAAACACCCCTTAATAAACACCTGTTTATGAAATGTTTCTTCCATGAGTGCCTACTATCTGGCAATTATAACAAACAAGCATCCGGTTCTAACACCAGGAATTCAGAATTTAATAAATTTACTCTGTTAATATTACGGCAACTCTAGATCCTATCAAAATTTGAGGTATGTACCAATACATTGTTCATAGTGCCTATAAATTCTCAAATGTTACTACTGGATTTTCAGCTGGAATGCAACATCAATCAAAACAAAACTAAAAGTAAGCAATTTACTAATTTAGATACGCACCAGCCCAAAATGGAGCTACTCCGATTAGAAGAATATACAACATGACTCCAGCACTCCAAACATCTATCTCCTTACCATAATTTCGCCGCAAAACTTCAGGCGCCACATAGTAGGCACTCCCAACAATGTCTCTGTAAACTTTGCCTGGAGAGTTGTTAACAGGCAATTCCTCAGTATATATAAATTCCACAAGCAATATGTCTTTATCATATTATATGATATTCATATACAATAGCTTACAGTAACAAGAAAACTTTTTTTGCATGTTCTACTTTCCATCAATTGCAAGAAAACGGTTACATGATTAGTGGAATACATCGCTTACTGTGAAATTATGTGATTTAAAATTGCAGCATTTCAAATTCTGATCATCATTGCAGCTCTAGAAATGTTGTTACAGTAATGTCAAGTCTTGCTACAGTAATGTCAAGTCTTGCACCAAGTCACCAAGAAGTCTTGGCTTATTGTGGTGATGCAATGGACACTTTGATGGTGATGCAATGGACACTTTGGTGTCCTCCACAAGTGTGAATCATGTTTTCTTTGTCACCTACCTTTTCTTTCTAACTCAAAAAAGAAGAAATAAACTAAAAGGTTGACTTGCTTGACCTAGGATTACACCATCCCTATCACATTGACTCGGTCTTCTTGACCCACAAACACAGTGGCACAAGTCTTTGCAACTATTATTCCATCCCCAATTTCGTACTATCTGAACTTCAACATAGCCAAAACCAAAGTAATTGACTAGAAATGATAGAGAAATGAAAAATGTAACCAACCTTGTTCGATGAAGACAGAGAGTCCGAAATCAATGGCCTTCAACGGCGCATCCCCATCTTTACTCACAAGCAAGAAATTCTCAGGCTTCAAATCCCTATGCATAACTCCCATAAAATGACACACGTGAACCACATTCACAATCTGCCGGAATATCTTTGCCGCCTCACGCTCGGAGTGGCTTCCCTTGGCAATAATCCGGTCAAAAAGCTCGCCGCCGGTACAGAGCTCCATGATCAAATGCAGATTATGGCGGTCCTCGAACGCGCCTTTAAATTCGACAATGTTGGGCTGGCCTGATAAGTGCTCCAGAATCATAATCTCTCTTCTGACGTCTTCAATGTCTTTATTCGTCACGAGTTTCCTGCACGATATGGACTTGCACGCGTATTTCCGGCCCGTGGATTTCTCGGTGCAGAGACGCGTGACGCCGAACTGACCCCGGCCCAGCTCCTTCTCGAGGGTATAAACGGAATTTACGTCGGAGTAAGGCTTCCTGAGAATCGGTCCCATTTGGGAGGAGGAGGGGCTCTTTCCGAATGAGCTTCCGGAGTATGGGATGGTGGGTTTGGGAAACGGGTCGGGTTTTTTGGTGGGTTGTTGTTGGAAGTGGTCATGTGGTGAATCGGAGGATGCAGAGAGTGGGATGTCATGGCTGCGCGATTTTGTGAAACAGAGTCCCATCACAGAAAGAGAAGGAAGCAAAAAGCTTTCAGTTTCAGGGCTTGGAACTGAAATGGGTTTAAAGAAACTTAGAGGGAGAAGTATATTACAAGTGTGTAGAGGAGACTTGGGGTTTGCTTCTTGTCCTACTTCATATTCATCTTCTACAGTTGGATATGTGTGCTTTATTTGGTGCTTTGCTTTTCGTCTGCTCTTGAGCATCATTCTTCGTTTGCTTCACTCACTCTCTTATTGGGCAAGATAATAAAAGTAGGCGACGCTTTTACAACGACAGCTGAGATTTCCGCGACGGTTTTCCCTCTTCCGGCCGATTACTTATGTCACGTGCCCGTTTTCGGTTTTATGGGCTTTGGCCCAGTTGCTCTTTTGGACTGAACATTAAATTTTTGGTTTCCAGGCCCAATACAGATGCTTTAATAGAACTGATATATACATCCTAACTGATGTATGCGTGCATCCAGTCCACTTTTCTTTCCAAACTTTTAGCAATGTATAATCATGATTTGAATTGTTACAAAGGTTTTTTAGAACAATAAAAGACTTTTAATCAACCATCAAAAGAATTAATAACTAAAGGAACTATAGGTGGTAGACACATAAGGGTTTGTCACCATTAATAACATTCAAAGGCCAATCAGGCTTAACTTCTAACTAGAACCGACACCTTTCTAATCGGGTTACCCTAGTTGCCCCAACATGAGCCACACCATTTGCACTCCGAGGGGTATGAATAACCTGCTGCAAACCTACATCCTCAGACAAAGATCTCACCTTCTCAGCCAAGATCCCTTAAGACTTCCTCACTTCCATTTACCAACCTCACTACCTCCAAACAATCTGTTTCAATACCATACACCATCCATCCTCTTTCAATAATAATTTCTAACCCAATAATCAAAGCTTTAAGTTCAGCTTGTTACAAAGATGAATTACATAATTTTAGAGAAATCTAAACCAACTTGTTAAAAACTTAAAATCATTCCAAAAAATAAAACATTTCTCATTTTTTCGCTTTGATTGCATAAGGTTTGCTCACTTGCTACTTACCCCCCCGTGTTGGTAGCAGTAGCATTTGATTGCAAAACATGCATAGTCTCCTCAATTACTTGATAGATCGAATAAGAACCATATTACATTTTACAAATTAATTATTCAATCTCAGGGAACCTTAATCCGTAAAACTAAATTAAGAAACAAATACCGAAGTATAATACGCTTTCTTGACATATAGAGCACAGCAGCTGGCGATCAATTTAGTATAATCGATTAACGAATTGATTGGCACTCAACGAATCGATGAATCACGTACTGACTGCAGCAGTAGCAGCTTCGACACACTTGGGGTGCACCTCATATCCACATTCAAGACACTGATAAGCCCAACCGCAACCTTGTTCATCACAGTCACAACATATAAAGGGTCCTCCTCCGTTGCCTTCCGACACCAAATTCAGCTCATGCCTATGACCTCCATGGTACACCGACCGCGGGAGGCTCTTCGCCTCTTCATCCATTCTCTTCTCCAGCAATTCCAACTTCGCATCGGTGAAGGGATACGCATTTTCTTTGTACAAGTTTATCAGATTTCTACCCTGCCTGGTGACAGTTTTACCATCCGGCCCCAAAATTACCAAACAAGGAATAGCTTTGACATCGAAATGCTTCACGAGCTCTTTGATGTTGGGATCATCAAGGGGCAGTGCCAGCCATGGCATGGTGCTGAAGTAGGCTTCAAAGGACGTTATGTCACGATCACTCGAAACAAACACTATCTCGAAGTCCTCTCTATCATGCTGTCGATCACCTTCTAGAATTTGCTCCTTGATCGTGTTGTAGAATGAGACTAACCTAGGGGTGAAATTAACGCATGGAATGCACCATTGAGCTGAAAAGTAGAGTCCAATTGTCTTGCCTATCAATGAAGCCACAGGCACCTGTTCATGTAGATAATTAGATGTCCAAGTGATGGTCGAAATGTTACATAATTAATTAGTTACCTAGTGAGGTAAATCTATGAATCAACTATTAATCGATCAATTACCTGATTAGGCGTCCCATGGCCCAGAAGATAGTCCCTGTCGTCGTTCGTTAGTAGATTGGTCAAGCTCTGGTTCTCATGCTTCTCTTTCTCCTCCTTCTCCAACTGTTCTAGTCTCTGTTTTGTGAAGGGGAAGGCTTGGACGCCATAGCGATAAATGATCTCAACTCCATCATGCAACGTAGCCCCATCACCATCCTTGTGATCACCAGGCTGCAGTATAACCAAGCTCGGAATTCCCTCTACCTCAAACTTGCGGTTCAGCGCTTTCTTGGTCTCCAAATCCGAAAACGGAATCGCCAGCCATGGCATGCAATCGTGGTAGCGGTCGAAAGCATCAGAGTCTTCATCAGATGAAATGTACACAATCTCAAAACTAGACCCAGTAGTGCTACTGTTCTTGAGATTATTATAGATGTCAACCAGGACTTGGTTGAAGTTCCAGCATGGCGGGTACCAATTGGCCGAGAAGTAGAGCCCTATTATCTTCCCCTCAAGATCAGAAACTTTCACCTGTCACAGCGCACAAGAAAGATAAGGGACATTTTCAGAAATATATTCCTACGTACGACTGGTTTCCAATATGAACAAGGATTAAGTTTGGTCTACCAACTCTATTTTTCTAATACAATGTATCAACCAACATATACCGTACCAACCGAGTGTCAACCGTACTAATTAGTTGGTATACCAACGTTATTGGTTGGTATAAATGGTGAATTTTTCATACCAACATATTTATGGCCCAAAAATTTAAAGGGACATTTCAAATAAGTAACAACAAATAACAACACAAATCCATAGTCTTATACAACTTCAACCAAATTACCAAATAAAAAGTCACAAACTGAATGCCAAAGTTCAAATAGTCAAACTTCCAAAGTACTAATTAGTAACAAATTTTTAAAACTATTGAAAAATCTACGACAGAGATTTATTTTTCAATAAATCTACAGTTGAAAATTTAAAGATATATATATATAGTATAAGTTGACAGATACAATATACCACGGTATATGAAAAACATGTACCTCCTACCAACCAATCATTTAAAGTTGGTATAGTATACTGTGTATCATGTATCGATTTTATGATATACCAACATATTTGATACAGTTGATATATAAATTTGTTAGAATGAAATTATATACCATTACCCGTCCTAACAAAGATAGTGATATATGGGTCTAATGGGCCATTTCGATAAATACGATAAGGAAGTGGACCATTCTGAGCCCACCCACAGCCTAGAATGTACATAAAGCTTGAATGTAATGTTCTACCAAATTATGCTTTTGCAAGGTAGATAGGTGTTGCTTTTGCACGGTAGATAGGTGTTGGTGATAGGTTGAGCCAGGTGTCATACAGTAACTCACTAACGTTAATGTGGGTGACAATTAGGGCTACGGGGTGATGAAGACAGCAGTGTGAATCCCGTGATAATAACATTTGTTTTCTTTTTTAATCAGTTAAATAACGAATTTTGTGTGAGTTAAACTCACCATCTTTTAATTAAAAATTAGATTATATCATTAGACCTTAATAATATTTGCATTGTTATCAGATTAAGAAAGAAGGAAAGAATAAAATGTAGATAGTGATCCATGATCGACTTATACGTAACATGCATGGTTTGGTACGTAATTGCTTAATTAATTAAGTTGAATGATCCGATTAGTATGTGATTTTATTGGTTATATTCGATAGATTTAGAGGCACGTGGTGATGTATGCAGGGTAGTTATTGTTAAACCTCTTCAAATTAGTCGGCAACAAATATTATACACAGTACAGGTAGATCTCGCACGCAATGTTGGCGAGTGAGTGGAGGGTTAGTTAAATATGATGGAATGGCGGTCGATAAGCCAACAATGATCAATGGTATTTCGCTAGCTAGTAATTCAAAATGACAGAAGTAACTTGTTAAACAAAATGGTAGAAAATCCATAGATAAATATGATCCTTCTATTCCCTAATGTTAAAACTATGGTATTTATCATAAGGGTTAATTCAACAGTTCCTTCTTGCATGAACTACTACGAGTGTGTGTGTATATATATATATATATATATATATATATATATATATATATATATATTCCCCCAATAAGTCTATCAAAGAGCTAGTAATAACCCATAGTTCTTTCATTAATTTAATTAGGTAGTTTATGGACGGACTAATCTTGATGATTGAATCGAAGAACCCCAGAACTTCCACCAGATATTAGTTTTATCAATTGCACTAAACGAAATCTAAGTTAGCAGCTCGATATTGCTTATCCAAGTACGCACACAACGATCCAATGCCATACGCACACAACGATCCAATGCCATACGCACACAGATTAAGTAAGGATTTCATACTTCACACTAAAAACAGATATAGTACGTTTATATTAATAAAAGTTTTAGTTATAATTATCGTCTTAATTAACTTCATCCATTAACTAAGAAGTTAAACCTTTCATAAAAAACTAACAAGTTAAACCACTTTAAACACCAAATAAATCAGTTCGTTTTCTTTTTCAAATTGCAACGGCTTGAAATCTATCTCCAAAGTTAGTTAGGCCAGTACGTACATGTAAGTTTATATGCATCCATAGATGTAGCTAGCCAGACAGATCGAATGACTACTGTACGTAGGACAGCGAGATAGAAAGGCAGCTATAGAAGGAAGAAAGAGATCGATCACACCAACCTGATTTCCAGTCCGAGAAAGAAGATAATCACGATCTGTGGAGGCCAGCAGAGATGAAACTCTAGAGCTCGATACCCTCTCAGCCTCAGCACCACCACCACCACCACCAGTTCCGTTGCTCAGAGCTTGACCATGGTTAGTCATCATCTCCTTCGTCATCAACTCCGTCATCAACCTCTCACTCTCTCTAGGAGTACTTAGCTAGACTTGGTGCTTCTCTCTGTAATGAAAATAGCTAGCAAATACACAGACTTGCTTATATGATATTCCTGAGAACCTAATTCGTTTTCCCACGTCACTACTTAAGTATGTGTATACTTCCCCGTCAGAAGCTTTCGTCAGTCTTCCTTCCTTCAGGCATAGTATACTACGGCGTACCCTAAATCCGGTGCTTCACCAATCAATCACCACCACGGTTTCCATAGACTCCTGAGGAGAAAATAATTAGAGCCAGCACAGTGTGCCACATGTTGAGATAATTGGATTGGAAATTGGTGTGAAGCATGATATTGATTGCTACCTCTTTAGGTTGTCGTGGCACTTTGGCAATATGGGCGATGGATGCTATAGCTAACTAGGTCCGTGTTGCTATTAAGATCTCTTTGGATTGATGGTTGTCACTGATTTGTGAAAGCCAAACAAACGAAGGGGACACCTGTCGCAGGCACTATCGTTTAATATTTTCCCTTTTTATCCCTCTTCGTCAACTATTCGTACTTTTTCATAAAAAAATATGATGGATGAGCTCAAACTTTAAAAAATTATATCCTCATAATTTTGATAGAAATTACACGTTTTTTTGTAAATACATTCTAGATCAAAAGTACAAGATTTTTGTAAATACATTCTAGAGGCAGCCAGTAATCTGTAATAGATGGTAAAATCGGGTTTCAAACCTGAATATATCCAGATTCTTATAAAATGACGACATGTGATGTGATGTGATGTGATGTGATAGTTACCATTTTGTTAAGAATACAACAAGGGAGGTGGTGCTTAGGTAATTTAGGCTTTTCGATTTCTTATGCTGCTATATATATATATATATATATATATATATATATATATATATATATATAAAGGGTGAATAAAGGGTTTAGGGAACTTTTGATTTCACACAAGAGAGCCTCTTGTACTTCGATGTTGTTTGTGCTAGTAGTAAAACTTTGAAAGTTATGCTTTATAAAAATAGGATGATGTTATTAACACATTATATTTTATTATTTACTCTCTTTATGTATTTGTCTAACACAAAAAGTTTGATCGTGTTTACAAAATTGTTCTTTAAAGTTGATTTATAATTGGTCTACATTTTTTTAAAAAAGATACTGTTGATTTTATTGCAAATAGAAAAAAAAATACTCAAAATATAACTCGATTACATGAGATAGCTTGGTGACAAGCTTTCCTAGACACATCCAAGTAGTATGTATAGTGTGTCATCGGAGTTTTGAAATGAATCCAGATAACATTCTTGGATTGTTCCTGAATTTTGAGACAATAAACTGCTAACACAGTTCCAAAGTATACACGATGGACCCGTTCGCTGTAATCTATAGACAGACAAGACGTTTTGGTAGTACCCAAGGTGCAATATCCCGTGTTGCCCTCCTTCTTCACTTTATGCTTTACAGAATGTCTTGAATCCTCATTTGGTACCACTCTAGATAATTCAGTAGTACAATTTGTATGTCCTGGATCCCAAATACGAATCCCTAAAAAATTAGGATTCATTTGAGCGCCCAAATTGGGCTAGGCCTCAAATTAGGTATGGGAATTGAAATTGTTGTGGGCACCCGATCCAACTGAGTCCGTCGTCCGGATCTATTGTCAGCATCCCTCCCTGTCCCGAACGGAGTCCTCATCACCGCCTGTCCTCCAACACTAAGACTAAGAGTTGAACAGCCCCAAATCCCCTTGATCCTCATATGTGGATCCAGGTTCATTTTGAATTCATTGATCCCTATCAAATCCAACAACAAAACTCGTTGCTTCAATGGGAATTCCAGATGCAACTTCGGTTATGGTGGAACATCTTTGAGCCTCGCTCTACTAGGTCGGATCCGACCCAATCCATCATTCCCTAAAAGCCATCGACGCACCACCTCGTCGTCCCACTACCTCAGACCAGATCTGCGTTGAAAGTTTTCAAGAGAGGTTTCTGCTGCAAAGAGTGAGTTTTTCCGATTGCCACAACGTCTGATGCAATTGAGTTGATAAAGAATCCTAAAATCGAGATAGAAAAGATAGTCGGAAGGCCGAAGATGGTCTCCTTAATAGAGGGAAGACCGACAAAGGCTACCATGGTAAAGAGAAGGCCGAAAATGGTATCTTTGATTTCTTCCCTATACCAAGACGGCTAGGGTTTAATGAGGAATGACGCATGCCCCTTATAATTGGTCTACATCATAAATTGAGTGTGTGAATAATAAAATAGGGTTTAATAAGGAATGACGCATGCCCTTATAATTGGTCTACGTCATAAATTGAGTGTGTGAATAATAAAATAGGGTGTGTTAATAGTACCCCACTGAAAAGATGGTATCAAAACAGGCAAAGCAACGCACCCCACACTAGTGGTGTCTTTCCAAAACGTTGTCTTTGTCGAAAGCAACAGCGAATAGTGGTGGCCTTACTTTCGGAAGGACGAGTGATCCTAATAACGTAAGCTGTCCAAACTCCAAGCTCACGAGTCATTAGCAAGCTAGCAAGCTAGCTAGCTAGCATTTCCCATTGAGACGATAGCTATTAAAATGCTCAATGTTGTTTCCTATTTTAGCGTACGTCTCACGTAATCGCCGTTATAGTTTCAAAATTGTTAGCATGCATTTTCACACGATCGGGTAGGAGTTCCTTTGGATTCAAGCAAGCAAGCTAGCTAAAAGAGTTGAGTTGCTTACTCAACTTCTCAAGTCTTGTTTTCTCAAGTATTGATTAGACATATATAATATGTTTTTTTATGCCTATGTGATCTATAAATCAAATTCTAAGGTACCAAACCTAATATTAATGTGATAACACATACAATAAATAATAAACGGTGACACTTTTTTAATTTAATTTCTTATTTTTACAGCCAAATTAATAAAAAGACTGAAATATAAAGCCTCTAACATATTTGACCTATGCCATGACTCATGGCCGGCACTAAAGGCGCGCAGAATATATACCGTAGTCGTTTTCCACCTCTTCGGGTGTGCTCTTACGATGCTACGACCAAGATTTCCATCGGAGATCATCAATTCTCATCAGCAGTCTTAGATTTGCGTGAAACGAATTTCATGGCGGATGTTTTAACAAAACTGGGTTATGATTTGATCTTCGATTGGTGTTGCTGCTGTCAGTTTCATAGTTCCTTCAGTCTTCGTATCAAAAATAAATAAATAACGTCTTATATGGCCATGGAGAACAGGTGGGCTTGGCGCGTTGCTCAGATCCGCTGTTTTGTGCCAGGTAGTTTAGTTTCTTTCCCCCTATTTGGGCCAGTGATTGTTGTTCTCATCGGACTTGATAGAAAGGCCCATATTTACACCTAACGATTGGGATACGTATACGAAAAGAAAGTACGAAGTTATTTTCAGATTCGTCGATTGGGTTACAGCTGCGGCATTCCCTTATTTGATTTCAATCTATTTGGCACATTTATGCTTAATTTACAACTGATGATCGAAAGATAGAAAGAAAGTTAACTGACTGATACACAGAATCTGAATTATTACAACACCAAAAAGTCTAAATTACATTGATCAACAGCTAGCAGTGCATGAAAGGAAGGGAATCGAACCACAGTAATTACTTGCGGTAGGATTTAAAACCTCAATTTGAAACTCATTAATGAACACAATTTTTAAAACCTCAATTTGAAACTCATTAATGAACAAATAAGCCTTCCCCCAGATATTTGCATATACGTACAGGGCTAGCACACCGTTCTAGAATACCTGTGTGTGGCTGCAAATTCCTGAGAGCCGATGTACCGCCGTATTGCCACCAAACCAACACATGCACGCCGGGGACTAAACCGTCATTTACCATTCAGGGTATTACTGGCCAGTGTTAACTGATTGGGGCAGCTTTGGTACTTGCGCAGTCTGGCACAAAATACTATCTATGGCTGCATGCAGCTGCAATTACACCTTAAAAAAACTGTTATTTCGGCTGAGAAAAATCTGGAATATTTGGACGACTGATCGAGATATTGAAATTTCATAAAATCTTGGATGCAATGCTAATAAACTGATACTAGCAATACAGTGGAAAACGATTCGAGGGAGCCCTTCCAACGAGAATTTTTAAGTTGAAGACTAGTTGAACACTTTTGAATAAATTGTTTATTAGACCAACATTTACATAAAATTTTGACATCTTAACCGTTGAAGTTGTAGATTTATATAAGTAGATCAATCATACAAAATTTCAGTCAAATTGGTGATCGTTAAGAACTAGTTGTAGATCAAATCAATGGACGAACTAAATCTGTCAAACATGAACCGTTTAAGTTCATAATTGGTAAATCACACTTATGAATGTTTTAACGATTTTCAATTCAGTGAAAAATTTACATAAAATGATCTAATCATAAATATTTATAAAATGAACGGTTAAGATGTAGATATAAGATCGAAAAATAAGACAAACCAAAAAGTTTTTAACTAGTCCTTAACTTAAAATCCTCATTAGAATCCTCATTAGAAGGACCCAACGATTCGATCTGAATTTGTAAATCAAATATTAATGAAATTACCTGAGATCATACATGATATCAAAACCCTATACTACATAGCACTACTGTTGTACATACGACTCATACTGATATACACTTTTTTTATCTCGATATGAACTAGCATGGATTGTCATCTGAGGAAGCGTAAATCTGCTGAGGTTGAAATTTGGCTCGACAAACCGGACAGCATGAGTTCTTAGAAAGCCAGGTATCGGCGCATTGGAGATGAAAGCCGTGGTTACAACCGGGAACCACCCTGGCCAGTTGCTCTGGCTCAATCTCGTCAAGACAAACCGCGCACTCCGTCCCCCGGATCAGCTCTTTCCCGCTAGTTTTCGGCAGCTTTTCGAGATCAGACGCCGATAAGCCCTTCTCGGAAACCTGCTTGACCGGTAACTGAGGCGCTACGGCTGACCGGGAATTGGAGGCGAACCATAAGAGGCAGATGTAGACGACGAAGACAGCGCTCATGCCTACGCAGGGTAGGAAGAGCGCTAGGAAGATGGAGAAGAGCATTTTCTGCTGCGCTCGATCTTAAGTTTTGTGAAATTGGTACATGGTTATATAGACTAGGGGAGTTTCTAGTGTAAAAGAGTTGCTTAGTTTGGAATTAACTGAGAAGTAAATGAAGGTTTGGTATAGCTGTAAACTGAGGGGAAGTGAGGTGGGTTACAGCGGGGAGGGCATCAACCGAGGTGACGTGAATTTGATGGGGGTGTGTATTTATGTAACACGGCCATTTTTGGAAGTGAAACTTTGCAGGTTTTGGTAACTCTTTTACTGCGTCGTGGGTCCCATGAGCCGTTGGTGCACAGCTGTGGAAAGACCGAGTTCTCTGAGATGGGCCGAACTAACATTTTGAGCTGCATACCTGCTTCAGTAGAAGAGAAGGCCCAATATTTAAACTGTTGGTCTTCAAATATAGTTTTGTTATGAATTATTAACATTACATGGTGTATGTATGTAAACGTTTTCCATACACAAATTTATTGAGAATTTGGACTGTATTCAAAAGTGCAGAGCTACATTGTTTCAAATCAGTTTTACAAGAGCAATAACAAGAAGCAATTAGATGATGAAATATCACATAAAATAACCAAATGAAGGTAAAAGTACCAAATTGAGTTGAACAAGGTACTATAATCGGGGCACATACATAACCATTTAACTCGCGACATACTTACGGGGGGTTATACATAATTTACAAGTCAAGACGGTAAATCAAGTTGAGCTATACACAAAATCCAAGGAGATAGAGAGAAATGGAGGAAGCAAGGCAGAGAATGGTGATGATACAAACAGCTCTACTGTTGCTGTTGGTTTTGGTTTCAAATGGGTACGCACAGACTCTCCCCCCTGCCAAGTACGACGGGTTCTTGTACGAGCATCGGCGAGTTGACCCGGATTCGATTCTGATCGAAGCCTTCTTCGACCCGGTCTGCCCTGACAGTAGAGATTCCTGGCCACCCCTCAAACAGGCTTTAGCCTACTACGGGCCTCACGTCACTCTTGCTGTTCACCTCTTACCGTTGCCGTAAGTCGTTTTGTTTATATTGATCGATTGCATGTTTCATGTTTGATTGAACTTCCAAATTGTTGTGTTGCTGTAAGAAGAGTGATGTTTTCTATTGTGGCAATTATAACCAATTTCTGACCTTGGACGTTATTGAGAATCATGGTTGTGTTATGTGGTAATGGAATGACGGAAATAGTGTTGTTTGCTGAAACTGCAGTTACCATGACAACGCTTTTGTTGCTTCTCGTGCTTTACACATTATAAATCATCTGAAACCTTCTGCGACGTTTTCGGTTTTGGAGTGGTTCTTCAAGAATCAGGTATATGATAATTAAACTTTTATCAACTGTTAGAGCATCATCATCACATTCATTTGCGCCTACTTAGCGTTGGCTTCCACCTCTTGTGGTGCTTTTGTGTGCTTGGTTGGCTTCATTTGCAACTTGAAAGACAAGCATGAACTACTGCTATTATATTCCCACAAAATCTATTGGTCTATTAGTAAAGATTGAATTTGGTGGAATGGATCACGAAGCAGGGTCTATGAAATTAAACACTGCAATTAATATGATGGTTTTCAAGCTGGTTTTTGTCTTGTGATACATTTTCCGTCTTTGTATATCAGTTCATGACGGAACTGCTCATGGTAGCTGATTAGCTAAAATGATTTGGTGTTGTTCTTCTTGTTCAAGTTTGTTTTGTCCTCAATTTGTTTCAAATATTGAACAGGAGAGGTATTACAATGCTCAAACGCGCAACATTTCTCGAGCTGCTATTGTAGATGACTTAGTGAATCAACTGACATCGGTAGTTGGGAACTCTTATCATAGTCCCCTGGAATCAGGCTTTACTGACCGGAAAACCGATCTCACAACAAGGGTTTCCTTCAAGGTATATTGGTTTACATTGTAGTGATTTTACACTAGCCTCAGTTAGTTCTAGTCAGGTGATGCATATTTGCACTGAAGCACACAATCTTTTGTTCTTTGGAATAGAAATTACCTGTGGTTATCAGCAAACTAGCTACAAAAACAGCACTTGTATTTTACTATACTTAATCTCGAATTCTAATCAAGAATCTCCTGTTGAATGTTTCCCGTCATGCAGTATAGTACTTCAAGAGGGGTGTATGGAACGCCTTTTTTCTATGTAAATGGATTTGTATTGCCTGATGCTGGCAACGCACGGGATTTTAACGGATGGAAACAAGTGCTTGATCCATTAGTTACGGCACCAAAGAAACAGGAAAATCTACATTTTTTCTTGTAAAGCATCTTGCCAATTGGTTCATGTTCGTGGTTAGCTGAAGAATGAAGTCCAAAATGTGGTGGTTTCAGTGCGTATATTTAAAGAACCTGGCCATTAGGCCGTGGAATAAATGATCTGTAATGCAACATTCTGTTGAAAATTGGTAGTGTGCTTAAGAATATTCTCTTTGTAATAGTGTTGCAAGAGTCAAAGAAATATGTAATCAACTATATCATTTTTTTAGAATAATAATCTTTAGCATGTTCACCCATTGGGTCATTTGGTTGAAGGGACCTGGGTCATTGGAGTGAATTGGGACACTTAGAAAATGAAGCATTTTCCACTTGTTGACATTCAGACTTACTGACTTAGGTTGCCTCGTAGCTATTGTTTATTAAATTTTAAAATATGTTATAAATGTGGAAAATTATAAATAAGTAATATAGATTTTTTTAATTTGTTACATTAATAAAGAATAGTTAAATAAAAGAGATTAAATTTATTTAAGCTTTCAATAAATATAAAAAAAGCACATAAACTTAATAAAACACATACGAACATAATTAAATTGGGTTCAAAATGTATTTTTTAGTGTTGGATGTAAAAAAGTTTATAGGTATTTATAGATAATACCCAGATTTTTAATTATAATATTTCAGTAATTAATTGTTAATTTTTCAGTAATTTTCCTAGTATTTTCAGCATTTTTTCTTTGGTTTTCTTATAATCCTCTCTAACCCAACTATTGGTTTTTCTGAGCCATCGGATTGCTAAATGAAAGGAAAGCAATGGCCAGGATTTGTACAACGTGGAGGCGGGAGCTGGTGTTGTCGCACAACTCTACAAAATGTGTCCGTCACGCGTTGATGATGCACGCCTATTGGGCGGTGTTGGAAGTGCGTGAGAGAGGGGCGTCAGGTGTCTTCCTGCATGTGGCTGACGCAAGCCACGTTGTGGGCTCGGGCTGATGTGTCTTCAAGTCATTCTGGGTCAAAAAAACAAAGGGACCTGGGTGAAAGGAGGAAAAAAAATTTATGGGTCACTTTGCCTAGGTTGATTAAAATGGAACAGGTGGAAATGCTCTTAAACTAACAAAGACAAGCACTTGGAAGCTCAGTTTTTTGGAAATAAACTTGGAGTGTAAGACTGGCCCAAAACGAATAGGATAATTAATATTAATAGATGCCCAAATAGTTACAGTGTCCGGGTTCAAATAGGGTAACCACAATTACAGCGAAAATAACTAAGAACATCTCAAACAACTTCTCTATATTCTTGAATTTAGAGATTTTTTTGTGTTTTGTGGTTCAATAGATTGATCTCAAACAGCTTTCTTATATTCTTGATTTTATCAAATTTAAAGAATATTGAGTCTTTAGGTCCAACATCTTCTCCATCTCATTCCATAAAATAGAGATGAATAAAAAAACATTCATTTTCCAAATTTATAGCAAAATCTTAATTCTTTTAAATTTAATTCTTCACACACTCCAACAAAGAATCACAATAGAATATTTTATTAATTATTTTATTTTATAATAAAATATATAATATTTTTTGTTATAATTAATTATGATGTATCATATTTTTGTTGTTCTAATAAATACTCTTTAAAATAAAGAAATTAGAATTAGAATATAATTTGTTTAGAAATTTTACTGTCTGCTTCCCACATTGAATAAATTTAAGGAAATAGTCGGCCGTAAAAATGAGAATGACGGGAGAAAGGAGTAAAGCAAGTGGTTAGGGTAGTTTAGGATGGTTGGGTTGGTATATAAACCAAGAGACACCGCTGTATGCGAATTTGGGCGTAAAAGAAAAAACGAAGCCGTAGAAGAGGGCTCTTCTTTTCTGTGTTGTGTGGAGCGACCACTACTTATCCCTTCTTTCAACATCACCACCGTAAGCGTCCGGATCCATTCCTCCTCTTCTCGATTCTTTCCCTCCCTCCCTCCCTCAATTTTTTTTGTTTTCTGTTTTTTTTTCACGGCCTGTTTGGTTGTGTTTCGGAGTGTTTGGAACTTGGCTGTGGATTTATTGTGGTTTAAATTTGATGCATGGCTTTTGGTTTTGGTGTAGATGGATCGGTACCAAAGAGTGGAGAAGCCAAGAGCAGAGACGCCTATTGATGAGAATGAGATTAGGATTACCAGCCAAGGGAGGATGCGCAACTACATTACTTACGCCATGACCCTTCTTCAGGTATCCTGTGTCTATTTTTCGTTCCTCTTAATTTTATATATCATAGAAACGGGTGTTTGTTAGTATGTATCATTTTTTTATAGCATACTCGATTCATGTGACGGACTTCGTAATGATATTACTCGGACATTGAGTATTGAATTTATGTTGATGTGTTGTTTGGGAACACAGAACCCTTGTTGAACTTGTGATAAGGAATTGGTTGGTAACAATCACACTGCTTAGGGAGCTGCGTGATAATACATGTCTTGTTGTTGAATAGGCTTGTTGTTAAGTTTCATGATGCCTTTACTGTGCTTTGGTGCTTTTCAAGAAACTGTATAATACTTTTAATGTATTGCAGGACAAGGGATCAGATGAAATTGTTTTCAAGGCCATGGGAAGAGCTATCAACAAGACTGTGACGATTGTGGAGCTACTTAAGGTTAGATGTCTCATTGTGTATCACTTTACCGGGTGGGTACTTGTTCACTAAAATGAATAGGCTGACAGGTTAGTCGCATTATTTGAATTTCAGAGAAGAATTGTTGGTCTTCACCAGTATACTACAATTGGATCCACCGACATAACTGATACTTGGGAACCCCTTGAGGAAGGCCTCCAAACGTTAGAGTCGCTGAATTTTGTCTCGCGCATTAGTTGTTTATTGATGTACCTTTATCTCTTATATAACTTATTAGTTTTGGCCTCATAGTGTTCTTTTCTTTATATAGATTGGAGACAACAAGGCATGTGTCAATGATTGTCATAACACTGTCGAAGAAGGAAGTCAATAAATCTACCATTGGGTGAGTTTCTGAGTCCTTTTATAAGTTGCATTTATTTCTTCCTAATCTAGTGGCACCTTCGCCTTAGATTATGAACTTTTAGGAATGTTATAAATTGATGTAAAGCCATTAGAATTGTACCTGGTTTGCACTGATTATATTGATATTGAAGACTGCTAATTTTACATTTTCATATCTGTTGCAAAGTTCGATTTTGAGTGTTGAACGCCAGTTGATATCTGTTGCATGTTTTTGAGGTTATCTGATTTACATGCATGAATTGTAAACTTATACACAGAAGAATCTGTTTGTGTCAACTGTTCTGTGAATATAGAAATATGTTGACACGATAAATTGTTGTTACTATCAGCTATCAGCCCCCATTACCTGCTGAACTTGTGAAGGCATCTGCAGAGATTGATTATGAAGGAGGTAGTGCCTTTTAAGTAGCAATATGTTAGTTTATTTTTCTGGTTCTCTTTGTAGATTCTGATGTGTTCAATTATTTAACTTATCTATATTTTGCAGATGACTCACCAAGTGGTCGTGGCAGAGGAAGGGGAAGGGGGAGGGCGAGGGGAAGGGGAAGGGGCTGGTTCAGAGGTAGGCCTGATACAATTTGTTGAATACTTTTTCTATTGTTTTCAGAATCAACATTGTTGAACCTTTTGTTGCTTTGGATAGTTACTTTTAACTGGTGCTCTGTTAACTTTATCGTATATAGGTTCTATAGATACGTGGATACTGTTTGATGCCTCTAGTAAAGACTTTGGATAAAACAGATTCTGTTGTAATTGCAGGAAACAATGGCTTTGTGCCTGAATATGATGATGGAGGTTATGAACACAGCGGGGGTGATTTCAGGGGCAGGGGGCGTGGCAGGGGTCGCAGTTTCCGAGGCCGTGGAAGGGGAGGGTACAATGGACCTCAGGCCGATGTGCATCAAGATGGAGGATACAATGAAGAAGCACCTCCTCAAGGTGGTCGTTGTATGTGTGTCACTAATTTCTTTTTCCTTAGAGAGATGCATGTCATAGGAGTAATCACTATCAAATCAATTCCATCTGAACGTGTTTGAATTGCTTTCTTTGTAGGTCGTGGCCGTGGCAGAGGAGGATATCGTGGAAGGGGCCGTGGCGGCTACAGGTCTAGTGGGCTGATCCAGGCCGCTGCTTGAGTAGAACAATATGGATGGCATTGAACATCTTGCAAATTGCCAGTGTCTACCTATGGGAGTCTTTTATTATCCTATCTATGTTTTCTATATTATGTTTATGCATGATGATGATCGTAGACCTAGTTTAGAGTCTTTTGAGGTTTTGTCGTGTAGATGTAGGTGACATAACATCTGGATTGATCAGCGCATTCTTCAAGGATTTTCCTTTTCCTCTATCAACACTTGATTCTAAGCATATTTGGCATAACAACCAGCTTGGCTCACTAGTTTCTAAGAGTGACTGGACATTATAGGCTATGGTATCGAATGCAACCCTGATTGGTTGATTACAATATGTCTGATCTGTAAGCGTCAGGATTCTATGACTTATATTAGAGTACAAAACAATTTTCGTTATAATGTGACTGCAACGAAAGAAAGACTAGTTCGGAAGGAATTGAGAGCTCAGACGTGAGAAGGCTTCTACGTAGAATTCCAAGTCGAACGAAAGAGAAACAAGTTTGTATGATTCTTGGTCTGTATATGTTGTATGTAGAATTTGGTCAAATTGATTTTTTTACAACGCATTACTGTGCTTGGTGTTTGATGTGTTTGGCTTCTGATTTTCAAGAATCTGTTTGTTCTCTGGGCAATTCTATTTGAAATGAAGCAAAAGAGTCTTCAAGCAGCAAGTTAGCTACCTTGCTTGTAAAGTATGAAGTACAAGAACTTGCTCTTGCCGCCTGGAAGTCCACTTACACCAAGTCCAAGTCTAACAAACAAATCGCCAAGCAAATATGAGACCCAATACTTGTCTTTCAATCATGATCAAAACCACCAATACCAAATTCTCCTAGCTACCTTCATTATCCTCCGCCTGAGAATGCGCCTAAGAAACTTGTAACTACCTTCATTTGTGTTTTTTATTTTATGCATCAACTAGCACAAGAATACTAAGAAACCCTTTAGGCTAGGTCTTGATTCTTATCAAAACATAAACTCCAGGACTTCATATGATTGATTTCCCAACTTCTCAATCTCACTAGCTAGCGGTGGTTAATTGATAATAATGGCCAGCTCTCTGCCCCCTTCATACTTAAACTATTGCAAGTCCACGGACACTTCCAAAATGCTTGACGGTGCGGCAAAATCACATGGCCAATGGCGTAGCTACACATAGCCTCTGATGGGCTACAGCCATCTCAAACTTTGAGAAATTATTCATTTTTAGCTAAATTTTAGTTTAAAAAAAATAAAAATTTGAGATCTAGTTTATCACAAATTTCTAAATTTAGCATTTAAGTTATTAAATTTAATCCGTATTTAACATAAATTAAAAAATGTTTATTAAAGGAAAAATTCTAGCTCATTCCATTATAAAATCCTAGCTCCGCCATTGCACATGACAACTGTTGCCGAATAGCTGTACTGAATCAAACGGCAAATTCGTTTCCCAAGTTTCAAATGCTTATTTTAAAACAAAAACAAAACAAAAAACATATATGTATGATTTAGGTTAGGATTTGGCTAGATCAATATTTCCCTCCAAATGTTTGATCATGTTAATACATGTTAGTATATATGTCGAAAATCGACGGTGAGGAAGAGGCTTTTCACCGATTGTAGTTCTTAATAGAACAAATTTTCATAAACTAGGAGAGCTCATTACATTCAGAATCTGATTAGTATCACAAAGGGTGAAGATCATGTGCATTACACGAACAATTGTGGCCTCTTGTATGTGTGTTCATCGTAAGCGTCAAAAGAAATACCATGTGAGCCTGTGTGATATATGTGATCCACCTCCAATATATATTCCACCATATACAAAAAATAAACTGCAAAACCTGCAAACCTTGGGCCATTTTTAAAGCAGCAAGAATTTGGATTTATGAATTTTTTTCTTGATTTATTCACGGCTCTTCTATTGGGGACGAGCATGTGAGAGAGGACTATATAGAACATCAGAACGTGGGTATAATTGACTAAAACGATTCAGACTTTGCAGAGATGATGAAGTTTGGATTAAAATACACATGAAAATCGTATCATTTACGTTCAATCCGGCTGCCATGTGAGCCTGTGCCATGTTGCTTCATCTGTTTCGTTCGGTGCCTTATTTAAACAGAAACGTCTTGCTTAGAAATCCCAGTATCTGTAAATACAGCAATCTCAATCAATCTCGATCCTCTGAGCTAGCTAGTTAGCCAGAAGTGATGCTAAGAATGGCGACCATGGCTAAACTCGTTTCTGCACTCACTATCTTGCTCAGTGTTTTCACATACGTTAATGGGTTCACGGCATCTGGGTTCACTAGAGGTCACGCTACATTCTATGGAGGAAGTGATGCGTCAGGAACTATGGGTATGTGTATTGAAACGTATGATCAAGTTGGTTCTGTAATCTGAGTGATTTTCGTTTCACTAAAATTTGAGTACTATTGCAGGTGGAGCTTGTGGATATGGGAATCTGTATTCAGCAGGGTATGGAACTAGGACTGCTGCCTTGAGTACTGCTTTGTTCAACGATGGAGCTTCATGCGGGCAATGCTATAGGATCATCTGTGATTATGCATCAGATTCCAAATGGTGCATTAAGGGAGCATCCGTGACTATTACAGCAACCAACTTTTGTCCTCCGAATTTTGACCTTCCTAGCAACAACGGAGGCTGGTGCAACCCGCCTCTTCAGCATTTCGACATGGCTCAGCCCGCTTGGGAGAAGATTGGAATCTACAAGGGTGGCATCGTCCCCGTCTTGTTTCAAAGGTAAAAAAATAAAGAAAATCCATGCCATACTTTAGTTTCATAAATTAAAAAGTGGTTCATCTAGCACTATTCATTGTATAATGGATTGTGATCATGTGATGCAGGGTTCCATGTAAGAAGCATGGAGGAGTAAGGTTTGCTATAAATGGGAGGGACTACTTTGAGCTTGTTCTGATCAGCAATGTGGGAGGAGCAGGATCTATCCAATCTGCCTACATCAAAGGCTCGAAAACCGGTTGGATGACAATGTCAAGAAACTGGGGAGCTAATTGGCAGTCCAATGCCTACCTCAATGGCCAATCTCTGTCCTTCAAAGTCACCACCACCGACGGAGAAACTAAACTATTCACCAACATTGTGCCCTCAAGTTGGACATTTGGCCAAACCTTCTCCAGTTTAGTACAGTTTTCTTAAGCACTGAGATTTCTGGTTCAGCTGGGTTTCGGATTTGGTTAATTTGGAAAGCAGCAGAGGCGTGCTTAACATATTTTACTTGAGCAGCCCGCCATTTTTTTGGGGTCAATTATCATATGATGATTATCAGCTGGTTAAACCATGATCTTAAAAGAGTATTGTACATTTTGAGCAAACCCATCAAGTGGATGTTGTTGCTATCTGTTACTGAAACTGAATAAGAAGCGCGGTGAACATATGCTGCTTAAGCTTCAACATGTAGAAATATGTTTACCTTGTACTACAATTTTTTCACTCCCCTTTATCATAGCATGAATCTCAATTATAATAGTTACTGTGTTGGGATCATTTTGTACAGTTTTATATTTTCTTCTGTGAACCTTCTTTAGTTTTTCTTTGGTACTACTGGATTCAAAGAGCTTTTTTTTAACCTCATCGAAACCAATCGAATCGAGCTCTGGTTTGAGAGGGAGGAGCCGAGATGGGGACGGACGTAATGCGAAATGGGCCATGTGCTTGTCAAGTTTGTTACCAATAGGACCCTCATCATATGGTTCCCTTAAACCAACAGCGTCAGGCCCGTCAGGTCTCCCAGCAAGGCCCACAATGTACAGAAACCTTCGAGCAAGACAGTTGAGTTTTATGGCAGCCTTGTTTAACTTGAGATTTCAAGTGTATAGATTTCGTGTTGAGATTTCAAGTAATGGATCCATCTCGAGGTGCGTTTTCATCATCTCTTTTCTTGTCAAATTAACAAGTCTTTATTTTGGTCGATCGATCTCTTCTATATGTCGCAGATAATACATGTTCTTGATCCATTTTAATTTGAAAGCGGATCGATATGGCTGCTATATATTGCATATGTTCATGCTTAATTTTATATTATTCTTTTCTCGATTGTTTTAATTTCCAGTTGCTTCTCTAGTTTTTGGGTAGTTTAACTTTATATGCAGGTTGTTGTGTTTTGTTTGATATATTTCTTCCATGAGAGGGTTTTTGGTTAATAATTAAGGTTTATAAGTTTGGTTCATATGATATTCATATTCAGTAGTTATATATTTCTTGTTGAACCCTGGTAAGTATTCTCTTTATTCTTTTGTCCCTTTATTTTGGTTTATCAGATTGGTCAGAGTTGCCTAAGAACCTATTGGATTCAGTTTTAGTGAGGCTAGTTACTGGAAGATTATTTGCGGTTTAGTATAGTCTGTAAATCATGGTATTGGGTTGCAAATGATAATAAAAACATATTTGCTATAAGGAAAAGTTGTCATCCTCCTCCAATGCTGTTGATTAACCCTAAATGTGAAGATACTTGGAAGGTTTACAACATTATGGATAATAAGCCTTTAGATCTACAACTAAGAGTGTCAAATACTCGGTTTTGTAAGTCTTCGAATGGATGGTTGATATTTGTGGAGAATAATTACGGTCTTACTCTTGTAAATCCTTTCTTTAGGGTTAGAGGGAGGAGAGACAAAATTCAGATATCCACCTTCCTCCATTGTTGCTCCCTATGATCGATTTTTATCGTGAACACTGGTTATTTGGTTCATAAGGCTGTAATTTCAGCAGACCTGTTACTAAATACAAACGAGTGTATTGTTGTGGTCATAACTAAGCCATATGCCCAGTTGGTTTTTATTCGACATGGGAAAGACTCAACCTGGACTTATGTTGACTGGTGTTGCCGTGCTCGTGGGTTTGATGTTGTTTTTCTTGAAGATAAGTTATATAGTGTTCAATCTGATAACAGTTTTATCTTGTGAGGTCAACTCTCATTCTTACTCCGGCCTAAAAATAGTTGCATTGAGCTTTCATTCAAATTGGGCCAAGAAATATTTGGTGTATTTAAATGTGAAAGGATTGTTGTTAGTTCAAAGGTTGATGGCGGATGACGAGGACAGGAGACGGAGACGTACTTTGAAATTTGTCATTTATAAATTGAATTTCCATAAACGTAAGTGGATTGAGATAAATACTTTAGATGATGTTGCTCTCTTTGTGGGTGATAACTCTTCATTTTCTGTGACGACGTCAAGTTTTCAAGGATGTCTACCAAATTCCGTAACTTTACCCATGATAGTGACAATCAAGATGGAGTCTTAGGAGCTAATGGTCCTCATGATTTTGAAAATAAATGGTTTTTAAGCATCGACACCATACATGTTTCAACTCTAGCCAAGATGAGCAAGTAACCACCCATTTGGATTGTGTCAATGTTTCAGCTGTAATTTTGTGTATTTATTTATTATTTTTTGAGGAGGTAACTTTATTTCTTTATTGAAAGATTTGAAATGGAGACAGCAATATTAGTACACAATATGCCATTTTAATAATATTAAGGAAAACTTAAATGCTGCAGAATCAAGAAAGTAAAAAGAACAGTCTTGGGTCTTCCGAAATATGAACTGTGTTAATTTGTGAAGGGCATTACGAATGCATGAATGGAGAAAAGAACAACTACATGATGCATTGAGATGCAGGGAGGGGATTGAATGTCATCAATGGGATCTAGTTAAAAAATTTCAAAACAATCCTGGCAATCTGACAATGCAGAAGTACATAAGCATACATGCTTGAAATCTTTGGAATATCGATGATCAAGCTACTACATACAGCTAGCTCAGTTAAATTCTGCAGTCAACTAGCTAGTAGCTCGATCGTATTCGTTGCAGTAATGCAGTATGCCCAGATGTGGATACCCTATTGACAATAGGTTCACTCATTAGTCTTTTGCTCAGTTTCTGAACAAAGCATCGTCTATATTCCTTATTTCTTCTCCTTCAGAAAATGAGATATCCTATGAGTCCATATATAATTTCTCATGACACAGATAAAATGCTTGTTTACTTCACATTTCACAATTCACAACGTAAAAATATTGACAGGCTATAAAATATGGTCACGTATAACATTGGCCCAACTTGAGCACCGTTGTACAGGCACTTGAATCTTGGGCCTAGCCTAACTAGCCTCCCGATCATCGAGTACGAAGATGGCCATGAAGATGAGCCGATGAGGGGGTGGGCGTGTGGACCCGAAGGACTGAAAACCCGGCCCGAAAAGCCTGAAAAAAAAACCTGACTGGGACCGGACCTTGTATTTGTAAAAACGGTCCGGGCTAAAACCCGACCTGAATGCTTCAAAATCGGTTCGGGTTTACAATTTAAAAGGCCCAAAAGCCTGGCTTGGCCCGTTTATGTTGCAACTGTCACATGTTTCTTTTTTTGGACTGAAGTCACTGACTATTTGAATGTTTTTCTGTATTGATAATCATGGATTGAACAATTTGTGTTATGTATTGGTTTGTATCAAACTTGTGTATTATTTAACTCTCTTAAAACTTATACATATTGAACACAAGAAGAAAATTTAGGAAAACAGATAGTATATGTGAAGCTGAAGTTTTGGACCTAAAAATCTTGAAGCCCAACCCGGCCCGAGTCACATTTGCTCGGGTTATGATTTTTGAAAACCCGAACGCGGACAGGTCCGATTATTTCGGGTTTAGGCTCGGTCCCTGACAATTTTCAGCCCGGCCTGCGCCCACCCTTAATGAAACATAATGTTTTCCATGAAATATATATTACCGATTAATGATTGACCAACATCATATTGTTAAGTCACATTCACTGTATAAATTTATGATAGTGTATGTGTCTTTTAATTTTCTGTTTTGTGGATCATCCTTGTACTGATACTGTCACAACTTAACCACCTTTAAGGTATTGGGTTTTATCTACAAAAGGCCTCGGTACAATTAGGAATGATCCACCCACATATATGTTATATTTTATTTATCACTGTTCTGATATGGGATATCTCATTTCCAACAGAAGTAAGTGTTATTCCAAAATCGCAGGTTGGTTTCAATCCCGAAGATTCTGCAAGGATAAGTTAATCTGAGATTACCTCAGTAATTGTCATGGTTTTCTCTTCATAAAGTTGATAAATTTGCAAGCATGTTTGTCACTTATTTGAATATTTTGTGAGTATGTGCATATTTGTTTTATCATGATTGTCTTGGTCTCACTTTTACACACAATTTTGTTGTGGTGGTTTGAGAATCACTTGATGTTTGTAATGTTGTTTTGTATTATAGCTCCAGATAAAGAAAAGAGCAAATGTTGTGAGTATATGGAGATAGGTCAGATTATTCTTAATGTAACCATGTCTTGGTTGTAGCGAACGATATGAGGTTATGAAAGAGAAACGGGAATAGTTTGGCTACCCCGATAAATACTTGAAGGTAGGCCAAATTATTTCCAAAGTAAACATGTCTTAGTTATGATGAACAATACAATATACTAGGTGAGAAACATAAATAATTTGGTCACCAGGGTGGTTTATAGATTTTACTCGAGTAAATGTCCTTAGAGATGTCTTTGTTACATCTAGTACCCTAAAGACAACTGGTTTGGGAGTTACTGTCAAATTACTCGTTACGTGGGTCACAAAGTCAAGGATATTATTATAAAATGTGTGTGCAAATAATGGGAGTTATGAGGAAATGTGAAAGTGTGCAATGTCCACACCATGAGATATAAGAGGTTCTAATGTTCTGTTTTGAATTGATATTATCTAAACATTCAAGTTGTTTCTCATCCCATAGCATTGATTGTTCATTTTGTACACACTAAACACATAAGGGATCAAAACTTGTCATATGCTTACAAGATCGTCTCAAACAAGCCATACGTTAAAGTCGATTTGTTGATTTTATGGAGATAAAACTATGTCTTGTACTTTGGTTAATATGTTTTGACTCTTCCTTACAAAAGTCTTGCAATTGATTCCCAGTTGTGTATGTGCATGATACATTTTCAATCATAGATACTTATGTTATCTCATGCATCATTTGAGGGGAAGAATTTTTCTCCGTGTTGTGAATTATTAATCTCATGCATCTAATAATCACTCTTAGAGGGAATCTTAATACTTGAAGTATATTGCTTAGGTGATTCATATTTGTCATTCTATGTGGTTCAATCTTCGGTAAGTGAAATTTTGTTATTCCTAAACAAAAAGGGGGAGAATGTTCATTTAAGAAGAGTGTTCTTAGAAAGAGAATTAATTATACATGCAATATGCAATATGCAATTTGGAATATGCTATAATCATGTGTCTTTGATATCTTGATATTCTTATGAGTATCTATTCATCTTGATTTTCACTTGTTGTTTTTTAAGAGTGCTTCAGATAATGTGAATTGATTTGGAAGCAAGACGTCGTTGTCAATATTATTGAGCGCATGGTCGCTGTCATTATTTATGGGCATATGATTACATGTATTATAATTATATGTGTTAACATATGGATTTGTATAGGACTACTAAAGTGGGAGATTGCTAGTATGATTATATTGTCATCCCTATACAAAAAGAAAAGATTATGAGCATAGGAATTCTAATTTGATTTATAACTTTTTTATACATGATTTAATATGTATACTTGATTGACTGTCATGTATATGTGTAATTGGAATGAGTTATTGGCAGATATATGCATGTGTAATAAGATCTCATTCACATAATATCTATAATTATATAAGGGAATGTATGCTTGTGATTTAATCTAATTTGATTAGTTAATTGATGCAGATGTACGTGAGAAATCCTAATATGGTTAGGATATTCTTTTATGCTTTAATATATAATATCTTATGATTTATAGTTGGTGATTTGATTCTGATTAGTTTCCTACTTAGGCTTTATTAGGGTTGCACCATGGACAAGAAAATGTTGGGCTGACACAAGTCGAATAATATATAAATAAGTCGTAGACCAATGAAGAATTGTCTCTGCACATATAACGTTTGAGAGAAAATAGTTTTCGCTGCAAAACTTTATGAGGTTAGAAGTTCAACAGTTCCGTGTTGAGTTGAACTTCTTATTTGTGTGATTGAAGAATTAAGGACGTGGTTAATTTCTTAGAGATTAAAAAAAATATTACTTGAAGTAGAAGAAGAAGAAGAAGAGTGCTTCAAACATATCTGTTAGAGTTCTAGAGATAGTAGCTGCAGTCAGTGCTACATAGTTTGTAATTGACTCATTACTTTCATAGTGAATCATCTTTTCAATAGGGTTTTCAAGAGCTAAAGCCCGACAACGTTTTTTCTCAAATTAAAGTTTCACTAGTTAAAAACTTGTTGTGTTCGCTTTCTTTATTTTTGTCCAATTTTTCTAGGATTGAAATCGTGTTTCAATTCCCGCTACATGTTCCACAGTACTTTCAGTTTTCGAGTAAAATAGCCTAGATCCAAGAACTGCTTTTGTTGTGTCCACTCTCAGAAAGAGGATCAACAGCCACATACCCCAGGTTCATACCTATTTGCTTAGATACATCTACTCGAACAAATACCTATTTGCTTAGATACATCTAGTCGAACAAATGGTATTACCAGGCAGGCTTATTTGTGTACGTATTGACTCAAATGGGTTATGATTTATTAGGGTGACCAAGAATATAGATTACCCTACGGCAGGGCATGGGTCGGGATGGGACGAGATTCGGCGAATCCCAGAAATACCCCTGGTAATTTTTTATAATTTGGCTACCACTGAGTTGGAAATTTCATAAATACCTCCGACTTTTTATATAATTACAGGACTACCATTGGGATTGAAATCCCATAAATACCCGGGTCATTATGTTTAATTACAAGACTACCCCTGAAGTTAAAAAGACACTACTGCCCCTGATAATTACAGGGCTACCTCTAGAGGGTGAAATTCTAGAAATGCCCCTGGTAGCTTAGCATAATTACCAAACTGCCTTTGAGACTGAATTAACAATACTACCCCTAGAAGATTGGTTATTTACATAGATGCTTTTATGTTATATTTATATGTGAGAATGTTGTATTTACTTATGATGGAATGTTTGGGTTTTTACCGACTGTTAGCTACTGCCCCTGACAGTGTTGGTTAATTACAGGGCTGCCCCTAGAGGGTGAAATTCTAGAAATGCCTTTGGTAACTTAGCATAATTACCAAAGTGCCCTTGAGACTAAATTGACAATATTACCCCTATAGGATTGGTTATTAACATAGATGTTTTTATGTTATATTTATATGTGGGAATGTTGTATTTACTTATGGTGAAATGTTTAGGTTTTTACCGATCGTTAGCTAGGTTGTGGATACCTCGGCGGAGAGGTTAAACCTCGGATTTGCATTTAGGTTATACTATCCTTATTTATAAATCGACCGATATGTAGTAAAACGGGTTTTGCCCGGTTAGGGCGTTAATAAAAATAAGAGCTACGTGTGGCTTGATCCATGAGTACAAGGTACGTAGACTGCCTGACCGAGATTTGGGTGCAGTCATAAATATTATTAGAGTCCTAGGTCCTCTAAGTGAATAGTTTGAGATCCAAATGCGGAAATCAGGATAACTTCCGGTTGTGAGATCTATTCCGGTATCGTTTGGATTGTCAAAAAGGGTTTGGGTGTAAGAGTTATCCTTTCTCAAGGGGGATTTCGAGTAAATCTCTCTTGGGATGAGTCCTGCACGTCATAACCCAGGTTTAATAAGGTAAACTTGGGCCGGGACGTGACACATTGAGTGTTTTTGAGTTCATTGTAAGATATTATACACTCTAAAAATCACATGGTTATGATCAGATACAAGTACATTTATACTTTCGGGACGGTCCCTTCCCGATCCTTCCCGTCCCGTCTAGTTTCCAAACTATCAGAAAATGACGATACCGTCATTTTAAAATTTTGTCCCGTCCCGCTAATTTTCGGTACAGAACCGAGACGGGATGTGGATTGCGGTACGAAGTGCCCAATCCTAGATTACCCTATTTATACCCTCTAAAGGAGCTTCTTCATGCAACAAACAACTTCCACCATGATAACAGGATCAGTGAGGGAGGTTTTGGAAGTGTGTTGGGGTGGAACAAGCCTTAATCATTTTCACCTTGAGTTCCAGTTCTTATGTTATTGGTTATATTGTTGTAAATGAAATGTAAAAGAGTTTGAGAAAGGAGATAAACAATCAAGATAATGAGGAAATATATATGTATATCATTGAGTTGATGAGTCTCTTTTATATAAATATGAAGTCATAATATAAATTACAATAACAACTCTAGTCAGTTAATTACAAGAATACCTACCAATTAGTAACTATTTACAATACTTCTCATTGTGTATTCTCTGTCATAGCTCCCTCTAAATTGTATTTCGATGTTGCCTCATTAAAATCTTGTCAGATAATAAAAACAATTATGGTCGAATGAGAAAATAGTACAATGAACAAGTAGTGGTGATGATTAAAGCCCATGGTTTTGATATAGTGGTTAGATCATGCACAATAATTGTTATACCAAAATCTTACCAGGTAAAACCTAGTGGGACAAATCCGTGGTCAAAAGAAAAACATAAACAAATGCATATATTTCAACTAAAGACGTACATATTCAAGATAAAATATTGGTAGGGTGATCAATGCATATAGTTCAACTAAAGACGTACATATTCAAGATAAAATATTGGTAGGGTGATCAATTAAATTTGGTGACTCCAACGGACGGGCTACATGACCCCAAGACTATCTGAATTGTAGCCGGTTAGAGAACTAATAAATAAGTGAATTTTTGGGTTTTATACTTCAATTAACACCTGAATATTCATTGAAAATTTGAAATCAAAATTTGAAAATTAGTATGTGGTGCAAGTCATCTGTGAACCTAGTTTAATTTGTTGTCACTTGCCATCACATATACAATTTGTTATCTCGTATTGGGTTCCTAATTTGAGGGATAGCTTAGTTGATTTCATGAAGCAACATTAATTGGCTTTTGCTCACGGCCAAATTAAGCCTGTATCTTGTATATATCATTGAAATTTTGTGATCACCACGCCTACTTAATTCGCCAAAAAGCATGATGATGATCACAAATAAAGACAAGCATTCTGAATCACTTTAATATTTCTTGAAGCACAAGCCTTCTTGATTTGTTGATCGTCAGCATACATAAGTATACATGTTCTTCAAGCTCCTCCAACTGCTCCATGAAGTTAGAGTCATGGACATGAAATTCTCGCACAACCCCCTTGAATACTTCACAGTTAATTCCATTCCTAACACACAAATCTGCAACAGCTTTTCGGTGTTCTACCTCATCATGTAATCTCATGAACATCCGACTCATCGTATCGAAATCGTTGATCAGTATGTAAATCCCTTTGGCCGCAACATCAAGCTGTTCCCCTTGGATTTCGTTGTCGATTAATCTTGACTTGAGCCACTGCTTTCCTGAGTCCATTTTCTTCTTGCACAGACCTGCAGAACAAGCCATGATTGCCGGCGCCGCCACAATTCCGATCATGCTATGAAAAACGAAGACTAGCAAACCTATCAGAAGTGCACTGTGTGACACTACGAGACCAACTCCTCCAACTTTTTTCAGAATCCTGTTACGCTTTGCCATACGCCGAATCTTCTGCTGTCTCGATGTCAAGCTATTAAGCAATGTCGAGTAGCTATCGTGAATGTCACGGAATTGCAGAGGGCTGATAATCGACAAGGGGTTTTTCAGACGTGCAAACGTTGTGAGCTCCCCGAAAATAGCCCGGCATTGCTCGTCGGTGTAAATGCTCCTTTGGCTTAGCTTCTTCATCACTTTCTTAATGTTGCGGTACTCTGCGTGCGTTTGATGGATGCTTCGGAGGAGCAGCTCGCATATATGGCACGCCTCTAGGCTCGCTTCAAAGTAGTCGGTGAGAAGGTGGTGCACGTTTATTCCGTCCTCGTTAATCATTTCATTCAGGGTTTCTTGCCGCGGATCGAGCAGATTTTCTGATAGATTCACATAGAAAGGAACTGATGATGGGGAAGAAGATAATCTTGTAGTATTTGTTGTTGGATGTTGCACGGATCCATGAACTCTATCCCACATTTCTAGATATGATCTTGTTCTGAAAACTTTCAAGTACTCATCGTTCACACTTAGCTTACTGGACAAGCTACCGCCGCCGCCTCGGTCATCAACTTTCCTTGATCTGCTGCCTGAACAAAACCATACAAAAACAAAAAATCAGAAACAAATCAAAATGACATAGCTAACGAAAATGAAAGACATTTCTAAATCAGAACTCACCTGGTTTCGAAAACATATATTTCAACTTGGATCGCATACTCTTCCTCATATTCGATATGTCAATGAGATCGGATGGAATGCAGTGATAGATGTGTCTATGTTTCTATTGATTCTGCATCTCGATCGCTGTCGTGGAGAATTGGTCAGAGAGGGAGGGATTGTTATTAATTGGAAGAAGGCTAATAGAGTAGCGTCTGCAGTATATATAGAGCAGCTGGTTTCTTAAACGCATCCACCTTCGTTATAATCCAGTTGGCATTTAGCACCGCTTTCAATTTAGTTATTATGGATAAAAGGATTGCTTAGGTTTTACGTCAGAGTCCCTCACACGCTGTGTTCCTATACGTGGAAGGGTTTAGAGACAAGGTGAGCGTTTATGGAGATGAAACAATCTGCCAAATTGCCATGAAAGCGAAGATTACAGAAGAATCATCACTGGTGCTATCAATATTATCACAAGTTTTTTTCTTCTTTTTTCCCCCTAGAATCCTCATTATCATACGCCATAGAAAGACAGAAATCAGATCTCTCCTAATCGATTTTATCCCCTTTAATTTTTGAGTTAATATTGTGTTCTTAACTTTATGTGACGTGTGTCGGATGCGCATCGATACATGAATTCGATCTTTCAATTTTGAAATGACATATTAAGATAAATATTCCAAGTCGTGCATATATGGTCTTTCTTTTGAAAGGTTGTGTTAAGATAGAAACTCCAATCATGCAAGAATTCTTCTTTTTGAAGTATGCATGGATTTATGATAAAATGTAGATGAGGAAATATGTGTTCAGGGAGACGTGCATGAATGCTGAGAGATTGCTTTTTCTCAAACCTGAGTTCTAGCCTAGCTAGCCTTCCTTTTCTTTGGTTGTATTTCCCACAAGAGTGAATCAAAAGATGTACAAATTCGAGCACGTTGTCTTAATTTTGTGGTGCCATGATTTGTAGTCACATATTAAGGATACTGATATTGACCTACCTTATGATGCAAGCAACTAATTTAGTTTCCAATTCTCTACTTCATAGAATACATAGAAGGATCGATATATATCTTGCATATATATACCTCTAGCTCGTTCTTCGGTAACTTCTTTCTTTGACATCATCAAGAGATCGAGTCTTCTGTTATCGATTCATAAGTATGATTTGTAACATTATTAATGCGAGATGCTTAAAAGCATATGCAATAGAATCATATATGGCATAGCTATTATGTTGCTGGTATGACAAATTAAGAAAGCTAATCAATCATTTAGGGTTGACGTGGCTTGCTGGACAAATGACGACCGATATCAAAATGTGGCTAGATTTCAAACATAGGATTTCATTTCCATTTTGCACGTAAGATATAGATGATGTCCACCTTAAAAACATAGTGAATATGGTTTAATTGACCTAATATCATCATAACTAATATTATTATTTGTTGCTTTACAAGGTAAAATTGAAAATCAAGCATATATATTCGTGGTGTTTTCAGATCGGTTGGTGTATATGTCTTCGTCAACATTATGCTTAACCTGTGATCATCGATCATTTAGGAAGCAGTAAATTAATTTTGCAAGTGATAATTAATTAAATATCCTTGTCACAAGAAATGATACTCTACTTGAAAAACTCTGCACTTGACTCGTTCAAGATTCAACCCAAATTGACAAGTATAAACTGATTATGTTTACAAAAGTAGCAACCATGATTCTTGACTCCTAAAGTTTCTCCAACAACCATCTTGAAGACTTGACCAAACTAATTAAACAGTAAAGACCCCCTAACCCTTAATTAATTAACTCAAATCACACAGCCAATTAATTAATTAAGATGGAGATTACAATGGTATAAAGACGGCAGCCATATTAGGTGACTCCTCTAAAGACTGGAATAGATTTGATCGTCATCAACGGCAGCAGCCGGGGAATTAGCAATGTCGATAACAAAGCGATACCTAACGTCATTCTTCGCAACGCGGTCGAAGGCTTGGTTGATCTTGTCCGGCTTTGTGAGCTCAATGTCGCATGTAATGTTGTGTTTACCGCAAAGCTCCATCATCTCCCTCGTCTCCTCCATCCCTCCGATCACACTACCCTTCACTGCTCTCTTCCCTGCACCAGTAACAATGCATATATGATGAGACTCTAATTTAGTCGAATAATAAGGGCATTAACAAGGCTAATATATATATATATATATATATATATTACTTAATCATGTCTTACCAAATATCAGAGGGAAGGAAGGCAATGTAAAGGGCTGGTCAGGTGCACCCACAACCACCATGGTCCCGTTCACTTTGAGCAACTCTAAGAGTGGTCCGAGACAGTGCTTAGCTGACACTGTGTTTAATATGAAGTCCAGACTCCTCCTTCCTCTCTGTCATTATAAATTTATAGAGTAAATTATGGAAAAAATAAATTTATAATACGCATCTTAATGTAAATTATTCCATGCAAAGTAATTACCTGCATTTGTTGGTCATCAGTGCTGACTATGAAATCGTCTGCACCCAAGTGACCTTTGGCCTCTTCCTTTTTGGAAGGAGAGGTGCTGATGACGGTGACATGATGCCCAAAGGCCTTTCCGAATTTCACCGCCACGTGTCCGAGACCTCCGAGGCCGACGACGCCGATCCTCTTTCCCGGTGTTTTGTGTAGGTCGTGGTCTCGGAGGGGGGTGAACACTGTCACTCCGGCGCACAATAGCGGCGCTGCAGCATCCATCGGTAGGTTTTCTGGTATGTGCACCACGTACCTAATTCATCATCAACAACTACGTTATAATTAACACCATGATTAATTAATCACTGCCGCTTTGATTAAAAATCTGTTAAATTTTAATGTATTATTATCTTTTAAATAAGAGAATTTATATAAAAATATAATCATCATACTAATAAAAAGTATAATTTACATCTAAAAAAGGAGTTAGCTTAACACATGCAACCAAGCTACCTGAGCTGTAGCTTTGTGTATAATTATTTGACAGCTGTACGTAGTATAGTCTCATTAATCTTATCAAATGAGCCAATGAACGATGAATTACTCCGTGCCGCTATATAATAGCTTTTTAGTCAATTTGTTATTTTAATTTTTATTATATTGTTAATTTGTTATCATACATTTTTCTGTCATTTTGTTACCCTAACTTTTTATAAATTTGTTAAATTGTTATCCAACCGTTATATATACCTTTTCTGTTAGGTATTCTGTTAATTTTTGTTCCTGTTAGGTGTGTCTTTCACGTGAGAGAATTTTTATAATTTTAAATTCAAATTAGGTTTATTTTAATAATTGAACTTGTTACTTTAAATTCTGAACTTCATTCAGGAAAAATAAAATAATATATGGATTCCAATAAAAAAAATACATCTATGAGACGAGAGAAAAAACAAAGAATTGGGTATCAATTCAATCCCATGGATGTGTTTTTCTCGTCTCATGGATGTGTTTTTCTATTTTGACCGGAATCCATGTATTATTTTATTTTATTTTATTTTTTCTGAATGAAATTCAGAATTTTAAAGAGACAAATTCAATTGTTAAAAAAACCCCAATTTGAATTTAAAAATATGAAAATTACCTCACGTGAAAGGCACAGCTAACAAAAAAATTGAATTCATGGATGTGTTTTTCTGTTTTAATCAGAATCCATATATTATTTTATTGTATTTTTTCTGAATGAAGTTTAAAATTTAAATAGACAAATTCAATTGTTAAAAAAACCCAATTTGAATTTAAAATTATGAAAATTCTCTTACGTGAAAGGCACACCTAACAAGAAAAAAATTGACAGAACACCTAACAGAAAAAGACATATATGACGGTTGGGTAGCAATTTGGCAAATTTATAAAAGTTAGGGATATAAGGTAATAAACAAGGGCGTAGCCACAATAGGGCCACAAGGGTCAATTGACCCTTCTCAAGTTTTTACAAGATCACTCATTGGTAGAATTTTTGTTTACTTTTTAACATATATGATATCAAATCCACAATTTTGACCCATATGACAGAAAAATAGAAAGAAAAATACATAAATAATTGGTAGATTTTTTGTTTAGTTTTTAACATATATATATGATATCAAATTCACATTTTTGACCCAAATTCATTAAGCCTTCATTTACTTTAAACAATTCTAACCCACCTTCATTTATTTTTCTTTTCTCCTATCTAATGCTCAACCAATTTTTTTCTTAATACTACAAGAATACCGCTTACTATTCATGGTTAGTCCACTTAGGACACTAGTTTCAATTTTTTCTTTGCATCACAAACATTTTGACTCTAGTCTTTAAATTAATTTGCAAATTACTACAAATCTCAAAACTTAATTTTGATGCAGTTAAAATTTCATGGATTCATAGCAATAATAGTTCTCAAATGATTGTTATATATATATGCCTAAAAATCATGATGTTCTAGAATTTTATGTAGTATCGTATGTGACAATCATAAATTATTTTGATCCTGTTATAATATTTTTTTGATCCTGTTACAAAAAAATTCTAACTACACCACTAATAATAAATTGATAATATAATAAAATTTAGGGTAATAAATTAGTTTAAAAGCCCTATATAATCTTAGAAGACCACAGTCGATTACGACATCTCTTTGTTCCTTCTCTTCTTTTATCTGATTATTTTTTTGGCAACTTTTATCTGCTTATCATTGAACCCTTACAACCACAGAAACGATTATAAAGTAGTGGAATTTAGATCCCACAGATCCTGATCTACTGCAGCTTTACCAAAAGAACGATCAGGAAGCCACTACTTTCAGAAGATAATTTCATAAAAAAAGAAGCAAGGATAGGATACGTATGGTGTTGACGGGCTGCTCTATAAACTCCGAGTATTGAAATTGAAAACTTAAGTCTAACTTCAAATTAACTTAATGTCTGACACAGATAATTAACATTAAAATGATTGAATGATCTTATTGATTGGAAATTCTTCGGTTTACAAAATTAAATTTTATCAAAACGACATCAGTTTAATTTTTAAATTTAATTAAAATTGATGATTATAATAAAATTTTCACCAACTAAAGTAAAGAACCTCCGCTTACTGATCTAATTGTTAGGTCTCCAGCATTTCAATATTAATTGTGAACTGGTTATAGAGCTTTCAGGTGCCGGACTATACTATATCTATATTCTACCCAATGTTTTAAGGTACAAGGTAACTTAGGTTAGAATACTAGGATCACAAATTATAATACAGAAAAACTCGACTGTTTTATATGACATACCAACCAATTCTACGTCGTCTTTCCACCCAAAGAGGAAAAATGCAGAATTGATTATAAGCTGGCCTCCTCTATTCAATTGCTTTTATTTCCGTCAAACGTAGAATTACCATGAATAATTGTAAACATCATGATGAGATTTATGAGGTTGATCGGTTAAGTTAGTTAATACTAGCTTGGACGTAATTAACGTACCTATTATCGGCGACCAACATTTTGGAGTATCCACCGTAGGTAATACTACCATCCCAGAAGATGCCATTGTAGGTAAACTGAAGGTCGTCGCAGTAGTTCTCCTGGGATTCCTTGCAGAACTCGCACATCAAACACGTCGCCGCCAAGCACCCAACACCGACTCTATCTCCGACCGAGAAGTTCTTCACGTTGCTCCCAACTTTCATCACCAGCCCGGTAATCTCATGACCAGGGACGATAGGATACATGGTGATACCCCAGTCATTCCTAGCTTGGTGAAGATCAGTGTGGCATATGCCACAGTACAATATCTTTATCGTAACATCGTTGATCCCGTTTTCTCTGTAGTTTTTAGAACAAGGACCCTGATCGATGAGTGAAAGCTGCAAAACAATCTCATATAATAAGTAACGATCGAGTAGCCATAGAGGTCCATACCTTCGCTTGAAGATGAAAGGGGTAATCTCGCCGGAGGAATCGTGCGCTGCCCACCCAGAAACGGTCTGTGTGTGATTCGGAGTTGTCTGAGCCATGAGAGCGGTCTAGCTAGCTACGTACTAGGCTAATCGACTTGGTTTGAGAATGTAGGAGCTAGCAGAAATCACTTTGATCGACTACTGGAGTAGTGGAACTTGATATTTATAACTAGAACCACATAAGCGTACGTAAGGTTGGTAGGTATTGACTGGACTAACTAATTAAGAAAGAAAGACTTCGAAGTTTGAATGAAAAGAAATGTACATATTTCACAGTCACTTCCAAGTCATTTCGATCTGAATAAGAAAGATATGTTGGGTCTCTCGTCGATAAATATTTTCCCTGAAACAGTATGTGTTCACATCTTATAATTCTGTCATTGCTTTTTTTATTAAATAAGATGCATACAAAAAAATGGTAAGAATAATACAAACAAGGCCACTAACAGATCATTTATAACAGATCTCAAACCGAAAGGCTTGAGAAATAACTTCTTACGAGAGCTATCAAATCTTCAGTACACCATGAGACAAGAAAATGATCATCAAGATCAGAAGACTCGTCTGACAATCTGCCAACATAGTTGGTAATTAAGCGTCGGCATCCTCAATGTGTAGCGGCTCTAACCCCATGAGAGACAACAACTCGAGTCCACTTCATCTCCTGATTAGTGAATCCACGTGATAGTTATGGGTGTAAACCGTCATCACTATATCAGTGATGCGTTGTAATCAGCTCAATCACAACCACAAAGGGTCAAGTTATTCAACAACAGACAACAAACATAAAAGCTAACAAAAGAAAAGAAAAGGGGTGCAACACCTCCTAAAATAGCAAGACCAAGCCCAAGACTGGACAAGCCCAAGGTCGATGTCCCAAGACCAATCCTGCTCGGGTTCGGCCCAATTTCAAGAGCGCTCCATCATCAGCTACCATCCGAACCATCGTAGCCGACCCTCACCGCCTCCACCAAGCTATCCTCAATTGACGATCAAGCCTAAACCACCCTAGTCTACCTTACCGTCGTCGTCGAAACTTCCAAACTCAGATCCGCAACCCTCCACTCTTCACCTCGCTAACCCCTAGAACAGCTACCCGCCCAGACGGACCCAATCTGAAAACGACCCTAGATCGGGACACACAACCCCCAGAACCTAGCCTCTACACATACGCTGCACTCGGATCTCTATTCTTCTCGGCCAACTCAGATCCGCAGCCCACCACACTTTACCTAGACAACCACTGGAACAGCTCATCAAACAGCTACCCGCCCAGACGGATCCAATCTGAAACAGAAGGACACCAGATCGGAGCTCACAACCACCATAAACTAACCCTCTCCACCAGCGCTGCACTCATATCTCTTTTCTTCCCGGTCGAAGGTAGATCTTCCAGCTGAGACTCTCACGGTCCTTCTAGCCAAACCGTGCACTAACCTCAAGATGGTAGACCAAAACAAGAAAAAAAACAAAAATGGCTGCACCCCAGCCGAAACCCTAAGTCCTACGGTCGAAATCCCCTCCCGATCGAGTCGCAGCGGCAGGTGCGCCGCCGACGTTCGATCAGGAGAGAAGCAGGACTCTCTCTCGCTTTTTCTTTTGTTCTAAGCCCGAGTGGTGCACATGAATGTTGAGAAGTGTGATTGGATATCTAAGGAGCAATTCTGTCATGCTTGGTTCCGCATGGAACGTGAAAAATACTAGTCTCGATCATAGAAAAAAACATTTAGAAAATATTAATATATGAGATATTTAGTTGCACTATGTCTTAAAAGAGTCAAAGCGCGAGCGACAAGCGTGATCCGTAGATTATCCTTGTACTGATATTGTCTCAACTTAACCATCTTTAAAGTGCTGAGTTTTATCTACAAAAAGTATCAATATAATTAAGAATGATTCACCCACATATATGTTATATTTATCACTTTTCTGATGTGAGATCTCTCCTCTCCAACAATGTATATGGAAATGAGTACGAATTCCATCTTCATACTAGATATACACTTGTTTTTTTCAAAAATGAAAGGCGCATACACTCATGTTAATTTATACTGTGACTGTCAAGAGATTGGTTGCGATGTCTTGCGGGCTTATCGGACTTCCAACAGATTAGTAGTCCTTATGCAGTTATGCCTAAGAAGCAGATACTGCAAACTTGTTCAACAAATAACTCATACAATACCATCTACCTAATTTTGTGTGTAATGTTGTATTTAATTAGCACTCGACTAATCAAATGGCAGGTACTATATATTGTATTACTACATGCTCACAGTCACCACGATCATGTATAATTGTATATATAAACAACACTGACACAATTAAGAAAAGACCTAATGATCTTGATCTTCCTCTTATATATAATCTACTACTTGACCTGAATAACTATTCACTAGTCCGTCTTGTTAGAGATGAGAGATCTCATATCAGAAAAATGACAAATAAAATATAACATATATGTGGGTGAATCATTCCTAATTGTATCGAGACCTTTTGTAGATAAAACCCAACATCTTAAATGTGGTTATGTTGAGACAATATCGGTACAAGGATGATCCACGGGTCACACTTGTCGCTCGCACTTTGACATGGTATCAGAGCGGGTCCCTCTCTAATTACTTTTCCCACGATCCCGAGTGCGTTCTTTCAGAAGTCATGGCTCTGGTTTGGTTGAAGTTGTTTCAGAGATTGGTTTGGAGTTCTTTCAGAGTTTGGCGTTTGGAGTTTGAAGTTCTTTCGGTTAACCATGGGGTCCGGGTTCAGTTTCTTAATCAGTTTCACGTGCAGACCTAAAATTAGGTTGCACATGAGGGAGAGTGTTGGAGAGTAGAGATCTCACATCAGAAAAGTGACAAATAAAATATATGTGGGTAAATCATTCCTAATTGTACCGAGACCTTTTGTAGATAAAACCCAACACCTTAAAGGTGGTTAAGTTGAGACAGTTTCGATACAAGGATGATCCACGGACCACGCTTGTCGCTCGCACTTTGACATGAGGACTGTAAAGATCACTAATAGAGAAAATGGCTCATGCGATGAAAATATTTTTTTTCGTCACATGAGTTCACACTAATGCGACGAAAACAAATTTCGTAGCATGATTCTGACATGATGCGACGAAACACATTGTGTCGCATAGTGCTGACTCATGCGACGATATTCAAAATTTCGTTGCATCAGTTTTGGATTTTTCCGCCAAAATTTTTCCCCTAATGCTGACTCATGCATCAGTCTATACTCATGTGACGAAATTTTGAATATTTTTGTTGCATCAGTTTTGGATTTTGTCGTCAAAATTTGTTTATTTCGTCGCATCAGTTATGGCAAAAATTTTGAATTTTGAATCATTCCGTCAAATTTCCCCCCACCCCTCATTTCTTCTTCTTCCTACATGTTCACCACCACCTCCACTTCTTCTTCACCACCACCCCCACCACCTCTTCTTCTTCTTCCACCACAACCACCGTACCACCTCCTCTGCCACCACCACCACCGCCACCTTCTTCTTCTTCCTTATCCACCATATCACCACCTCCTCTGCCACCATCACCGTACCACAACCTCATAGGGGTAGGTGTCGGAACCCGAAAACCCGACCTGAAAATCCGAACAAACCCAATTCGGGCCAAAACCCGAAAACCCGGTCCAAAGCCCCGCCCGTTCTCTATAACACCGGTTCGAGTTCGGACTTGAAATTTAAAAGGCTCGAAAGCCCGGCCTGTTATTATTTTAATTAACCATTTTACTATTTACTAATTAATATTTGATTTAGGTTAAAGTTTAACCTAACTTCTCATTTTCACATAGTCACACGACTCACACCAGACAACCACCACTCACCAGCCCACCACTTCTCACTTCTTAGTTCTCCACCAATCTCCAAGAGACCACGACTCCACCTGCTTTTCATCTCTTCAAATCAGATTCCCTCACCGCCGTCGTCCACCACGCTCTTCTCTCACCGATATTGAGGTACAAACATGATTTTGATTTTAGTTCTTCGCATTTCGCACCTCTATAGGAACAAAGTTAGGCATGCTAGTCCAATAAGTCAGATCAACTCCACCTCTGTATAGAAAGTATAAACTAAGACTCTGAAATTGATTTGATCAAACAAATTTGCATCAGTAGCTCGATGTTCAATCAGAAAGAAATAATGAAATATAATATTGTCGTCATTGTTCCATAGGTTATTGCCTCTTTTAGGACATGCTGCTTGCAATTACATACTTGAGCAATTCTACTTGTACAATTCTCAAGTATGACTTTTACAACAATATTGTTAATTTGTTACCTATAGTTTTCTGGATTATTGCTTTAGTTAAAAGTTTGATTGTTCATTGTTCTAAAATCTATTCTCATCAATGTGTTAACTTATGTTGTGGTCATCAAATTAACAGTTAAATCTCTTGTTTGTTAGAAGCTGTGTGACTATGTTCATCTTGGTTACATTCCAACATTGTTTTTATTTGGATAAATCTCTTGTTTTTCTGTTTCTCTTTTTTTGTTTGAAGGCTTGAAGCTGTGTGACTCTGTATTCATCTTGGTTAAATCTCTTGTTTTTCTGTTTCTCTTATGTCCAAGCCAGAATGGACCAGCTTGTTGCCTTGTGCTTGTTATATCATTGATTGTGAGTTTGACTTTTGCTAAGGAGAACAATGTGTAAGGAGAAACTAAAAACACAGAAAGAGGGAAAAGTTTTGGACCTCAGTTGGTTGAAGGTTAGTTATGTGATGAGTTTTTTGGCTTGTGGAGTAGGTTAGTTCTAGTTCTTGTCTTCTTGATGCTTGTGAATGTGTTTTTTTGTTGTGTAGTATGTCACTAGGTCAGTTCTAGTACTTGATGCTATTTTGGGTTTTTTGGACAGTTGCTGACAAAAAATTAGTTTTTGATGATGCAGATTGCAATTTGGAGCCACAAGATGATATTGACGTCCTATTGTGTTCAAATTGCAGCTTATGCTACTTCACTAAATATTTTCAATTTGCTTTTGCTATTATAATTGTGAGTTTGTTAGATTGAACAATTTGTATTATACATTCACTGTATTGGTTTGTATCAAACTTGTAGAGTTCTAATGTTTATTTAATTATTTTAAAACTTGTACATGTTGAACATGATGAAATTTTGAGAGAATAGATAGAATATGTGAAACTGAATATTTGGACACAAAAGCCTGAAACCTGGCCTGGCCCGACCCGAGTCCTTTTTTTGCTCAAGTTTGGAATTCAAAAAGTCCGAGCTCGGACCGGCCTGATTAGTTTGGGTTCAGGCTCGATCCTTGCAAATTTTGGGACCGGCCCGGCCCGTGCCCACCCCTAGCACCTTTTCCGCCACTACCATCGTACCACCACCTCGATCTGGCAAAACAAAAAAATCCTAATTTTTTTAATTTAAATTGTAACAAAAATGAAATTTAAATTAATTAAATTAATTTTTTTATTTATTAAAAACTCTTAAGTGGTGAAATATTGTTCGTTGCATAAGTCGTTGCGACGACATTTTTCGTCGCATAAGTTTATGCCATGACTTTTTTCGTCGTATAAACATATGCGACGAATTTTATTTCGTCGTTTAAAGAGTACTTATACGACGAAAATTTGAGATTTCGTTACATAAATCTAATGCGACGAATTTTTTGTAGCTTAAGGTTTTATGCGACGAAAAATCTCTCTTAAACAAAAACAAATCGTCGCATGACTAGTTTCGTCTACTAGTGAAATATATCTATTCCACGGTGACGATGGTGGCCGGTATGCAATTATGGCCTGCAAAAGCTAGCTCCTAGTTGTTAAGGTAATCAGTGTTATTAGCAAATTATTGCTATTGTCAACCTTCAATTCGTGGATCATATTTTTTTTAATTCTATTGTTTTCTTGTTGGCAACCACAAATGGTTGTTGGGTACGTTTGTCACCGTCGCTTTTGTGGTGAACTATACTCTCAACGTCGTGGGGTTTTCACATGTAAGTGTTTCATGGAATCTTTTGTATCCACATCTGTTGCTGATTAATGTATTCTGATGTCCTGTTTAGATGTATACTTGCATAGGAACGATACATATGAGATGATTCAAGAATTAATTTTGAAAGAGTCAAGTTTAAATACTTTCTCATCATATAACCGAACGAACACTCGAACAAATAAGAGAACACTCATTTATTTTTTATAATTAACTCTTGAATGCATCCATACATTCTGGTTAGTACAGTAATAAATGGATAGATGCACGAGAAGACATGTATCGAAATCATTTTAATATTCTCGAATCTAACCTGAATTAATAAATCGTGAGTACCTTTTTAGAAAAAAAATATCAGGAATTTTATTCAAATAAAAAAATTACAACGCATTGGAACCACTAATTACGATGACTACATCATAACACACATTCCGACCAAGATCCATAGTTACAGGTCTGTCACCAAAAGTAACATCCATGAACTAAAATGACACAACCCCTAACCAAATTTTACGCTCACAAATAGCTATCAAGTCATGCGAGTAACGATACGACCTCGTTACCAACACTAACGCGAGCGAATTCACCTTCTTCAACACTATGTTCAAATACCATCAAACCAGATGCAAAGACAATCCACCGTCATGAAACCAAACAACACCAAAAAATCGTGAGTACTTAGATGTTTCTAAACACAGTAATTATTTGTCTGTTGGTGAGTCGTGGTTAGGTAACTTAACTAACAACATTAAAGTTATATGTTCAAATTGTAAACCTCCCCTTAAAGATGTGTGAGTTATCTAATAAAAAAATCTAACTAATCTCATTTTGTTAATCATAAAAATCGGGAGGTACACTCAAATCCCTCCACCAATTGAACTCTTCTCAGTTATCACCTTACTTTTCCGGGGCCGGAACCTAAAATACGATTTGGGCCCAAACACGGGCATCAAAAACGTACGATCCATTTGTAAAATGCCCCTTGCTTGGAAACCCTAATGGGCTGGAATACCTAGAGGAACAAAAAGTATGAGAGCCCTGGTCGCTTTCAAGGCCCAAACCGAAGCTAGAGATTTGATAGGTTAGAAAAGTAATTGCGGCGAGATAGTAACAGAAACCATTAAAATCAGTGTAGGAAAGATGGCACACTAGTCAATACAAGGCAAGAAATAAAACGCAAATAGAAAGAAAGTGAGAGCGAATAATAATTATTAATTAAATTCCTATTAGGGGGTTTTTTGGTAATTGCAGGAGTTTGATGAGAAAACCTTGTAGCCCTGTGTGCTGTAGTTTCCAGTTCTCAGAACACACCAAAGCAGAGAGGAGAAAGAAAGAGAGGCCGAGAGGGAGCGAGAGGGTGAGACGGTTGCTTGTGCCTTTCACGTGCAAGATCCGTCGGTGTTTAATCTATCACCAATATCCTGCTGCATTTTAATTTCTGTTTAGAGGACAATTTTTTTTGTTTGAATCGCTCTGCAACTGGGTATTGTTTTTGTTTGTGTAATTAGTTACTGATTATTTTTTTATATTGTAGTTCGATAAATATACTGATCAGAGTGAGTTTTGGTGTGTGAAAAAACTTGTAACCCTAAATCGGCATGGCCACGGCTGCCGATTCCTCCTCCGCCGCCAATCACCACTCTCCCAGGCCTGATTTCGACGGCGGTGGCGTCAATAGGCGAACCACTCCCTGGGCCAAGGTTGTGCGAGGGGATTCGGAGTCGTCTTCTTCGGTAACACTCAATCATCAATCTCCGCAGTCGCCTCCGCCGCCTTCGACCTCTGTACCGGAGCAAACTCCATCTTCCACGACGGCGGCAGTGGCTCGTTCTTCCCCTTCTCCGCCGCCTCCAGCGGATGCGTCCTCAGCTGAGGGCGCCGATGGACAAAACGGTAATGCTGCTCGGGGAAAGAAGCCAGCTTGGAACAAGCCCTCCAAGGACGTCGTTGAGGTTGGTCCAGTAATGGGTGCGGTGGCTTGGCCTGCTTTGTCTGAGTCGGCTAGAACTTCACCAAAATTGCCAGCTGATTCCTCTTCCAAGACTGTCACTGATGTCTCAGTCCCACCGCCTGTATCTCCGGTATGGTTGCAATTGTTTATCTGTTGGTATTATTTTGTTTTTATGATTAAATTTGAAGCTTTACATACTAATTTTGGTGCATAGTTTTAGGTTTTCGCAGTGCGAATAAGATGGTCTAACTGAACTGCAGCAGCTATTTTTTTACTCTCTGTATTTTTTTGTGCATCAAAAATCTGTAAATGTTCTTAATTTGAAGTACTAATAATCCTCTTGTTGCCCTTGATGATAGGGACCTGTTATAACACAATCGCCCAACTCCAAAAAGATCCATGGTAATCATGCAAACACTAACCCAGCATCAACTCATGCAATGCCAGCTCGACAAAGACCAGCAAAACGTGGTGTCGGGAGTAGCACGGGGGGTGCAAATGCACTGGCAAATGCACAACCGCATGCACACCATGGTTTTGCACACCCTCCCCTACCTCCACCACCGCCACCCTTCCCTGTCTTCCCTCTACCAAATGGCTATGGTACTTTGGTGCCAGCCATGCCTGATCCTTCTCCAAGAGATCCCTCTTTCCGCGGCAGCAATTGGGAGGCTAGACCGCTTGGTTTTGGGCCTCAAACACACCAAGTAAATGATCCTAGGAATTCTTCACGCAGGGGAAGTTTCGGTTCCCACACGCGTGGAGATGGTCCTTTCCACAACAATTATGGGAGCAAGCGTGATCATCAAGATCGTGGAAATTTTATGAATGGCAGAGATGTCCAGATGCATCAGCAGCAGAGACCTCCTCCAAGGGGCATTGTAAGACCAGTACCACCAAGTAGTGCTGCATTTACCCCTCAGCCGGCAAGACCATTTGCCAACCCCATGGGTTTTCCGGGTATGCTTACTTGATAGAATAATTATTATCTTTTGGTTAGCTAGGAACGAAACTAATGTCTGTTTTTCTTAGAGTTCGTTTACATCCCTACATTGCCTCTGGATCCAAATAGGATGCCATTCATTCCCCATGCACCACATCCTGCAATGTTTATGCCTGTTGCAGAAGCCCCTATGCCTTCTCTTCCTTCCTTGATAGTCAACCAGATAGATTATTACTTCAGGTACATTTTGTTCGGTTTTCAGCTCTAATTCATTTCCAGTTGGTTAGTTAGGTGTTCCTTAATCTTTCTAGCTATCTTGAAATTAACTGCACATGTTGAATTGTTTGCCTATTGCAGTGATACTAACCTGATAAGAGATGAATATTTGCGGTCAAACATGGATGCTCAAGGATGGGTTCCCATATCTCTAATAGCAAACTTTCCTCGAGTATGTTTTATAGTTGTTTTACTTCAGTTTCCTCTGTTTAACGTTATAGAAGATTAGTGAGTAAAACATCACCATGGCCTTTTTATAAAAGACTTGTCAGACACTAGTCTACTAATAAAAAAATGTTAATCGGTGAAGTTCTGAATTTGCTTTCCCTTTTGCTGACAATGATTAATTGGTAATAAGTTGATGTTTGTCAATCATTTTAACTTAACATGGAAACAGAGAAGGTAGGGTTATGTTTTTCATGGTCTTTCTGTACTATAAGAATGATGGAAAATCATAGTAAACAAGAACCTTTTGAGGTAGTAAATCCTTGTTATAGTTCTTATTATCTGCAATATATCATGTTATTCCCTGTGTAGATAACAGATTCTTTACTCTTTCTTGATCGTTCGAAGAGAGGTGGTGAGCAAAAATTTTGTTGCTCTTTGTTAACAGTACATGCTAAATATTTTATGCTACTGTGGCCATATACTTTTACAATTTTGAATATACTAGAAATTCTGAATTGTGTATCAGTTTATTGTTTTAATTTAAATGTTGATGTATGCATATGACAAGCTCAAATGATTGAAACCTCGTGCAATAGTATTCTTTTTGTGTGGTTCAATGTGGTGAATAGTCTTAAATAAATGTGTGGTTTATTTGTTTATGACAATAAGCTTTATCTTGTTTAACTATTTTTGATTTGCGTGATGCTCATCAGGTTAAGAGTCTGACTACCAATGTCCAGCTGATAATGGATTCCTTGAGAGCTTCAAATATTGTTGAAGTACAGGTGAATTTCTTATAGGTTTCCTTAGTACTTTTGATGGACCCTGATTACGAAGATACTTTTTCGCCTGAAAAGACTTTTAGTTTATAGGGTTAATTGGAGGAAATGACTCACTCCGGGCAATTTGTAACCCCTTAATCTTGTATAATTTTAATTGGAGGAATGACTTGCAATAGGCTTTTTATCCCATTTTTATGTTAATTGGGGAAAATTAGGAAATGACTTACCCACTTCGTCATTTGATTAAAATCTGGCAACATAGCTTTGCGATCAACATTTTTATTAACTTAGTTTGATTGCCGTTGTGATTGTCACAGGATGACAAGGTTAGGAGGCGTAATGATTGGACAAAATGGATTTCAACTAGTGGTCAGCTTGCATCCGAATCAGGCTCATCGTCCAATGGCGTACAAAGTTCTGACATGCTTTCAACTTCTTTTCAAAAGATGACAGTTGATGATGCGTCTACGAGTCAAAGTAGTGTGACAGGTAACCCAGATGCGAACTCTAAGGCTACTCCACATAACGTTTCAACTGAGTCAGCTGGAGTGTCGCAGCTCCCCAACGGGGACGTCACTCAAAACAATAGTTGAAGTTGAAATACATCAATATGTACCACCAATACATTCAAGCACAATCCAGTCAAAAAAGTGCAATATGATCTTGGAAGGGTTCGTTAGTCAAATGAAGAAGGTTGTTATATTGAAAGCCTGCAATCACCATTTCTTTATTTTCTGTCACTTTGCCTAGTTTTGGCATGTTTTTGAGGCTAGTACAGAAACAAATAAGAAATAATCATAAATTGTTCTTCATGCATGAAGAGGGGAAGATTGACATGGAGCAGAAAACAGGAAGAATTTTGAGGTTATTGGGTTGTATAGTATGGATTTGGTGTGAATGTTTGTGGTTGCTTCCATTTTTTGGGGTGCATTTTGATGGCAGTATGTAGATCAATCTGTGATGTTCTTTTCAAGGGATTCGGGTGTGGGAAAGTAAGCTTTTTGGTATGCAGCTCAGTTCTGGTGGAGGTGATGATTGAAACTGAAGTGCACTGCACTTGTGTTTGTTTGCCTGAAGTTGGTTGGACAATGCTTGAAATTTGGCAATTTTGTACTCATAAATTTTATTGACGTTTCTTTTATAGTTTGCATTTGCTCTTTTCTTTCCTAAGTTTACATGTCATTACAGGCATCACTACTGCTTTCCATCCCACCGGTAGGTTTTCTTTGCAGAATCGGATATGTTTCAAAGAACCGATGGGCCTTTTTTGAGTAACTCTATTGACAGTGACATGAACAGTCATCATATATCTGGGTCACATTTTACAATTTAGCATAACATTTTACTGAATCTAGACCAGTATATCATTGTACTGAATTAGTTGGTTTCATTACAAAAGTACGCACGCTGCTCTCTTACAAATTTGGACCTTCTTCGGATGAGTAAGATATTAAGATTCATATTGTAGAGTACTTCTCTATTTTGTTACGATTAGCAAGGTCGAACTGAAGTGTACAAATTCTCAACCCAGTATTTGCAAATCCTTTGCATTAAAAGAATTATCCACCAACTTCATCATCCACTCATCGTCCTTTTTTGTTGGAGATGGATTCTTTCCTTATTCTTATTTAGGGAGTGCTAGTCTCATACTCATCATGAGTGTGGATGAGTCACACTCACTCTCATACGATAATAAAAAAGAAATAAGTCTATAATTTCATTTATGAACAACATACAACATTGTAATTAAAATCAGTTTTTTATCGAGAAGTATTTTCTAGATATTTGAAAACCTATTTCTTCAATGCTAACATGACTACAAAAACACATATGAGAGGCATATATGAATTTACATATGGTATATATAGGACTAAAACAGTCCAGTTAAACCAAAACAAATACTAAATTAACCAATTTCATTATGAGACAAAAAAATCATGTTTCATTCTCAAACTATGAGAAACAACAAGAGAGAGAAAATTAAGTTATTCATGTGACAAAAGAATGAGGAAGAACACGGAGATCGACATATATATGAGAAATAGAAGAAACCCTGACCTTATAATACGATGAGTCTGATTACGTCCTAAGATTTTTTTTAATATAAGCTAAGTCAAAGTTAAAATTTAATTTTAACTAAAAATTGATCAAAAAAATGAAACTAAAATAAAATGGAATTATAGAGTATTATTGTAATTATCTATAGTTACACTACCAGAAAAAAGACTTTAGCCGACGAAATATTTTTTCGTCGGCTAAGTTAAATTTTGGTGAACGCTCATATCTACATCTATAAGAGGTAAGTCTAAATGCAGTTTTTCTAAACACTTAACACACGAAAACGCTCATATCTACATCTATATGAGGTATTTTGGTCGAACCTTCAACACAACAAACTCTCACTATGATGAGACGCAACTTTTCATCTAAAAATTTTGAGACATTTATCCCTGGATGATAGGGCTTCCCATATAGATAAATAATGGTAAATAATAGGCATGTTGTGATTCCGGTCATCAAAATTCAAAAACAAAAATACGACCGTAAGATATCATCAACATGTTGAAATATATCTATGGTCAAAAATTCAACATGATCCGATAAATGTAAGGGCTTCATCCGGACGGTCAATCCCGTAAGTCAAACCCCTAAATTGTATTGACCGTAACTATAGGCACCGAGACTTTACCGGAATTACGTGATTTTTCAACCGTAGACGTATTTCACCATTCCGGTCATATCTTATTTTCTGACTTTTTTGCGTTTGAAGTTTCTACGTAGAGTATGTTTTTGAAATGGAACATTTACTTAAAGCTTAGTAAACAAGTTATACAATATTAGTATGCATGTTGTGATTCCGATGATCAAAGTTGAGAAACAAAAATCCGACCATCTGATTCGATCATTATGTCAAAATATGTCTATAGGAAAAAATTCAACTTGATCCGACAACGTTAAAGGCTCGATCCTTACGGTCAATCCCGTAAGTCAAACCCCTTAACGCATGGAAATGGTTATTTGACCGTCTAAATTACGTATTTTTCCCGGACCTTCAACTGAAAATAGTTTCAAATCGATGAGACGCAACTAGTGGTCTAAAAATGTTATGAAAAATAACCACCGGAGATAGGGATACCTCTAGGGAGAAAAGAATGAAAAATTACGTTAACCGCAACTATCGGCCCCGAGACTTTACCGGAATTACGTGATTTTTCAACCGTACACATATTTCACCATTCCGGTCATATCTTATTTCACGACTTTTTTCATTTGAAGCTTTTACGCATAAGGTTTAGGGTTTTAGTCGACGAAATTAAAATAATTCGTTGGCTAAAGTTTAATAAATAAATAAAATAAATAACTATAGCCGACGAAATTAGGATAATTCGTCGGCTAAGGTTAAATAAATAAAATAAATAACTATATCCTACGAAATTAGGGTAATTCGTCGGCTAAATTTAAATAAATAAATAATTATAGCCGATGAAATTTATTAAAATTCTTCGGCTAAAGTTAATTCAAAATTCAAAATTTTTGACGGGGATTTTGAAAAATTTGAACTTTAGCCGACGAGGAAATTAGAGTATTTCGTCGGCTAAAGTTCAAAATTTTCTATATCTTTCATTTTTCTCCTCCTCCGGCGGCAACAACTCCTCATCCTCCTCCTTTTCCTCCTCCTTCTCCTCCTCTAACTCCTTCTCCTCTCCTTCTCCGGCAACAAAATTTTTAACCGACGAAATTTTTTACTTAGCTGACGAAAAATTTTCGTCGGCTAAGGTATTGATCCTGGTAATGTTAACCAATAGTATATATATACTATTAACCAATAATATATATACTATTGTTAATAGTAACAATAGTATATAAACTATTATTGTAATTATATGTAGTATATACAATCTCACAAAGTGGCTGAGTAGGATAAATATGCACGACTATTTTTAGATCAAGACCATTTAAATCTAATGTACCATTCAACCATAGCCTCATTATACCTCATCCATCGAATTTAAATGATTCCGATCTAAAATCTGTTGTGCATATTTTTTCTGCTTAACGACTGGGCAGGTGAACAGATTGTATAGTATTATTGTAATTATATATAGTAGTTGATCAAGATTATTGTAATTATATATAGTAGTTGATCAAGATTTTAGATAGTTAAGAAAAAAGATACATAATATCAATCTAATTTTGTAGATATAAAAGTAGACAAATGAGGATGTTGGACAAATTTACAATTTAAATAAGTGCACAGGGTTCGAAAGAGACACGAGGGAGCAAATGTTTGCCATTTTGATCATAATCCCAGGTTCCTAGTCCTACTACCGATTTAGTATGTTGGCCATCAAAAGGTCCTCTCTTCCCATGTGCCCCTTAATATAATATCAAGTGGATTTTGGAAACTAGTCAAAAGGCTAAAAGCCACACAGTTCTTGCAAGTTGCTACAATAACAGATCCAAAACCAGAGCCCCTCCCTTCCATCTTTCTTGCTTTACTTCCAAAACCACTTCTTCTCAATCTCTCTGAAACATCATCCTCTGATTCCGATGACGATGGAAGATGTGTGGAAAGACATCAGCCTAGCCTCTCTCTGTGAGCACGGCTCACCGGCAGCTGTCGGCAGCTCCACCACCCGTAATGACCCTGCAGCTGTTCGTGGCTTCATTTTCCAAGATTTCATGGCGGCTTCTTCCACCAAACTCGCTCCTTCGTCTCTTGCTACTGATTTAGCGCCACCGATGCCGGCCACTCTCCTCAGCTTGAGTTCTTCCGGCTCCGATCATTTTCAACAGTACCAAGTTCACAACTCTTCTGCTACTACAAGTACCAACAGTAGTGCTCCACCAATACTAGCGAAGCCAAACCCCGATAGTACTAGGCCGTCATCTTCTTTGATCTCTTTCTCACATAACTCCGCCTTGGAGGCTTTGGATTCTTCCCCATACTGCACGAAAAGGGCCGTAGAGGAAGAAAATGGAGAGAATTCTAGGCATGTCCGGCATAAGCGGATGATCAAGAACAGAGAATCAGCCTCTCGCTCCAGAGCGCGAAAGCAGGTACGTTCTCTCTGACCAAGACTCTGCTGTTTAGTTAATTGTTATCGATCTGTTACTATTTCCGATCAAATTGATACCAGAAAATCAGAAGTTTTGGCAACTTTATGCAGGCTTATACAAGCGAGCTGGAACTTAAGCTAGAACTTTTGAAGGAAGAAAATGCCAGACTCAAAATACAGCAAAAACAGGTATTTTAATTAGGGTTATCTTAATTAATTATTTCGTAAGTTAGTTACTCTTAATTACTGATCTGGGTTTTGTTCATCTGGGATTTGCAGGTCTGCTTGGCCACACCTGTAGCTCCAGCAACAAAACTAAAAAGGGCACACTCTGTGTAGAGAAAAAGAGAGCCAGAAATACGTTGGCATCCAAACCAAGCTGCTTCTCGTATATATTTTTCTCAGTTTTTCCTGGTTATTGCACAAAGAAGACAAGATTGCTGGTACTGGGGTAGGCATATTTGGATAATGGATGGGACATGTTTGGCTAACGCTTTCAAATATCTAGTCTTCGTTTTATTTCCCAAACCTTATCTTTTCACTCGATCACCTGGTAGTCTGGTACTCATTATCATGTTATTCATGTACTCTAATTTTCTCTCTGGCTCTGTTACCTGATCCCCTATCCTTTCTTATTCTCTGGCCGGCTATCTCTTGTATAAATTCTCTAAATTTCGAAGTTTCTAAGAAAAACTTTTCAATTTATTATAAAGTGCCTAAAAATGAATATGACGACATTTTATTTTATGTCAACTTGCACGTTGCCACTTGTAGAAAATATAAATTATCATTTATTACTTTTATCTTACTACTTGTATATTTATTTCATGACATTATCTTACTGAGACACACCAAACAGTAAAGTATAAGAAAATGTGATGCGTACAAGACCTTTTCAGAAAACATTATCTTGTTTTGTGTGAAGTGAAATATACATCACATAAAACAATAATAATTTGTCTTTTTTCAATGACACGACGGTTCACACGACGCTCTTGTTACTATAATAGTAATGCGGCTAATGCCAAGTGCTTGTGGTTATTTTTCCTATTAAAGGATGTAATTAGGGCCCGGGGACAGAAAGGGGAAAATGTGATTGCTTTGGTGTATTATCTGTCCTTTTTTATTGGACGTTAGGTGTATTATCTGTCCTTGATCAATTAATTAATTAAAAGATAATGTTTTTTTTTGACTGTTTGGGTTTTTAAGAAGTTAAATTATTCTAGAGGTCTCGTCTCCTCTCGTTATTCCCTAACCCTAGCTCTCGCCTTCATAATCGACGGCGGCGGACTTCCTAGCGAAATCAGCCTCGGTCGGAAAGGTCAAGGCTATCCCTTTCAGGCTATCTCCGTCGACCTCCCGTCTGGTGATTTGGATTCAGGCTTCGGCAAGGTTCTCGTCGGGGATGGCGGCCGTCTGCCGATGTGGAAGGACGTTGATTCGGGTATTTTGGCTAGGTTAATTTGATGTGTTGAAGACTTAATTGGCTTGGATTGGTGGTGGTCAGATTGTTTCATTTGGATGGCCTTGAGGCGGAGGTAGACCGGATCTCTCCTCCGATGTAGTTGGGTGGCCGACTTTGGAAGCTAGGGTTTCTGTTGTGGGATAGTGAGTTGGGCCTTGACTGGGCCTAGCTTACTATTGGGTTTCCGGCCTGTGATGCAAATTGGGTTGCGGAGCTTGTTGGGGAGCTCCCTGATGTACGTATATCTAGGAATTTTGTTTGCTTTTGTTGTTGTTTTTTTTGGGTTACTTTGGCCACTGTCTACCGCGTTTATGAGTTGTAATATAGAGATCATCTAGGATAGGTCCACATAGTCTTGCATGATTTTGGGTCCCTGATGGTGGTGTTTCATATTGATGTTATAATATGACTTTTAATTATCAATATACTCATGACTTACATCCATTTATAAAAAAAAGTTGTTTAATTAAAACTTTTTATCTATTTTTTAGTCGGTAGAGAGAGGGTATGTAATGACATTTTCTGATTAGCAAACTAGATTTTAGTTACTAAACAATTTTCAATCTACAAATACATCATTTACACATCATCTTACGTTTAAAAACAAAAATTAACAAATTTAGACAAACTAATACCTACATGTCATATATCACTATATCTATTTTTTTACCAAAATACTCTTCATTACATATTCTATTGATACTGTCGACGAGAAACATGCTACTTACAAGAAAACGAGAAGATGAGCAATGTGCTATTGACGATGAGAAGACGAGCAACATGCTACTGTAGAAGAGGAGACAAGCAACATGCTAATGTCGACGAGAAACGTGCTATTGTCGACGAGAAGACGAGAAGTATACGTGCTACTGTCGACGAGAATATAGGAAGCGTGCTACTGTCGATGAGAAGACTAGAAGTGTGCTACTGCTGGTGTTCTTGTAATTTTTCCGAAGATTCTTTGATGAAAACTTTAGATTTAGCAGAATAGAAACAGATTTATAAAATAAGTTAGATTTAGTTAACAAAAATACATCAGAGGGCCTAGATCTATCCAAAATCAAAAAGAGAAAGTACCTGAATTCCTTGCTCGAGGCAATAACACTCCACTAGCGAATCGCCGACGCTTAAAGCCACTGCAAAATCCGGCCTTTTGTACTGTTCTAGTAGCAACAGATCTTTGTCACCTCCAACTACAAGTATCATCGTCAATCGTCTTCCAGCCCAATCTCACTCTTGACAACATTGCTCCCTCGCTTAAGCTTTAGACCTCGTTCACGACCGATGAGGTCTCGTTGGAGATCACGGTGACTATCTGATGTCGGCAAGAAGAGAGAGAGAGAAGATTTGAAAAAGAAAAATAAAAAAAGACGGAGAGGGGAAGAGAGTGAAAAGTTTGGGGTGAGAAAAATTAAGTGTGTTGCTATTAACACACCTCATCTTATTTCTTATTCACACATTTTATTTTTATTTACAAGTTGGCCACTTAATTTTGTTTTATGATTGATTGAGTAATAAATAGGGTGTATTAATAACAAAAACGAGTGTGTTAATAGCATCAGCCAAAATAAATGAAAGTTGATTTTTTTGTGTTTTTAAATTTAGTTACGTGCTACTACGTAATTGTAAGGGTCCTTTTTGATTTGAGCATGATTAAATCAAGATTAACCCAATGAGATTATTAGTGGGGATCTTGTGTGTGATTCAAACAATGAATGAAGCTTGTAGCATGAAGCATGGTGTGGGAATTAGAGATACACCGCGGTGATGAGAGATTGTACTAGTTTTTAGAGTTGGATTTTATGGGAAAAGGCTGAGATTTGAACAAGAATTAGAAAAAATGACTAAGAGAACTTGAAGGGTGGAACTGCATAAATTGGAAGAATGGTTATTGGAGTATGTTGCTTGCATGAGAGCTTGAAGGGTGGAAGAACATGAATTGGAAGAATGGTTATTAGAGCATGTTGCTTGCATGAGAGCTTGGATTGAGTGTCTCTAGAGGATTTCTAGGTTGCTGGATAATGATCTTTGCAGCTCAAGCCTTTACTTTATAGGGCAAAATGGTGAGTTTTTTGTGATGAGTTCCAATGTTTTAGTTGCAGGGTGATAAGAATCCTCTTCTTGAGCATATAACTTCAACCTTAAAATCTGGGATAAAGATGCATTGTGTAGAGCTGCAGGGAACAAGGAAATAAAGTCTTTTGACTGCTGGATAAAGCTGCGGGGACAGTGAAGAAAGTTTTCTAACTGCTGGACAAAGCTGCGGGAACAGTGAAGAAAGTCTTCTGACTGCTAGGTAAAGCTACGGAGAACTGGTATGATGGCTGTTTTGCCAACAAGGATGAGTAAAGATAAATGTTTTGGGCTGAGAATAAGAAAAAGGAGGTTTAGGCTTAGTCTTATAAAGGAATAAGAAGTTAAAGACTTTCGGTTTGGAAGTCTTATTTTGGGTTTGTATTGTAGTCCAATTCTCTTTTTCACCAATTTAAGTCGTTGAGCTTGGACCGGAACAATTTAACAACGTTAGACCGGTAAACGAGCGTTATGTGCCTCCTTGACCTTTCACACCATACCTACGTCTACAAGCCCCAAAAGTGCTTGTATGTGGTTTGGGCCCACATCAATACACGAATATGCTTGTTCGACGTGTTAAATGGAGGATTTCATCCAAAATTGCATGGGTTACCGTGCGACGAATCATTAGTTAATTGCTTGATTTTTCAGGTATCAACAATAATTTTCTCATATATCATCCATATTTTTCAAAAAAAAACCGAAAAACTAAGACATTGTTTAATTATTAAAATTTAATAAATTTCGACCAAAAAGAAAAAGAAAAATAAAGCTCTAGTTGTGCAGTTATATTAGGGCCCTTGAGAAGGAAAGTTAAAGGCCCACGAAAAATTCAAAATCCACCCTCTGACAAGTAGCATCATTAGTAGAAGGGAAGAAAAGATAATGGGGCGAAGCGATGAGCTCATGAGCTTGTTTGAAAACTTTGACTACAAAATGTTGCTTACCATGTCACAAATTCGTAAAAAGGAGCAAAGTTGAAACTTGAAACACAAAGCACTGATGCCAATTTGAGTAAGTTTATTTTTGAAGAGATTCTTTGGACTAGAAGGAATAAAGCTAAATGACTCGAATGCAGATGATGCAGAACAACTCCACCGACTCCACTGTGTTCTATCTTTGGTCTATCAAGTGATTCAAATTAAAAACCAGCTTTACCCTACAAACTAATCATCAGAAAGCAAATCACTGTGAGAACGGGTTACCATTCACTATAGTTTCTCTAAGTTTGAAGTTAGATTTGAAGAGAGATCCAAAGCTACTCATGAAAATTAAGATTCTTACAAGGTAGGAACTGAACTTAATTAAGCACAAAGAGAATGGGAAGAGGTTGGTGAACCTGTTACCCCAATTTACGCTCAAGTTGTTCACAACAAAATGGCGTGCATATATTACTAGATTGGTTATTCAATACTAGATGGCATTTCATCTAATGACATGATGTCACGGTATGATAAGATCTTCAGCACCACCACCGCCGCACCCGCCTCCACCACCACTCACATATCCACCGCACTACGGCAGTGGGATTGAGTGGAAGTATAGTTTAGTATAGTATTGCTGCCTGTCTTAGTGTATACAGCTACGTGGCTTGGCTTGAAGAAATTCGCGTGCTCCTCCCCACCAAATAAGTATCCCAATTAAGCTACTTACTAGCTAGCTCATCGTCTTCGATCACCATCAAAGTGCCTAACCCAATCCATGAGTGTATATATATATATATATATATATATATATATATATATATATATATATATATATATATTCACTCATTAGCTTAATGCTACCCTTCAGGTGTTTCATTCATTCAAAATGAGCATGAAAGGCATCTCAATCTTCTTGGCATTAGCGATTCTCTTCCTTACTAGCAGTAGTAAAGCTAGTACCGATCAGACGAGCAACAGCAGCCGAGTTTATATTGTGTACATGGGATCTGCAGCTCCAAACTCTTTAACCAGCACTACAGCTTCCTTGAGGACTGACCATGCTCACCTCCTTACTCTTCTGACCAGACGGTAATCTATTCGATATCTATAGCACTAAGATTTCTAGGTACAACATGGAAGATCAAGTTAAAACAAGTTGAATATATGATTGTCACAGGAAAGCAAATGCGTTGGTGCATATTTACAGGCACGGCTTCTCAGGATTCGCGGCACGGCTCTCGGAGGAGGAGGCACTCTCCATGGCTCAAAAACCTGGAGTTGTATCTGTCTTTCCTGATCACTTATTGAAGCTTCACACCACTCATTCCTGGGATTTCCTCAAGTACCAGACGGAGTTAGAAACCGACTCATCATTTCCTTACAGCATCTCCGAGAATGATGCCGCTGCTGGTGATGATACATCACCGGACTCTAAAGGATCTGACACCATTATTGGTATTTTAGACACAGGTGGAGCTTTCTATCTGGTATATTCTTCAGATTCATAGGGTTACCTAAGCCTAGCTAGTCTGACTGCAATATGTATGCAATGATGATATAATAGGTATTTGGCCGGAGTCGGAGAGTTTCAATGACAAGGGTATGGGTCCGATTCCGTCAAGGTGGAAGGGAGCGTGCATGAAAGGACCTGATTTTACTTCATCCAGCTGTAATAGGTAAAAGCTCCTGCTAAGAAAATACTAGTATATACTCAACAAAACCAAGTTAAGAAATGAGAAGACAATCTAATATCATGTATAGGAAGTAATAATTCCCAGTTTGACAGAAGATCTGAATTTTGTGCTTGAGTAAATTATCAGGAAGCTGATAGGAGCTAGATTTTACAATTCCGACGATCAAATCGAAGACAACGACTCACCAAGGGATTTAGTTGGGCATGGAACACATGTTGCAGGCACAGCAGCAGGGAGCGTCGTACCAGGTGCATCCTACTACGGCTTAGCTGCTGGGACGGCAAAGGGAGGCTCCCCAGGTTCAAGGATCGCCATGTACAAAGTATGCACAGCACAGGGTTGCTATGCATCGGCGATACTAGCGGCATTCGATGATGCTATTAGTGATGGGGTGGATGTTCTATCTTTGTCCCTTGGTTCGTCGAGTTATCAGCCAGATTTGAGCAGCGACCCCATTGCAATGGGAGCTTTCCATGCAGTCGAGCGCGGGATTATAGTCGTGTCCTCGGCAGGGAATGATGGACCAAACCGTGAAACAGTCGCAAACTTTGCACCATGGCTATTGACTGTTGCTGCCTCCACCATTGACCGGAACTTCGAGTCCAATGTGATCTTGGGGGGTAACAAAGTGATCCAGGTGATTCACACTGCTTCAGTTTTTGATCTTAAGTTTCCTATAAATGATAGATGATGGATAAGACCTCGACTGAATTCCAAGATTCTTGTGCATATCTCTCAGGGAGAAGGCATAAATTTTTCTGGTCTCCAAAAATTTCCTGAGTACCCACTGATATATGCACTTTCTGCGAAGACAGCAGAAGCTGACGAACCCGAAGCAAGGTAACTTAATAGTTCATATGAATGTGTCTTGGACTCTTACGACATGCATATTCACTCGATGTACTTGAATGTTCAGAAACTGCGACAAAGGGTCATTGGAGGAAACAATGATCAAGGGAAAGATTGTTATCTGTGACACAGATGTTCCTCTCTATACTACTGAAAACCAAATTGAAACAGTGAAGAGTCTTGGCGGAATAGGTGTAGTTTTTACCCGGGATGATCATATCGGGATAATGGCAGACACATATGGAGCATTTCCTGCAACCGCCATCAGTTTAAAGGATGCCAAAGATGTATTCTCCTATATCAACTCAACTAGGTAAACAAACAAACCAAATCCAAATTCACTAGAAGTTTGATTTGATACCGACTGACAGAAGACATGTTCAATATCTGTGAAGAAACCCAGTTGCAACGATCTTACCAACAGAGACCGTGACAAAGTATAAACCAGCACCCACAGTTGCATATTTTTCATCCAGAGGCCCTTCAGCTGCCTCAAATAACATACTCAAGGCAAGCAAACTACACAAGCAGGCCACTAAACTTTATGTGAATAAGTCACGATAACTAGCAAACAATCTTTTCTAACCTACTCTACGCAGCCTGATATTGCAGCACCTGGTGTGGACATTCTTGCAGCTTGGAATGGCAATGACAAAGCAGTTACTCCAGCTGGAAAATATGCCCCAAAATTCAATGTGCTCTCAGGGACTTCCATGGCATGCCCACATGTTTCCGGGATAGCAGCCTCTGTCAAATCTCAAAACCCCGCATGGAGTCCATCGGCCATCAGATCGGCCATCATGACAACAGGTCAAGGACTAACGATTTACAAACAAAATGGTATCCCTAAACTTTACAGGCTCCTTTACCCTCCCAAAACTAATTGTCAAATCTAATTGCTGCAGCAACTCGAATAAACAATTTGAAAGCCCCAATTACTACAGATTCAAGTTCAATAGCCACACCATACGACTATGGTGCAGGGCAAGTCACATCATCCGGACCACTACATCCAGGCCTGGTATATGAAACCGACACCGTTGGCTACTTGAACTATCTCTGCTATTATGGGTTTGATACTTCCAAACTCAAAACCATTGCTAGAACTATTCCAACAGGTTTTACTTGCCCCAAAGACTCTAAGGCTGATTACATATCCAACATCAACTACCCATCTATAGCAATCTCCAAATTCAACGGAAAAGAAAGCAGGAATATAAGCAGGAAGGTTACAAATGTTGCAGGAGATGGTGCAATGGTCTTCACATCAAACGTAGATGCACCTAGAGGTCTAAGCGTCAAAGTGATTCCTGACAAACTAATTTTTTCTAAGAACAACCAGAAGCTCAGTTATCAAGTGGTTTTCTCTGCAACCACACTTGTTCCCAAGGCCGACATGTTTGGGTCTGTTACATGGACTAATGGACAGTATAAAGTCCAAAGTCCATTTGTTGTAAGTATTTGATATCTAAAAAGAGAGGAGTATTTTAGTAAGTAATGACAATTATAGACAATCTGAGCAAGTAATAACATAGAGGGTAGAGCTGTATCTGAGAATGACACAAGACTACACGGCCAGCAAAACATAGCTACTTAAAGCATAGAGAAATTCCATTTCATAATCAAAGAATGACACCCTAAGAATAACTTCTGTACTGGAAAGTGATAGCTTAAAGAGAACTGATATATTTCAATAATTCAATCCCAAAATTCCATAACCAACCACTGGTTTGGTTACAATCAAGCTCAGTAGTCGTTTTCGCCGATCCTATTGCTAAAGAGTACAAGCTCTTCACCCAACTTAAGATGCAACGATTTAGAAGTCAGAACTTAAGGAGCGCAAGCAACTGAACGGAACAAGAAACAGAATCACATTTAATATACCAAAAGAGAACTGGATAACAACAGAATTTGTAAATCAGAAGGGCAAAGGGTTATAAGAAGAAAGGAAATTTTTGTCTAAGGAGAAGCATATCCAACAAAAAGCAGTTCACTAACCAAAGAAAAAGCACTTCAGTAACAGACAGACCAAAGCATTCATAAACAGCAACAAACAAGAAAAACAAGTTCCTTCATATTTATGAGTTATGACCTTCACTCAAAAGCCCATTGGTTCTCCCTGCGAACCTCCTCCTCTTCCTCTGGTGTAAAGTCATTCTTGATGTTGAACGTCTTGCGAATCTCCTCAGGCGTTTTCCCCTTGATCATGTCCGCCACCGTTTGGCAAGTAAGGTCGAGCAGGTTCTTAATGTTCAAATAATTTGCAGCCTACAAACAAACAAAAGAATTGGAAGATAGGAAACACATAGAGATCATAATAACATCATTTGCATATTTCTACAGATTCCTTTGAAAAAAATCAAAACCGCCGGTGCTCACAAATCACATACAGCTAAACTGTCCTAGATTCCTTTATAAAATTCACCGTATATAGCACGAAACTGATCAATAGCATATGGAGTATCAACGAACTAATTCATGAACCGAATGACCTAAATCCAAAGAAATTCCATTTTCCATGATCAATTAACAAAATTCAAAGCCAATTTTAGAGTAAACCAGATGATTAACAGCAGCGGTAAGTAAAATAAGGAAAAGTAAGTAATACGGACCAGGATGAGATCGAAGAGGGTGGCCTGGTCGACCTTGACGAAGTCGGCGTCCCAGTTCTTGAGGTCCTCGTCGCCGGATGAGGAGGAGCGGTCGTCGGACTTGGGGGCAGCGTCGACGTGCTTCTTGCAGTACTCGATGACCTTGGCGAGGATCTTGCTGGTGACGTTGGGGAGTGGAATTCCATTGTCGGCGCAATCGTCTTCGATCATGTGCTTGATCGTCTGCGATTCCAAAGCCACCGCCTCGTCCACCTCGAACGACTCGCCGTCGGAGCTCTTCAAGGTTATCTTCCTACCAGACGACATCGTTTCGATCGTGCGGAGAGAATTGAAATGATTGAGAAAGAAATGAGAGTATTAAAATGCTGAAACAAAAATAGAGCACCCGAGCTTTTCATATTAAATTACTAAAATGCACCTGGTAATTTTATTTACATTCACGCAGTTAGTTTTTTCCCTCTTTTAATTACAATCAAAATCTCTCCATAGTGAGAGATTGTGAGTAGTGGCATATTCACGGGTGAGAGATTGTTGACTCCACTAGCGATAAACTACCTGTATCATTTGAGTTGTGAATTCGATAACAGAAAATGAATACCTTTAATCTCCGTGTTAGAAAAAACCTCAAGATGAATTAGAGCTAAAAAACCCTCCAACACCTGAAGCTTCTTCTGATTAAAAACCAACACTGATTAAAAACATAATTAGAGAAGGCCATCAAGGATTACAGGTATCATATAATCTCAGAACTTGTAATCCTGTTCTGAGATTTATACTCTAAAAACCAATGGTGAATCCTGATCCATAAATGTCATTTTGCATGAACATGATCACTTGGCAGAGAGGAAGAAATGCTCACTACATTAGAGTTGCGCTTACATTATAAAAACCATCTAAACATAAGAAGCCAAGTACTGTCCAGAATGATGTACCAGACAAGATAATGTGCTGATATCCTCAGATCAATTAGGTTCAGTCATTAGAACAACAAATGAGTCTTCGATCACTCAGAGGAACCAGTTAGATCGAAGCATAAGAGCAGTCATTCTGCGTTTGCCATCCACAATATGTGTTGTGATACCAGGCTTTACACTAAGTCTCTTGCCCAAGTTAAGTTTCAAGTAGGATTCAATCTGGAAATGGTTCCAAACCCCTTCAACTCCCAGTCCCCCATTTAAACTCAGTCCCCATCCAAAGGTATCTACAGAGTCATCTGATACAGTGACAGCCCATTCTAAATTCTTGGGATTTGATTGCTTCATCTCAATCCAACCTCCAATCTTTGTAATCTCATCAATTTCGGATTCTAGCATCAGAGCGATGGATCCGGTTGGTCTAGTTGACACATTTCCCTGTGAGCATGTTCCCAGGGGTGGAGTATCTGCTTCACCTGTTGTCTCAGGGGATCGATCTTGAACTAAATCACCTAATCCATAGTTAGAAGCTACATGATTGACATGCTCACTAGATAACTTGGGGACTTGGTGAAGACCCATAAGTGAGAGCTTTGTTCTCGCAGGGAGTTGACAGACAACTTGTCCAAAGGTGCTGAAGCAGCGCCCGACTCTACTAGAACCTACTTGTCCAGAAACAAACTGTGCCAATGAAGCAACAACATTTGATTTTTTCACCATCAAGCCAACTGCACCACCATTGCGCTCATTTAGAAGAGGCGGTCCAAATGATGAAAAATGAGTTAAGCCCCTTCCCTGCAAAGAAAAAAGAAGTGTGATATAGAAAAATGCCATTACAGAAGTGACTGGCACTTCAAGTGAAATTTCAATGAGAAAACAAGTGTTGTAATGATCAAGTATCATTCTCCACGAAAGGATGATGTAACTCAACTAAAAAGCCAAACACATGCCTCACCAGAATAACACTCTTGCATGTGAAGTATTCTCAATGACAGGAGTTTAGATCATTCAAGATAATAAACCAAGCACATGTCTCAAAAGAAATAACACTCTTGCACAAGGATTGTCTGACTGAACCATTACTGTGTTCAAGCAATAGTAGCAGGAATTTAGTTCATCACTCCTTGATGTTATGAAAAGAACCTGAAAACTACTCAACCACACCATATATGTATTTTATCATGAAGAAAGAAAATGAATAGACCAAACAAACTATGCAAGCATCAAAGGTAGTGAGAAGATTTGATACCTGATGAGAAGGATTTGTAAGAACAGCAACATCCCTACATTGAGCTCCCACGGGGATTGCAATTGCAGATAACCAATTACTAACATTCGCAGTATACACAACTTTCGCCAGAGAAAGCGAACATTCTGAGAGATCCGAAAGATCAATCTTGTGCTTCTCACTGGCTACAAACTCCGCCACAAGCGTGTCATTTTCCCGGACAGTTGTCTCAACACTGAACCTCGATTTAACCCCGGTTAATATTCCCGCTTGAGTAAGAGCCTCGGATTCCTGATGAGACTCGTCATCATTATGCATGAACAATAACACTCCCAAGTGATCAAACTCTCCCCTGATAATAGTACTGGCCTCCTGGAATGGACTCCCTTTTCCTCCGGAAGTCCCATACAAGGACACAATCTTCTCCACCTTATCCTGCCTCTCCCTCAGTTTCATCAAGTCCGAAAATGCTTCTCGTTGCAGCCTCTTCAATATCGCAATCTGAAATTCCACATACATTTAAACCTTCATATTATAGCTTACTGCTACTTAACTCTCACCTAAACAGTCCCAATTGTAATGTTCTAACCAAACCAAGCAATATGAGAACTAACTTTTCTCTTCTCTCTCAGATTAAACTAGTGAAGGTAAATGTCCGTTACTAAACTAACATAAAATTAGGGCTAAATCAAGTAAAGAACTAGCGAGATTATGCGTAATTACAATTAATGGACTGAAAGTAACAAAGCACAGAGAGATGGGGGTTTTGGAAATACCGGATTATTATTGCGAGGAGGGGGTTTAGGTGGTCCATTGATGAGACAGTCGAAGAAATTCTGGGTGGATTTCGTCAGCGCTTTACACTTGTCAGCAACAAAAGCTTTGGCTTCCATTTCCGAACCCAATCGAGAGCCGGAGCAGGACGACTAAAGAGTAAAGATTAAATTTTGGATTTCAAAATCCAGATTCGACGCGAGGACCGGCAAGCTGTTAAAAAGATTGGTCTACTGGAATCTTCTGCGTTTCTAACAGCATCTCCAGATTCTCCACAATTTCTTTTAAACAGCAATTTACGAAATCTCTAAAAAAAATATTTGCTCCAACTTTAATAACATCCATTTAAGAGAATTTAATATTTAACGGAACAATAAATATATTATTATAATATTAATTAGAACAAAAAATAATTAAAATTATATTTTATTTATAAATAATTAATAAATATTTTTAAATATGTTTGATTCTTATTGAAATTGATGAAAAATTAAATTTTAGGGAATGATGACTTTGTTGTAAATTTGGAAAGAGAATGTTAATTTTTCTTCTCTATCCCTATTTTAAAAAATGAGATGAGAAAGTTGTTGACCACAAAACACATAAACATTCTTTAAATTTGAGAAATTCAAGAATATGTGAAAGCTGTTGAAGATGCTCTAACTTTTTCTTTGTAGATTTTTTCCCTCTAAATTTGCTTCGTATATTTTGCCAAAAAAATTGTTTCATATATCCTTTTTTTGTTTTATTTTATTTGACGTTTTCAACTCGTATGAAAAGACATATAAAAGTAAGTTGATACGTTTTTTTAGAGAAGAATGAAAATCTTTATTGAACTAAAACTGATTACAAAATGGAGGCAAAAGAATTTTGTCAAGCTACTCACATAGAGCCAGGCTAGTAATAATCCACACCTGAAATTAGAATGATAATTAGGGGGGTGTATTGCAGTGGGATTTGTGGATTCTGGCCAAACAATAGAAGCAACCGGCCTAAACTGGAAGCAATTCAATCGCAAAAGTGCATAGTTGTTGAAAAAGATTTGCCTTTTCCAACTTGTGATTAATTTTATTCAAACTTGCCAAGATACCAGAGAGATTGATCCCGAAGTACACGAACATATATAAGAGTGAAAAGCTTGTAGAAACAATCCCCATGGCCATGAGTAAATAGACAAACGATCTGATGACATTAATACATATAATTCACAGACTAATTTGTATAATTAACCACATGGAATTGAATCTATACTCTAGCTTGCTAGTGAGTAGTGTCTGACTCGATCAAAAGAAGCTGCGTGCATATTTGGTTAGAAGGTGCTGCACAATGATCATGTATGCTCTTTCAGTTGGATGGTAACTATCCCAGAACACATACTTGGAGCTGTCCGTACAGGTTTGGCGATACTGGTTGCACAGTTTTGTTACTTCCAGCAAACCAGTACCACAACACCCTTTGTCTACAACTTCAAACCCTGCTCATCATGTACAATACATATATATCATCTTTTTATCCTTTACCTCTGTAAATATAAATTACATTATTACGACATTGCATGTATAGCATTAGTATGGCTAAATATTTACCGTATTTACTAGGGTTTGTGATCATATCTTGTAGTGGGTTGTAGACGTCCATGTAGGTGAACTTAGAGTTGGGAAGTGTACGTCTAAGGTGACTTATCTCTGCAGATAGTTTGGAGTTCAAGAGCTCCGCTGCGTGGTTTTGATCCTCGTCGCAATCTCTTCCGATGCCTCCTCCAATTGTTCTTTGCGATGGCACACACCCAACAGCTGGTACACCCAAAACGGCTATTCTTCGTGCACCCAGTCGATACAATTCCTAACATACATACGTTCCATTAATTTATCAAGTATTAAATATATACTTGCAATATGAACTTAATCAGAGTATGAGTCGAGGGTAACTGTTATGCACCTTGAAGAATTGGGAAGCATGGTTGAGAACGAAGTCGATGTAAGAAAGAAGATCGAAATTCACTTTCCTCGCACCGGTAAGGAAATAGGTATTGGAAATGTCATTGCTTCCTACTACCACAAAGATCAAACTATTTGATATTATGAAGTTTGCTCTCTTTTCTCCAACAATTCCCTTCAGCTTTTCTATGTACCCTTTGAACTGTTCCAACTGATCGGACAGCGTCTCAACTGCCTACTTAATTTCATCATTTATCAAGAATAAATCATCAATAAGTTCACCTATGAAGTACGTACGAACAGGTAGAGATAGAAAAGCTGTAAGAATTATGTGAAATAGATGTAGGTATACGTACTGCGATTTGTGATGTCAAAGGGTCATAACCTACACCTCCAACAGCTAAGTTAACACCAGTAAGGAGATCATAAGGCTCTAGGGATCCATCCATATAGGGTGGCAACAGCTCCTTGATTCCAAATGCTTCCACTGGACAACAAAACATGCAATAGAATGAGTACCATACACATACACATTATTTATATAATTTGAAATTTCATAACACACATTTCTCATGTATTCGATATGGTAAATCAATCGAATAACTAAACAATTTCTCAGTTTAAATAAGGTATATATGATGTTACCTAAAAGATCAGCAGGAACCTTTCCATTGGAGAATCGTCCGGTCGGAACTCCACCTTCGAAGTCTCTGCCATAGGGGAGGAAATTGCAGCGAGCAAATGTCTTCATGTTGTTGTTGTTGTTGCCCGTATCTACTATGGAATCTCCGAACACAATCACTGCCGGAACACTTACGTTCGCCGGCAGCTCAAGCTTCATGGCTAAACCCTCATTATTGCACGTCAGAATATAACAAAGAATAACACACACTAATATTGCTCTTGCTGCATTCATAGTGCTCTGAATCTGGTTCTCGATATCCAACTTAGAGTTAGATATATATAACCAACTCTTTGTACCGCGCAATAAGTAATAACATGCGTATATGGAAACTAAACAAGGTCATCCTGTTCTATCTAATTGTGCTATGCTTCACATAGTAACGTGAAGGGATGACATGCAGGTGAGATGAAATTAATCACAGTCGGCATGGGTTGTTAGTAAAATGAATGACTGACTTAATGAGCTAAGACGTATGCGATTTGAGCATTATGAATATGTCGGACGGAGGATATGTCGGACGGATGTTTATGCATGCATGTGCTTTCTTTAATTGATTCTCTGTATGAGGTACGGTTGGGTTAATTATTGGTTTCTCTGCTGCGATATCACACCGAGGTCGAACCACTGAGCTCAAGGGGATATTTAGACGTCCTACAATTAGGTCATCCAGACTTGAATGACCTCTAATTGCCTCATACCAAGCAGCTCCTTACTGTTGCTACTTCTCTTGGTGATTCTACATCTTCTTCACATGGTTTGATTGTCTTCCACGTTCAGTATCTTAAACGTTCCATTTAGATGAAAACAAGAGTTTCATTATGATCATGAAATTCCAAACCATGCCATACACATAATAATCCGCGATTACTGAAATGCTACGTCGTTTCGAATCATGGACATTGTGAACATATAGTCAAATTATGGGTATAAATTTTGTATATTGAGTCGGCCCATGCTCACAGTCCAATTATTTTCCTTTACTAGACTTCAACATTGCAGGCCTTGAGCTAGAGCCCCACACCTACAGGCTGCAGTTGCACTACAAGTCTACAAGTGAACAAACTATCCTAGGCATTCTGATCATCAGCCTTCACGTTTTCTAGCTATAGCACATTCTCAACATTCACAAAAAGTTGGATATATCTTTGGGTGATTTGCAGGTACTGCATATTGACCAAGCTGCTATACATGCAGCTCCTCTTCCTATGATTCCTTTACCGATCAGGATCGAATTCAACGCCGCAACTTTATTCTAATCGATAGAATAAGCTAACGGATGTAAGCTAGCTTGGGCAGAAGATCGAGTGAGTAAAACAATGCAAATGGAAGCTGCATGGAGCCCCATTCTTCATTTCCGACTTTATATCCCCGATCTCGATCGATCGTCCTTCTTTCTTCTTTAATTCTGTCGTCCCCATACATTGATATCAATTAAGATTCAAGGGCCTCACTTCGATCCTTTGCTATTGTGAAATTTAATGCCCACATGCTTTCTTAGCTTCCATTGTTCAATCTCACCAAACCCCAACATTCCGATATATCCCTCCATATCACATGTCTACTCCACTTCAAAAAATGAACTCGATCTAGCTTAGAGTTCAAATAAGTAAGACACCTCACATACAATTTTGATATGTAGTAAAACCAAATTACATTAGTTGATAGTCGAACAAAGTTCAAATACTGTAAGAATCCGAAAGTGTATGACTGCATGTTATGTTGGTTTAGGTCAGCTTGGTTATTATATTTTAGAAAAACGGTCCAAACAGTCATCGACCTATTTGATATCTCATCTTTAAAAAACTTCAAAATAATATCCTATGATTTTAACTCGACCTAATATTCATATCTGAAACCCTTAACGTCGTCGCAAAAACTCTAATTTTTTCTTTTCACATCAAAACATATATTTTATTTTTCTATTTTCATACCCTCCCTCTCTCTTGTCGTCCCCATGAACTAGAACGAAGCCCAGTACACCCAATATAACCATGAAACCGTTAGACTTCTCCGACCTTGCCGGTGAGATCTCTGCCGACCTCACTCTACTCTCCAACCCTCCCGTCCTCGTCGAAGTCGCCACTGACGCGCTCCTTTCTCTTCCTCGCCAACTTGGCCCGCCACATCCGCCTATTTGTCGCCGTCGACTTTATCCGCACTGAGACGTTGGTTCCGGAGTCGAGTCGACTTCATCCGCACTAAGATTTCTTCTGACTTGAAGCTCGACGTCGCCGACCGGCACATCGTCCTCGTATGGCGACTCACTAAACCGATGTCTTTTGGTAATCCCTTGTTTGTAATTCTAATCAATTGATGGTTTATGGATCACCGCCGCAGTCACCCACAGCAGCAAGTCCACACCACCAGCGATTCGTGGAGACCTGATCCACATCAACACCACTGACATTGAATCTTACCGCCGATCGAATCTTTTAAAATACCACGTCCAAATCTGGTACTAGATATAGATATCGGATTCCAAGCACAACAACTCTTTTAGGAGCTCAATCGAGAACAATCCCGACCACCTCCTTCCAATCCCCATCGAAAACCTGATGAGATAGCAGAGAGCAAAAACCAACAAAATCTGTTGGAAAGGTTTTTTTTTCTTATTACATATTTAAAATATAACGAAAACTGAAAATAAAGACTATTTGCGTCATTTGAAACAAAAACATGACTTCCGTCTGTTTTTGTAACAGAGTTAACCGATCCAGATATGAATATTGTAAGATATTGTTTTAAAGATTTTTAAAAGTGGGATGCTAAAATTTTATTTGAATCATTTTTTCTTATCTTCTTGTATTTGGATTGCTTAGGTAAGATTGAGAGGATCTAAGAGAAAGATATTCGCCATTACCAGTCGAGTATGGATGGTTTGCGTATGTAGAATTAAATTGACCTAACACACTGACTACGTAGTTATGATCAGAGTTGTATATATGTATGTGTAGGTAGAGGCTGACACTGACATTACAATACGATATTTACCCTTTTCCTCAATATATGCATGGGTTCATTATAAGGGGATTTCATGTGATGTAGGAACCTAATTTTTACACTTTGCACATTGGGGAGGAGAAGCTTCATTTCATCTAGTAAATTATATATGGGATCTCTCACAAAAACTTATTTCAATTATATATCCATCGGATTTTGAGAGTGATATGCATATCTTGTATAATTTTGTTCTTGAATAATCAATCATGTCTGGACAATGCATTTAATCGGTTTGATTGATATATAGAGTGTATTATTAGAAGAAGAAAGTATAATATTGATCTCAAAGAATCATACATAAATAATTTTCATCAAAAAAAAAGTTCGAATACATATAAGGAAGAGGGAAACCACATTACTCTCTGGAGAAATTAAAAGTTAAAAAAACACAGGTCGATAAATTAAGCCTGAATATTGGGTTCAGGGCGCAACTGTACAGTCTGCTTCTTCAGAAGAAGTCGTTTACGTATTTCTGGAGAAGTGGAGGAATGAGCACACTGTAAGCTTGTTCAGTGGGATGATAACTATCCCAGAAAACATGATCGCCTGGATTTTCACACGTCGGAGACAATTTGGTGCATAATATCGCCACCTCTAGGGTCCCTGTGCCGCAGCAACCTTTATTCGCCACTTTAAGCCCTAAACAAGTTAAACAACACACACCGGAATGTAAGACATGGATTATCTGAAGATCGATTAGTTGAGGGTAAAACATGGATGAATGTAGGAAAGTTTTAACTTCTTACCGTATTTCGTAGGGTATAGAATGATATCAAGTATGGGAGTGTAAACATCGATATAAACCAATTTACTATCGGGCAGTTTTGAATTTAAGGACTTCATGTTAGCCGACAGCTTAGAGTTGAATAGCTTCGCCGCGTCGTTATACTCTTCCGCACACTCTCTTTGAATTCCTCCACCTAGAGTTCTCTGTGAAGGCACACACCCTATTGGCGGTGCACTGAAAACACCAAACCTTCTAGCCCCAAGTGCATACAGATCCTGCCCATTAAGCACCAATTAACACTAAATTAAACTAATTCTTAAGGATCTTTACCAGTGAGTTATATATGATTTGAATGTAATATTTACCTGAAGGAAATCAGTGGCGGAGTTGACCATAAGGTCAGTGTAAGCAGGGACGTCGTACTGAGCCTTTCTGATGCCAATAGTGAAATAGGTGTTGGCAATGTCATCGCTACCAGCGACCACCAGAAAGAGACTGTTGGCGAGGATGAAATTTGTTTTCTGCTCGCCAAAATTGGCTTTCAGCTTCCCTATATACTCTTTGAAACTGTTCAACTGATCCGATAGCGATATAACTGACTGAAGTTTGAATATGTAAATCGTTGAGAGAGATTTAAGGAATGTACATGATATGATTGGAGCCAAATTGAACTGAAAGATATCAAGTTATATGCAACATTTTAGACTTACTACTAACTCGGGTGTCTGAGGGTCATATCCGGTGCCACCAGAAGCAAAGACGACTCCGGTGCTGAGATCTTCAGGTGTTAGACTAGTATCCGCATATGGAGGTACAAACTCTTTAACTCCCAATTCTTGAGCTGACGATTAACTCAACCAGAAGATACTAGATTTAAGTATAGAAGACCATGACTCTCCAACATAAAGATTAAGCTAAATAAAAATAGTGAGCAGCTAGTGGTTTCTGTGTAACAAAGAACAAAAAAAATAAAGCGTTCAATAGAACAACATGAAATTTACATCTCAGGAAAGTGGTATGTTTTAACTATATATATGAAGCATAAAAGTTCACAGTAAGTTTCATGTTGTGGAAATTGAAACCATGCAATCTTTGTCCTGTGAAGGAATAATTAATTTTCAGGTATAGTTGTATGTGTATAGTATGATAGTTGTACCTATGAAGTCTGAGGGAACTTTTCCATTGCCAAATCTACCAGTTGGAACTTTTCCAGGGAAATTTTGACCATAAGGTGGGAAATTGCATTTGATAACAGACTTAAGATTGTTGTTGTTGCCGGTATCCATGATCGAATCACCGAACACTATAACTGCCGGCAGTGACTTTCCCGGTGGTATCTGCACTCGACCCTCTGTGATTCTGGGATAGTGCCCTAAAACCAGAGCAAGACTACAAACAAAGATCAAGAGCTTCTTCGAAAACAACATCAAGGGACCAGAAGAAGTTGAAGAGAGGATTTCTACAAAGAGGAATCCCATTCTTTTGGACTTTCCTCTCCGGTCCAAAGAGGAAGAATGTATACGAGAGAATAAGTTAAATCTTGATGCTTGGATCCAGGTGGTTCTCTAAGTGTGTGTAAATATATAGACCGGTTTAACAGGTGCTATTCCCTTATATCACACAACAAGAAAGTTAAGAAGATCCAAGCTGTAGGTTTGAAAAGTATCTTCAACTGCCATCATCAATTGGTTTCACTCACTTTCACTGCTTCGATATCGATCTAGTAGCTAATAGATGCATTGCTTTCGTAAAACAGAGCTATAATTTCATGTAAATGTAACCGAATATATTTACACAAGAATCTAACAACTTCCGAAATAAAATTTTCAACAAAATTACACTAGCTAGTATAATTGTATAAGAACACTAGAAAACCAGGGATCGTCTACGATACCCTGATGTATCTCATATTTTTATTTATTTTTATTTAATAAACTGAAAAGGTTTTGAAGTTATCCAATTACAAACAGACATGTGTCATTTTCAAAAAATTAAATTTACTATATTTACAACACATTCTTTCTTTATATGTAATATTGTTTAAATTCATGTTACAAATATTGTCAAAAAGTAAATTACTGTTTGGTGAACTATAATTATCACTTTTGACAACATTTATTATAGTTACTGTAATTAAGTGGTCAAAGATGTAAATACTATATTTGGACAACTTTTATCAAATAGAGAAACTTGATTATACTCTTTCAAATAATTACGTTCTTCTTATTGTTTTTGAATTAATTACTACAAATTACAGAAAAATTACAATGTTTACATCAATAGTTGTGAATTGTGGTAAAATGTGTAGTTATTATAGTAATCATTTCATTAATGGCAAAAACATAATAGTTTACCACATTGACAACACACTTGTTGTCTTTGTTAAATTGTCAATAAACTAATACTTTAGTTAACGATCAATAATTACTACAAATTAAACAAAAGTTATTGATTTTACATATATTGTTAGAGGTTGTACTAAAATATGTAGTCATAGTAGTAACTAGTTGATTAATTAAAAAATATAAAAATTTATCACTCTAACAACAAGCTTGTTGTCATATTTGTTAAAGTCTTCCATAATTTGTATTTTAGAATAATTGAGCTAATTACTAAAAATAGAACAGAAGTTACAATTTTTGCATCAATTTTTTTAATTACAATAAAATAGGTGATCATTTTAGTAATGAAATGACTAATGATAAAATATAAAAATTTATCACTCTGATAACAAATTTGTTATCATACTTGTGAATTGTCCATATATTAGTACATAGGTTGTAGTAGAGTAATTACTATAATTAGAACAAATATTATCTATTTTTTATACTAATTATTGTGTTTGTCATAAAATGTATGTAAGAAGAATAATAATTGATTAAAGAAACTACTAACAATATGATTAATTTGTATATAACTAAATAATTCCTCAAAAGCCTAGGTTAGAAAGTTTATGATTTTGATATGGAAATAATGAAATTGTCAACCATACATTGATAATTAATAATCATTAATCAGAGATATTAATTCGTGATTGACAAAATTAATTAGTAAGAAAATTTATATAAGTAATAGTAATTAGGTAATCTATATGTATTTTTTTTAAAAGTTATCTTTAAAAAGGAAAATAATGTATTGATGAATTATCAATTGATAATCAAATATTAATTAGTTTTAATGATAATTAAACTAAAGGATGTGCTTAGATTAGAAGGTTATGATATTGTCAACATATATATAACTGTTTATTGATAATTATGCTAAATATTTAAAATCGTTAGATATATTATTAATCCAAAAATCTAAAATATTCATTAAAATAAAGTATGACAAACATTCAAGTACCGTAAAAAATTCCGAAAACTAGAACGTATACAGTAGAACCTCAAAAAGATAATAGATAAGTGAGGTAAACACATATCCTCAGAAAGGTAATCTCGATTTGGTTGGGAGTAACAGTACGTAGTAGCAGAAAGCAAGAAACTCGAACTAAAAAATTGGCCATCGATCAATCACATTCTAACTAGTTCTTTAACTTGATCGTTGAATCCCTTGTCGAAAAAAAACCTTGATTGTTGAATCAAGAAATTAAACATAGCGGGTAGGTCCAAATGTCGTCGTCCTTGTTGTTATTATTATTATTATTATTGTTATTGTTATTGTTATTGTTATTGTTACGCCGAGTTAGGTTTATTATCTACCAGCTTTATCAGAAGCATCATTTGTCTGCTTAATTAAGCAGCCAACGTGGTGGTTTCTGAGAAAACTTGATGATGTTAGCTACCCAGAAAACTCGGAACAACATCGACGACTGGCTTTGTGTGTGGTAGGTGTTTGCATGAGATGTGCATGGATATACGGAGTGATGTAACATCTCGACTAACATTATTGAACTTTCACCGGACCAGCGAGGGAATCCGATCTGAGAGAGGAGACATGGAATCAATAGATCGGCTGCTTTTTATTTGCATAATGTTCATTATTGCAGTGTTAAGTGTTCAACTGTCTTGTTTTGCGACAAAACCAGCTAGCCCAGCAAACCCTAGCTCACTTCATTCACTATAATAATGTATCACACAATATGATCCTGCCCGATATAATTCAGAAAGTTTTACTATACATATATGTATAATATATATCAAGTGAATTTTATTTTTCTAAATCCGAATCGACGATTCCCACGTTATATATATATAACAGCCAAATAATTCACTATATATTAAGATGTGAGAGTGACATCTTACTTACCTACAAGCTGTATCAAGCTAGCTGGGCAATTCTAACTAGCTCTATATATGGGCCACAATTTGTAATCATTTTCACTGAGGCATCTGAAGCATTAAGGTTAGGTCTAGCTTGCTACATATAGGAGTCCTGAAGCTTAAGAGATAAGCAGTGAAACAAAACCATGCAACACATTGCAGAAGCTCTCGACACTGAATAACCAGGAAAAGTGGCAAAACGCAGAAGTGCAAACTTGTGTAGTCCTAGTAGTGGTATCACTGGTATGGATGCATTATACGTAGCAAGGAAAAAGAAAAAAGACAGCGGGAAATGAAGAGGGAACCGACCTTGACGCTATCAGATCTCAGTGTCGATCTACTTAAGTATGATTTTGAAGTCTATCTGTCTCACACTCCCAACGGTTTACCAATTAATAGGGACTCAAATGGTTGTCATGATCACCGAAATAGCTTTTCCGTTAGCTAAGCTCGCCCGTCGTTGGTTACTAAGATTTCACGTCCCATTTAGCAATTCAACACCACCTTGACTTTGTCTTTGCTAGTCTAGAGTAGTATTAAGTCCAACCAGACACCAAAACATGGTGGTACACCGGTACCAACAGTACATACTTATATTAAGAGGGCAAATGAAACTAGGGAGTGACAACTGCATGCAAAGTTGCAGATTTTGGTAGATCCAATTGAGGCGGTGGTTAATGCGATGGACAGATTTCACTCCCGAAACGACCCCAGAAAAAAAGGCAAAAATAACAATAAATCACTTCAACTAGATTCACGAGAGTTCAATGCTTTATTGCAAGAGGCTTCACTTTCAAAAGAGAAAACAGAATTGATGAACACAAAAAAATGGGGATAATTATTTACCAACCGTCTAGTTAGTATCTTCCTCTTGAAATCCATATTCGCAATGTTAAACACTTCCTAGATTCAACAAATCAAATGAATAAAGGCAACAACCAAAACATAAGAATGCGAACAAGCCTTGATGAAGAATTCAACTTTCCAACCACACAACAATGCCCGCTTTACATACTAGTAACTTGTACCACTAATTTCATGTCCATGGAACATACCACTTACTGCCAGGTATAAAATATCAGATCCGAACCTATAATTGGAGCATCAAGTACTTAAAATCCAAAATGCATATATATGGACATCAATTTACACAAAAGGCATGACCCAGTTGATGGTGCTTCCAAATAATATAATTCATATACAAGCTACATATTACAAACAAGCTGCCATCACCTCAATACAAACCAGAAAATCAATGGTATGTAAAAGCTCTTCCAAATTATTAGGAAAACCAAAGAAAATCCAAATTGAACTAAATAATATGGAGCCAGGGACTTCATACTGGGAGATTCAGGCCCCATCAGTCAAAAGATCTGTTCATATCAGTGAGCACTCACAAGGAATGGATGCTGGCATACCCCACATTCTATTGTCTCTGAACCTGAGCTAGGAACTTGGACCTGCAACAATTCCATTACCATTGTCACCAAAAGGAAACAATAAACATATACAGTGAACACTCTTAAATAGACCCAAACCTTAAAAACAAGGAAGTTTAACCTTATGTATCTTGCAGAGATAGAATCTTAAGAAACCAACTTAAACATAACTTGCCAAGTTCAGCAAACATGCCTATGTGTATACATTATGTACAAGAAATACTACTAACCTGCAAGTGGACAGTGCATGTAGGACAAGCAACTTCTCTCATCAGCCTTCCAGATCCATCCGACGTGGAACCTGAGAATGAGCATGCAAATGGAGTGAGGGGCAAATTTGTATACTAGCAACTGCAGCAAATGCCACTGATATACCTCCCACATCAAACAATTACCAGCTTGGCCCACGTTTTTTAATTTATTTCTAGAATGAGGTTGGCCCAAAATTAAAATTCTCACGGGAAGCCAACTCATACTTCTACAATTCAATCTTCACAAGGAATAAAAGCTACCTGAAGATTCTCTGCGGTTCTTCTCCATCTCCGCCTGTCCAAAAATAAGAAAGAGATGTCAGTTCACACCCCATGAGACATTCTGCTTATGACAGTGTCACAACTTAAATTTACGTTGGGCTGAAAAGTTGAATACATTATAAATCTAGTTTAACCTGACCAAACTCTCTAGTATAAACATTATAAGCAAACAGAGAACACAATGTCACCTGAAGCTTCTTGGCAAGGTCCTCATGACTATGCAATGCTGCAGGTTTACTGGATGCTTCCTTGGCATTACTCAGCCTTTGAGTCACTTCAGCCTGCAAGGACAATGACATCAACAATAAGAAAGGGCGATTTTTCTGTGCTGGGGATAAAAAATACTAAATAAAAAAGAAAAGCACTTGTACAAAAACTATCTCAAGCAATCAAAGTACATATACAGATCGGTGAAAAGATATTCAGCACAAATTCAATTACAAACCATTCAAGAACTTAAATATTCTCTAAAATACTTTGTCAAATATACTTCCACCATAATTCTAACTCTAATCAATGGTTGCTTATGTGAGAATACCTAAAACAAAAACTGTTATTTCTTAGGTGACTAACCCTGAAAGTAAGAGGGGGGGATTAGCCAATTTTATAGTTCGTGTGACTGAAATAAAAAAAACCTGATGAACTGACCTACTTCCCTGAAAATAAATGAAGAATTCAATCAGAAACTTAGTACATAACTAACACCCCCTACAACCTTATCAACCATCTCTCAAAGAAGTCCATGGCTTATATATTTTAATAGGCTAAATCATCAATACAGGGCGAAGATAATGCAGAAATCTAGCCATAGATAACACTCCATTAGAGTATTATAGTGAAGAATGAAGATCATTGCAAATCTAATTTGTATCACAACCTAAGGGTTCTGAGGAGTAAATTGGAATGACAAGTACTAAAGATTTATGAAACATACCATGCACCGATCACAAACTCGAACCTGCGGAGCATTTTCCTCACCAGTTAATGCTATTCTTCCATGGGTACACTTGTCACAAAAGATATCTCCACAGTTCCGGCAGTGATGCTAAAATGGAGAAGTCCATAAGTTCAAAGGAAACATGCATGCACAATAAAAAACTCCAAAGAATACCACATCAAATTATACTTACCCTACGTATAAAAGCCCCAAAATCAGTTCCACAAGCTGTACATTTTGAAACAGCTTCATCAGGGACCTAAAGAAAAACAGATGTAACGAAATAAACGAGTCAATATCAAAGACCAATATTTTACTGCTTTAAGGAAAATCTTTGTATGCATACATGTATAACACTGTAACATTTAAGTCGGTCTAGTGAAAAAAAGGGGGAGGGTTAGTATTACCCAATGATCTTTTTCCTCATTTCCTGGCTTTATAATGTTCATCCAATCGGTTAATCCTTTCTTCCTTTCTGCAGATTGTTCATTTGTCTTCAAAGATTCAGCTGGCCTGGTACTGCCACCCATCTCCTTGAGCTGAATAACAATTGGCAAAAACAGAGCATCAATAAATCATCGTTCAAAATTTATCACATGACATGGAAAATGTCTCAAGAATATATATAACATGATTACTATATGCTGCTTTCAAAATTGCAAGAAATGCATCTACAATTCATGTATATCAAATCCAACCTGTACAGTTGCAGCAGTCACTGTATCTAAAAGGGTGTTTGTGGTGTAACTGTTTGACTGCAATCTAATCCGTCTTGGTTCAATGTCCACAGTGCTCTTTGACCAAAATGCAAAGGTAGATGAATCTGTTACCTATATGAAGTGGAAAAGAAAAACCAAGTTATTGTGATAGCTGAAGACAAAAATAACAAAGTACCAATAGATAATCTACTGAACTTACTTCACATCTAGTGATTGTCTCAAGGGGATATATTCTCAATGTCCGACTGGTAGCAGGATCAAGCATACGAATACCGTCCAGTCCAATCTGAAAGAGAAATGTTGATCAGCCATTGTTCTTAATACTGAACCGATACAGAAGAATTAAACTCAAAAGAAAATGACTGTTAATTATTTAAACCGACACAATGATTCAGATGAATACTATATGCAGATTATTTGAATAAGAGGACTTTATAAAAGATAAGCTTGTATGTTGCAGTTGCAGCATATGGATCTTTTCATTTCTGTTCTTATGAGTTCCACTCCTATTCTAAGTTTGTATCTAAAAACGAACCTTCATAACCAGGCACTAACAAAAGTGATCAATCTCTATTTGCCATGTTGCCATGCACAGCCAGTCTTGAGGCTATGGACTGGCAGTTACAATTTATTTCGTTCTCATATCTAAGATTTATGGTTCAGCATCTAATATAATATAGACATCCAGCATTATGCAATGATCTAGTAACTACGAAAAACTTCACAGTATAGAAAACTATAACAATACTAATTAGACCTACATAATCAATATGAAGATAATGGCCGATATAGTATTACTCAATGTGTCATACCTGGCAAACAACATCCATTGTGCTCTGTCCTCCACCCTCAGCCAAAAGCTTAACCCGAAACTTCAATACCCCACTCTTAGAATCTTCTTGAGTATCTTTCGGCACAGCCCTAACAATCTTACTTGAGCTCACAGACGACTCTCCACCTGCATTGAAATTCACAAGCGAATCTCTACCTGAATTGAAACTAATCGCCCTCCCGTAATCATCAAACAAAGCAGAGCTCGAAGACTTCGGCGCCGTGCCTCTCGCCCCGTACGGCTCCACCTTCTCACCTTGGTAAGCATAAACGCCGTCGCCATAGCTTTCACTGCTACCCGAATCATAACGCTTCCCGTACAGATCGGATCCCAAATCGGACTGGCTCCGGCCGTAACCACCGGAGTACCGATCATCTACATAGGAGCCGCCGCTGGCGCCGTGGTCGAATTTCGGCAGATTCTCGTAGGGAGAATCGTACGTAGGCGGAGCGGGATTCGAAAACGGACCTGGATAAGCGGACGAGAACGGCGATGTCGGGTTGGAATTGGCGGGAATCGACGGCGGGAGAGTGGCGTAGCTCGGCTGATCGTAGGAGGGGTGATACGACTGCGTCTGAGGAGGTTGGTAAGGCGCGTGGGACTCAAACGAGGGGAAGGAAGGGGGTTGAGGCGTGGGGTTGAAGGAAGGAGCGGTGCGAGGGACAGGATCGGGATTTTGAGGATAAGGAGGGTAGGATTGGGAATAAGGGGAGTAATCGGAGGAGGAGAAAGGAGGGGCGGAGGCGTAGGGGTTGTGTTGGGGGAGGTCGGTGGTGGGGATGGGGTTGGAGTTGGGATTAGGGTTTTGATGAGGTGGAGGGTATTGATAGTATGGAGCGGAGGAGTAATCGCCGTGCTGCATAGCTTTGATGATCGGGAAATTAGAGATGACGAGTTCGGAGGAGGGAATCGGGGTTTGGTTGCTTGCTAGATGCTTCTCTGGTTTTTTTGAGCAAAAGGAAGAAGACGAGTAAAACTGGTGAGGTGGCCCAGGGATTATTGGGTAAGGATTGTCTGTAGGTTGAAGTCTCAATGCTGTGAATTATTTCTAGCGTGTTGATGAGAAGATTTGATGTGTAAGCGTTTGGGCCGGTTTCTGCTTTTAGCATTTCGGCCCGTTGGGCGTCAACTTACATCTTTTTTTAAATACTTGGCCCATGACTTTGAAATGGCTACTTAGCCCAGCAGGTAATAAGGGATGCAGGATTTAGAGAATGCTGGTTGTGAAGCTCGTATCATATATGAGCACCCACATTTAACCAGATAAGAGATTTTCATTTTTTTGAAAAGCACCCAGGAGGGGGATTTAGAAATTAAAACCGGGTAAGACTTGAACTTTTTAGTAAAAAAAAAAGAATTTTAGCCGACGAATTTTATTAAAATTTCGTCGGCTATAGCTATTTTAATTTTTTAATTTTTTTTAAATTTCTTGTATTTTTGATTAAAACTTTTACTTCTTTTTCGTTTTTACACCCGTGGTGGAGAAGGACAAGAGGAGGAGGAGTAGAGGAGGAGAAGGTTAGGAGAGGGAGAGGAGGAGGAGAATAATTTAGAGGAGGAGGAGAATAATTTAGAGGAGGAGGAAGGAGGAGAAGGTTAGGAGAGGGAGAGGAGGAGGATGAAGGAAGATGAATAGGAGGAGGAGGAGGAAGGAAGATGAATAGGAGGAGGAGGAGAAAAATGAAAGATATAGAAAATTTTGAACTTTAGTCGAAAAATTTTAAAATTTTAAAAATTCCCGCCAAAAAAATTGAATTTTTAATTAACTTTAGTCGACGAATTTAGGGTAATTCGTCGGCTATAGTTATTTATTTATTTTATTTATTAATTTAACCTTAGCCGACGAAATACCCTAATTTCGTCGGCTATAGTTATTTATTTTATTTATTTATTTAACTTTAGCCGACAAATTACCCTAATTTCGTCGGCTAAAACCCCAAACCGTAAACCCTATACGTAGAAGCTTCAAACGAAAAAAAGTCGTGAAATAAGATATGACCGGAATGGTGAAATACGTTTATGGTTGAAAAATCACGTAATTCCGGTAAAGTCTCGGTACCGATAATTGCGGTTAACTCAATTTTTCATTCTTTCTCCCTAGAGGTAGCCCTATCTCTGTTAGTTATTTTTCATAAAAATTTTATACCACTGGTTGCGTCTCATCGATTTGAAACTATTTTCAGTTGAAGGTCCGGGCAAAATACGTAATTTAGACGGTCAAATGACTGTTTCCGTGCGTTAAGGGGTTTGACTTACGTGATTGACCGTAAGGATCGAGCCCTTAATGTTGTCAGATTAAGTAAAAAAATTTCCTATATACATATTTCAACATAATGATCATATCAGACGGTCGAAATTTTGTTTCTCAACTTTGATCATCGGAATCACAACATGCGTACTAATGTTGTATAACTTGTTTACTAAGCTTTAAGTAAATGTTTCGTTTCTAAAACAAATTGTACGTAGAAACTTCAAACGCAAAAAAGTTGTGAAATAAGATATGACCGGAATGGTGAAATACGCCTACGGTTGAAAAATCACGTAATTCCGGTAAAGTCTCGGTGCCAATAGTTGCAGTCAATACAATATAGAGGTTTGACTTACGAGATTGACCGTCTAGATGAAGTCTTTAAATTTATCGGATAAAGTTGAATTTTTTACCAGAGATATATTTCAACATATTGATGATACCAGAGATATATTTCAACATATTGATGATATCTGACGGTCGTATTTATGTTTGTGAATTTTGATGACCGGAATCACAACATGCCTACTATTTACCATTATTTATCTATATGGGGGAGGCCTATCATGGAGGGGTAAATGTCTCAAAATTTTTAGATGGACAGTTGCGTCTCATTATGGTGAGTGTTTGTTGTGTTGAAGGTTCGGCCAAAATACCTCATATAGGTGTAGATATGGACATTTTCGTGTGTTAAGCGTTTAGAAAAACTTCATTGTGAAGCCTTAAACGAACTCGGATGGCCAAAAAAGCCTGTATATCATGGCGTTAGCCATGAGTCTTACTCGTACGGTCGTTCTGCTTCCAGATTGGTATCACAATAGTCAATCGGACACTGAAATATCCGTAGTGCAATTTTATAACTAAAAGTTACTTTAGCCGACGAAATACCCTAATTTCATCGGCTAAACTTTTCAAATTTCGTCGGCTAAAGTTCACATACTATAGCCGACGAAATTTTTTTTTGTTGGCTAAAATTTAACTATAGCCGACGAAAAAAAATTCGTCGGCTAAAGTCCACTTTTTTAGCCGACGAAAAAAAATTTCGTCGGCCTGTTTTTAGATATTTCGTCGGTTATAGTCTTTTTTCTGGTAGTGTCTTATAAAAATGACCACCTAAATTTCAGAATTCCCAACAACTTTAATTTTTTCCCCATCTTTTCATGAAAATTCTGTTTCTTTATGTGGCCTCAGGAGTTATTGAAAACTCTTCTTCTCAAGACTATTGATATTGATACACCATGCTAATAAGGGTTGGTTCAGTTGGTTATGGGCGGATTTGAGGTATAAACCCACACAAGTTCGATCCTTGCTACAAACAATCCCTCATTGGTGGGTAATCTGTAAAATGTCTCTGGATCCTTAGGTTGTAAAAATCCTTGGGCTGTTAGGTGAGAGTGAGGTCTTCTTGGGGAATGCCTCCGGGCCCTTGAGGAGGGTGCCACCTCTCAGTAAACTTGGGTGAAACTCTTTCAGTCAACAAATCCGAAAGCCTCCAAAACTAGGTCTCAAGATTTGTCCTGACCCTGATAAGTTGAGAACCCCTCTGATCTAAACTTTTCTGTATCAAATTGATAGTGATACACCCTACTGACCATAGAGAAAGCAAAACATCACTTGTCTACAAAGCCAGTGCTGTGCTGATCAGTATCGGCCAAAAAATACCAGTGATCTGTGCCGCTGTGCTGATCAATTAAACAAGTCCGAACATTTTTGTTCCGTTTAAACTAGATTTCCTTTTAAACACGTTTTAAAAAAACCAGTGCTACTGCTCCGCTAACTCTGCTGGGTAAACTATATTTACCCATGCCCATTAAATATTACCCCATTCGCGTAAGAATTCACTTCTCGAAATGCCTATTTTCGTACGAGACCGCAAGCAGTTCCACCTCTTCCTGCTTATCACGGATCTCGCTGCACCATGATTTTGTGGGACAAATAGAACTAGCCATATCCAACAGTAACGACAAACCCAACCATGACGGAGACCTTGTTCCAATGTTCCCCCTCATTCAAAACCCAGAAGCAAACACATCTCAGCCGTTCAACGTACTAATGCTTGCAGCTTTATAAGTAAGATCAACTAATGCCCAGACCAGTCGAAATCTGGGAAGTACAACCCAACTGTGGTGTTCATATTTAGTGAGAGAAGAAGGAAGAACCAGCTAAGCTAGGGTTGCGATTTTCCATGCAGATCAGAAGATCTCCAATTCTCGAAAAAGACCACATCATCCTCCTCTCTCCTTTACTCTAGAAACGGTTGTTTTGTTCGTATTCATACGCATTGTTTGCACGACCCATTTACATCGCGCGGGTCCCACATATATTTCTTTCTAGGACCTTTGATTGAGTCATGTCTCCATGTCCCATATAGCGATGGACTCGAACCAAAGACTCATGATGCTTTTACTCTGTTTAACCTTTATTTTTTAACCCAACGCTTAAACCAAGGTGAAAAATAAATAACTTTTTTCCAACCTTAATGGCGAAAAATAAATAACTTTTTCCCAAACTTAATGGCGCACTTTGTGGCAACGAAAACATCAATGGAAGACATTTCAAGTGGCGGTGGTGACAGTGGTGCGGTGCAGGCTAGGGCATCGTAATCTTCACCATAAACACGTCAAACTTTGCTTTCAATATCTTCTTTCTTTTTCCCTCCCGTTTTGTCAGTTACGAATTTAGAACGGTGAACACTGTTAGGGCTAAACGACAGCGTTAGCTGGCCTGAACGTGTTCTTGTGAGTAGTGACTACAATAAAAAAAACCCCACTGCATCAAAACATCGCTTCACAATGATTCGATCTTGATCTAAAATCAGGTTAAGATAGCATATTTTACAATAACTTAAGGAACAGAACAAAGCGTTAATATGATTCTTCACTTTTACCACAGTACAAAAATTCCGACTACATTGACGGACAGGGGAAGCACTGGTATCAACAGTGTGTACAGTACAAACAAACGAAAAGGCAAGCTTTTTCTTCTTCCTAACTTTCTTTTTTTCGTTTTGCTCGTTTTAGTGTTATTAGACCAATAACACCTCCATGCTTGCCTCCTTGGTCGATTTACAAACGGGGCAATAATCGAGAAAAGGTTCACAGAACTTGCACGAACAGAGGTGTCTGCAAGGAAGAAAAAGCACGCACGACCTTCTAGCATTACAGCTTTTACAATCCAAATGAGCTGCTTTTTCTGAAAGCACTTGTTGCTTCTCACAGGATGAGCCACAGAAGGACTCTGCATCATCGGTCTCATTACTGCAAAGGACCATTCTCTCTTTGACCTGTTCGAGGGTGTTGTTGAGGTCCGTCACCATCGTCTCGTTTGCTTTTGCCAATCTCTGCCACGTCTCCGTCTCCATCTCCGCTTTTCTCAAGCAATCTTGAAGCTCCATTGATCTCTTTCTCGCTTGTGACAAGTGCTCCTCTTTCTGCCTGATCAAACTCGACGTCCTTGACTCGAAGTTGCTCAACAGGGAAGCCAGCTGCCGCTTCCTCTGCTCTTGCAAAGCAAATCTCAGCTTCTCATTCTGCATTGAACTCTTGGTTAATTTTGTTCATCAAATAAAACCATAAACCCAAAAAAGAAAAAGAAAAAGTATAAATTTGGAATGAAATTTGTCACCTGTAACTGAAGAATGCAATCAATCTCCTGCCTTTGTAAGTCGAGCTGAGCTGTAAGAGCATCGGAAAACGACGTCGTGAGACGGAAGCTATTGCAAGTACTGGAATTGGGAGAAACAGAAACTCCTAGATTTTGATGAAACTGGTGAACTTGTTGCTGCTGCTGATGAGATTGATGGTTCGGAATGACGAGGCCGGAAAAGAAGTCATGATCAAACCCGGAATCAGAAAGAGGGTTGATCAGAGGCCAATCTTGTTGCTGCGGGAAGCCACTCATGCCCAAGTTTTCTGAGAAATACATGGTCTGAGCTTGAAGTGCCATATATATATTTTGAGAAATATAAGCTGAAAACAAAACCAAAACGTCTCCGTGATTTGGCCACAAATTTGTTCAGGGAGTATTAATAAGTGAGGAAAAGGTCTAGAACTGATGTTGAGGATGATGAAACGAAATGGGGGGTAGGTTTAAAGCTAGAGGAGGGTTCATGTTGTGGTTATATCAGAAAACACGCATGACCCTTTCTTTCTCTCTTCCTCTATCTAAACGCTCTTCTCTCTCTGATGACCTCTCTTTATTGGCATAACCTTTGCCTTCTTTGTTGCTGTGGTTTCTGGTTTAACTGAAAGAGATCATTCTGAACGAAACCCGTGGGTGGTGTTTGGTTGTTATATATATAGCAGGAAAAAACTGACGAATCTTTCTTAAATACACACATTCAATCTAATTAAACGAGCGATTAATTTTTTTATGGGTTAGTTTGATTTTGATTCTATTTGGCGTAATTAAAGAAACTAACAAAAGGAAAAATAAACATAAGTATACAGAGCGCTTTAATAGGGATTCTTCCCCAGAAGGCTTCAAAACCAATGGGAAGAAGCCATTGATGGAAAAGAGAGAGAAGAGTGGCGGGTAAACGACGACGTACACATGCAGATATTGTGACAGGAGGTCACAGAATTATCGGGTCAGATTTTCATTAAGAGGAAAAAAGCCAAAAAAGAAAAGAAAAAGATAGAGATGTGTGTAGGTGAGAGAGAAATTCACTCAGTTGAGACGTGAATGGGTCAGACGTTTATAGATTAGAGAATCAGACTAGAGAGGAGATGTCAGTTTGGTCATTGGGAAAGGCTGAAGAATAGCATTTTCTATTTCCTATTTCCTATTTTTTGAACGAATCACATAAATTTATTACTATTTTACATTTACATTCATTGTCCAATTTGACTAAACCCTAGCTACCTGCCTCATTGCTCCTCTTATGCTACAGCTACTACGGAAATAGTTACAGACAATGCAGTAAATAGTATCCGAGTCAGTGATGGACTGAACCGATTGATGAAACAAGGAAATAGGCAAGGGCGCTATTAGGAAAACTACGTTACGTCTAGCTATAGCTTTGTTTTAGCTAGTAGACATTGGGTGCAACCCAACCCAAACCTCTCTCTCAGCCTTCGTTTTAGCTATAACTTCGTTTTAGCTATTACGGGTCTCTGTCTTGGATGGACCAACGAACAAAGTGGAGATCATGTAGTAGACATTGGATCCCCCTTTGATGGTGTGATTAGTGAGACTTTTCTGATGATAACTCTTTTAGATAAAGAATGCTATGTTCTATGAACAAGGGCTTACCACTTAGCTGCTACGAGCTAAGCTTCTCATGATTCCTACATACTAAAGCGAAAGCCTAACGTGTCACCAAAATGCTTGGAATGTTGAGCAATGCTGGATCTTGCTCCCTACCAACGAACTTGACCTTTAGTAGGATTAACAAGATCAGGTTAGTTGAGTCGGAACAGAAAAAGTGGTTGAAACATCAAAGCATTTGGATTTGAGTATAAAGAGGATGATCTTTAGGGCAATCAGGCCTGCAGAAAAGATAGCATTTGGATTTGGGTCTATAAAGAGGATGTTCTTGGGCAACAGGCCTGGACCCAATCAGGTAAAGGGATTGCAGTAACAGAGATTGACAAAAATAGACCAAGCCAAAATAACGGTCCTCCTAAAAAGCCTTATTCCGGAGGTTGATCAGTATATGATGCAATACAGCTAGAAGATGTAGTAAAGTTGAATTATTAGTGATTCCTTAAGATTTGGGAAACCAATGGCTGAAGTAGAGTCAATATCAAAATTCTGAAGGAACTGATTTGTTCCACCTTTAGGCATTGATTCTCGCAGACTCTCCCACTGCACTCTCCATTCGACTATACCATTCACCGATCCGGGTGTTCTCCACCATTTCTTTGCCAGATTTAAGGTGCCGAATAGGCCTCAAGACACCAAATACAGCAAGATCAGCCAAGTTAGGAGTTGACCCACCTGTTAAACACAAGTCCATCCAATTAGTTTAGTTCTAATCATAGAATTAGTATTAATTGATCATGTATACAATTCTGATGAGCTGACCAAGAAACTGCCGACCCTTCAGAGCATCCACCCAAGTTTCTGCAGCTCCATACAAAGCTGCACGAACATCTGTGATATTGTGTCTCTTCTTCAATTTTTTTGATACGAAATACATTGCTGCAGCTCCACCATATTTGGCTACTAGCCTTTCAGATAAACTGAAATTCCCTGCAAGTAATAGGATGTGTTGAGATATATATCCCACATTGGGAATAAAAGACCTTGACTATGGACTTATAAGAGTTTGGGTCACTCTCTCCATTGCCAATTAGTTTTGGAGTTGAACCCCAGACTACTTTATCATGGTATCAGAACGGGTTACCCACGTACACGTGTGAAACCCAAAGACCACAAGAACTCAACGACCACCCAAGTTGTTCACGTGTTAGGCCTAAAGATTAGCTACACGTGCGGGTGCATGATGCTTTAAGAGATTTAAGAATAGTTACTGCCAAATTAGATTAAAGGAGTTGACATTAAGGAGTGTGCATAAGCTGATAATGAACATACTGTGTTGCACTCCAGTGCCACATCCAAAGGTGCAGTAGCCAGCAGATCCCAGTAAAGGAAGTGATATGTCACAAGTGAAATGAATAGAAGAAGAATTAAAGGTTTTGAGAATCGAGCTTCCACAGATTTTGTTTGTACAAGAAGCAATTTTACAAAAGTAGCTTGAATCTCAATAAAAGCTTTAAGAAAGAGAGTAAACTTATGGTTTGTGACACAGTGCATCTATTTTTCTTCCTACTGCAATTGAGCAATCATAAACCTTCAATCCAATAAACAATACATGCATAGTAAAATATGCCATGTGAAAATCTCCTTCATGAATATATATGCATATAGAATGTTCTTGTGAAATAAAACAGTCTGAAATAATTGAATCGTCTGAGATCATACCGTGACTGGTGATATAATCAAATGATTCGAGAGCTTCTAAAGGAGTTCGATATATGTTTGGTGATAAAACATGCACCAAGTGATTATCCACCCAACTACATCACAAGCAATCAGTTATTAATCATGCCAATAAAGTGAATAAACACATCATCACAATGCTTGGGAAACATAAACATATGTATCCAACAAAGACAACACCAATTTCAGTCACTCCAACAGCTAAGTCTGTCTCTTCTAAGACTAGTACCATGCATAAATGTTCACAAAGTTCAGTAGGTAACAAAACGACTTACTGGCACCATTTCTTTTCTTCCTCATTATCTACCACACTGTTCTTGGGATTGATTCTCTGGGATAGCTTATCAATTATATCTTGCACAAAACAAAACTCGCAACTTTAACTAAACAGAGCGAACTCATTATATATAATTACAAGATAACAAAATGAACAACTACGAATCGATAAGGGAATACACAAAAACCTGAAGAATCAACCATCTGTTCATCATCAACCTTCAGTATCGGCACCTTCTTGTAATCAGACCATTTGATCTCCTTTTTGCTCATCGGATTAACCTCCATAACTTTGTAGGGAATCTTATTATAGTCCAAAAATGCTAACATACCAAAAAATTCAGAGCTTAGATAAACAAGTACTCCGAACTCTAATTTCAGTAATTTGTAAATGTAACCAAAGCAACCAAACAAGGTATCATATAACACAAATTCAAATTTTAGTTTTCAATTCTTACCTCTAACCTTGTTGCAGAAAGGACAGGCTTCATACTGGTACAGAACGACGTCGTTCGGAGCAAAGGACACGTGGTGGTGCACCTCCTGAGCAACAGAGGTAGAGAACCACATCGCGCCTCCAGCAGCCGTAGACGGTTTCGTTAGGCCGAACCGATCGCTGGAGCTTTGACTGAACCACAACGAATTCGAATTCGAATTCGAATTCGAGCACGAGCTGATCGCCGCCGCTTCAACCAGCCGCTGTGAAGTAGCGCCGCCGACTCTGGTGGCGCAGCCGAGACCAGCAGCGGTGCGGCCGAGCGTAACGAGCCCGTTAATCCTTCTCATCTTGATCCCTAAATTTTTTTTCAAAACTGAAATTTTGGAGTTGTTTGAAGTTAGGGTTTAATCAGGGTTTTGGCTGAGAAATGGGCTTAGAAGCCTCTGGAAAAGTAAACGGACTAACAAAAAAATTTGTTAGAATCGGGTCGGGTTAGATCGAGTCAAGATTTACGGAAATAGGTTTCCATAAAAGTAAGTACTACCGCTGAGCATTCGGTAAATTATATTTATTTCTGAGGGTAATTATGGTATTGAAAAAAGCGTGGAGTCGGTCAATTTGGATCTATTTAGAGCATGTGCTGTTGAGAATAGACTATCATTCTGTTATTTGCCAAAGCCTCGCGTTTGCTCTGCTAGGGTTTTCGATTTGGGGATTTTTCGTTCGAGCTTATATAGCCGAGAAATTCGCCGTTGCCGGAAAATGTCTCGGTGCTTGCCGTACACGCCTTCCGTGAAGGCAGTGAATGATAGAGAGGCCTTGCTCGAACCGATTAAGGTTTGTGTGAGCAATTTTGATTGCTTTTACTTGGCCTCTCCCCTCATCTCTTTCTGCAACAGCATGTGAATATGTTGTATTCTATTGAATATGGATTGAGTAGGTTTTCGTGGGTTTGTGATTTACTTGTAGATTTGTAGGCCGATTTCGTGTTCGAGATTGGCTCTAGATCTAATTCTTAGATTCGCTTAATTGCTAATCTCGCCGTGGAAAAGCTTTAATCTTATACTGTGTTGGTTATGGGTTATTACCCATATTGAATAAATAGTGTTTTTGTGATGGGATGTGAGTCTGAGTCCGCTAGGATGGAGGGTAATTTGAGCATGTTTTGATAGTGAGATTGAGCGTTATTATGATTGCGGGGGGATATGGTGGTTTTGTGAATATGTCAAACTCGATTCTTCATATGGTCTAGCTGTGCTCCATAGACGAGGGATCTCTGTAGAGCTGTTTTGAACTGTAATGGTGAAGCTGTTTTGTGTTCACCAAGTATGGTATCCTGGATTGATCCAATAATTAGTGATGATTGATCCAATAATTAGTGATGATTGTTCTATAGGTTTAATTTAATCAAGACGGTTTAAAGCTCAAATTTGAACATTGAAGTTAACACTTAATGAAGCTATTGTCAATGATTTCATCTGTGAGGCATATCAAACCGGATTAAGTTTGGTCAATATATGAAAATATATGATTATGTGGATTTATTATCAGTGAAACTGTGTGGGGTATCCTGGGTCCTTGTCTTTTGGATGTTTTGGTCTGAAAATCAATGGTTAAACTATGCTTTAGTCATGCTAGCTCTGAGTTTTGTAATTGTGTGGTTTACTTTGGTCTATCACTGTGATATTCTCTCACTTATGTTCTCTGTATAACACAAAGCCTGGTGATTGAAAATTAATCCTCCCTGTCGTCTACCCTTCCCAATCCACGTAGCATCTCTGCTTCTTTGGTTTAAATATAATATGATTGGTGTTTTTTCTTCCAATATTATTCATTTTTTATACTGGTGCTTCAAAAGCTCCCAAGAGAATTGGAGAAGAAATCCAAGACAGATAGGAAGAAAGAGAAGAAGGAGAGAAAGGTGAAGAAACTGTTAGAGGAGAACAGAAAAGGGCATAAAGAGGATGAGTTATCTACTTGTGCTACTATTCGTGGAGTGGATGCAATTGCAAGTTATCCTCAAGAAGTAGAATTTTATCAACTGGAGAAAAGTGACATTACGGAAGAACATGAACTACCGACCTTGTCTGATAACATGTCTTACTTGTCTGATGGCACCCAAGGCGGTGCCAAAAGGAAAAGTGAGTGTATATTTCATTTAGATGTCATCTTAACTTCAGCTGATCACTATTTAGTATCTCCTAACCTTTATTTTCTGATTGACCTTAAAAGCAGGAACCATCATTCGCTTTAAATCATTGTCCAAACACAGTGATGTGTCCGCAGATGCATCTTGTTCTGACCCTACTTCTGGGAAGGCAGATTTTGAAACAGGTCTAAAGATGACAGAAATTGTTCATGCACCTAGTGCACTGACAAATAATGTAGAATTTGAGAAAGCTACTTCTACTTCGAACCAAAAGGTGTTGACACGTGAAGACCATGCAGAAGATTCACTGCACCAGTCCCTGATTGTTGATTGGGTTCAGCCTCTACTTGAATCAGTACTCGAGGATTATGGTGATCAAGATTGGCTATTTGAGACAAAGCAGGAAAACAGCCATGGTTCTAAAAGATTCAAAGCTAGCAATGAGGTGGTGTCCGGTTGTACGTTGTGGCCACAAGCACACTGGTTGCCTGAGCCTGGCTTGTCTGCATTACCCTTTACTGTTCCATTTTAGTTTTTTTAGCATCTTTGGTATATGGTGGCTTGTATAGTATATAGTTCCACTGAGCAGTATGAAGATTGGGTTATTCTTGTAGAAGAGGCTTGTAATTGAATTATTTCACATATATCAAAGAAATTATCATTTTGTTCTTTTTGATCCACTGGAGATTATTTCTTCCAGTGCAGTTTTCCTTATTTTCAGATTTCAATAGCGTATATGTACAGTGTTCAATTTACAACAGAATGATCTGGTGGCAAAGCAATCAGAATATGCACCACCCTAGATGCAGCCAAAATTCAAAAATGATGGTATTCAAAAATGATCTTCTATAGTTAAGTAGTCCCTCAGCAGCTTAAAGCGTGGAGTTTTTCCTGCACTCGATGCTGTATCGGTAGAACTTGATGATGAAATGCTATCATCCTGTGAACTTGATGAAATGCTATCATCCCTTGTCTCGGACAGTTCGGACACTGAATTTGAGTCACCTTCCAGTAAACTATCATCGTCGGGTTCATGATAGTCCGACTCAATGGCATTTGTCTCCCCTCTTAAGAGATTCAGTACCTGCCTCATATTTGGACGAATGTGAGCTGACTGGTTTGTGCAAAGGCTTGCTGCCAACGACATGCGACGCATTTGGACAATATCGTAGTCCCCTTCTACCTTGGGATCCAGCAATGTTGTAAGGTCTCCAATCTTTAATAACTTTCTTGCCTGAATCAACAAAATGTGACAAGCTTTAGGATGTGAAAACTGAAAAGTGAACAGAATTTGGTAATATATTGACCGACTAGGATAGTGTTCTTACCCAATTGATCAAGCTCTCTTGTCCTTTTGGAGCTTCAACATCGACTGGCTTTTTTCCTGATAAAAGTTCGAGGAGAACCACACCAAAGGCATAAACATCAACCTTGTCACTGACTCTCCCTTGCATGAAATACTCTGGAGCCATGTATCCGAAGGTTCCCACCACATCGTTACTTATTACATAGCTAGAATCTACCGATCCCCATATAGCGAGCCCAAAATCCGATAACTGCGTTCATTTAAACATCCCAAGGATGAACTATATCAGCAATAAAATCATCAGTATGGTGCAGGAAAATGAAGTAGGGCAAAGCATGACATATATACCTGTGGCTGAAGATCACTTGAAAGAAGAATATTTGCAGATTTTACGTCTCTATGAATAATCGGGTGGGAGCACTCATTGTGCAGATAAGTTAGAGCCTCAGCAACTGCAACTGCCACGTTGAATCTCACTTCCCATGGCAGTACAGAACCATCATTACAATCTGCTTCAAAATCCAAAATATAATTATATACAGATTTTGTTAAGCCTTCAATTCAATTGTTCTTATAGAAAGGAATTACTGAAGTTATATTACTTATATAGGACCGCTTACCATGCAAGTTCTCCTCCAAACTCCCCCTAGGAAGGAGCTCATATACTAAAACAAGATTCCCATCTTCCACACACACACCAATGAGAGATGCAATCTGCTTATGCGAAATTGAAGACACAAATTTGGCTTCCAAGCAAAAATCATCCCAAGCTTCCTTGTATGCTTTCAAAATCTTCACCGCCACGGATTTCCCACATTGAAGAACTCCTCTGTATACACTGCTGCACCCTCCCTCACCAATAAGATTCTCTGTTCACAACACCAGTTCTTCAGAAAAACAGCTACACAAAAGAAAATAGATACCAACTGAATGAAGATTCTAACTGACCTGAGGCGAATTGAGACGTTGCAGTCTTAATTTCGGCATAGCTAAACATCCTGCAACCTAGTGAGTCATTCTTAACAAGGAACTTCAAATCTTTAGCAAGCTGCAGATTTACGAACGTTGTTCTATTAGGAAGTCCCATCACCCACTCGACTACAGACATCCTAGTTTCGAAATTTCTAGCAGGACTACTCATGGCTTCGGGACTTGCTACACGAAGGAGAGGCCAACCAGTTCTTGATAAAGGTGATGCATATTCATCTTCTTCAACCTTCCAACTCTTTGAATCATTTTCACAAGCTTCCTCAGTCTCGACAGGAAGAGTTACTTTCTGAAGGGGCCAACCATAAACTGATTCTGACATATCACAACTTAACCATTCTCGATCAGATTCCATTGATGAATTCCTCTTCCTTGTCCTCATTGTTTACACCTGCAACTCAAAAGCTTTAGCTTTAGCGTCTTTGAATTTGTATACTCGTCTCCACCATAGCAATCCACAATAGTATTCGTGGTTACATATATATATATATAGATATATGCCTGGAACTGTATAATAACAGAGCTCAGCCACCTTGACTATTCGATAAATGATTTACACGTTCTACTTGTTTGTGGAATTTACAATACCTAACAGAAATATTAACGTAAATCATAGAAGACTCGGGCATATTATTTGGAAAATTGTGTGCAAGTTCATCTTTTATTGGTTTTCAATGACAGATGATCGAGACAAACAGAAGCACTATAGCATTATATTATCAAAATCAAGACAAGGAAGTTGACCCGGATCTTCATCGTTTTGAAATTCTCGACGGCTTATTATTCTTGCATACAAATCACATCTAATCCAACCAACCTGACCAACCCCTGTTTTATACTACTGAACATTGCAGCCAAATAAGTACACCTAATCTGACTAATCTCCCCGGCAGGTCAAACTTTATTGGGCATTTTGACCATGGTAGCTGCTACCATCACATCGCCAGCACCACAATTTGAGACTCAACTCGACCTGCTGAAAACCTCAGCTTCTTGGACATTGGTTCACGCGAATAATATATAGAAATATATAAAAATGACGGGATTCTGTTCTTTTATATTTCATTAATTACAATTTCTATCGTTTGGTTTGATACACTGGATTTAGAATATGCAGTACATTGAGTCGTTTTTTTTGACATGCACTATAAGAGGTTATAACTAGGGATGGTAATAATACCGGCGGGTAGGTTACCCCATTTATAAATGGGTAACGAGTATAAAGATCCTTAATAATTTGATAAATAAATCGGGTATGAGACGGATATGATATTTCGATATTCGTACTTATCCCTACCGATTTAGGATGAAAATATTAATATATATAACATATTATATATATATAAAATATGTTATATATATATATATATCAATTTATAAAAATATATTTATGTAATAAATACTTTTTCATTTTCTCAATTAAATATATTCATTTATAGTTATTGTTCTTATTAAATGAGACTTGTATTTGTTTTTATTGGATTAAAACATGAAACTTATTTATTTAATATTTTTAGATTTCATATTTTTATATATTGTATTTAAAAAATATATTTAATACATAATTGTTAATAGGGATCAGAGCGGGTATGAGAACGTAATCCCTAGCAGGTATGGGTACGAGGAATACCCATTATCTAATTACGGGTATGAGGACGGTACGACGATGAAATGTGTTAAAGGGTATGAGTATAATATTTTGATTCTCTGATCTTATCCTATCCATTGTCATCCATAATTCTAACGAGAATTATTTAGTTAAGAAATAATAGAAGATTTTTTTATTATAAATTTTATGTTGAAAGTCAACCGAGGTAATTGACATATAAAAAATGAGAGATCTTCTTGCTTCGTTATATTTTTGTTCATCCAAATACAACTTTATGATAGTTATATAAACAACTTATTACTTAATTATTTTTCCCGATTTCAATTTTTTATCACAAGAAAAAAAATCCACGTGGACCATGTGAAAACCTTTGATCAAAAAAGAACCAATCGCCCCATATCCATTAGTTTACTGACATCTTTTTGTAAGTGAGGTGTGAAAAAAACCCATCAAAACCCACACTAGTCCAGGCCGGGTCGGGTCGGAAACGTTATTCCGGGTTTGTCAAAAGAATTTACCAGAAATAATCAGTTTTATTTTGTTCGTGAACTTGGTGACCTGTATCAATTATCAGTCGCCAGATCACAGACTTGAACTCATCTTCCCTAGCTCAAATTCAACGTCCAAATTACTAAGAGAGAGAATGATACTGGACGGAATCGTTGACGAGGACAAATGGCTGGCCGAAGGCATCGCCGGCATTCAGCACCACGCCTTCTACATGCATCGAGCTCTGGTACTCCCATTTCCTATCAGATTCATTCAATTTCCTAATCTCTGAAAAACCTAATTTTGATTTCAATCTTTCTCAGGACGCGAACAATCTCAGAGACGCTCTCAAATACTCGGCTCAGATGCTCTCCGAGCTCCGGACCTCGAGGCTTTCGCCTCACAAGTACTACGAACTCTGTAAATGTCTCATACTCTTATTTCTCGCTGTGATTAATTTGGTTTTGTGGCTGGAATTTTGATCTCTGTGAGTTTTGTGTGTTGGTGATCGATTTGCGCAGATATGCGAGCTTTTGATGAGCTGGGGAAGCTGGAGATGTTCTTCAAGGACGAAAGCAGGCACGGCGTCTCGATCATTGATCTCTACGAGCTTGTTCAGCACGCTGGCAACATTTTACCGAGATTGTAAGTCAAAATCCCCTGACCTGTTCTTTAATTCGTAACGAGCTGCATTGTTGAGAATCATGAAACTCTTGAGAGGCTTTTAGTTGGATAATTCTTTAGTTGAAGTTATGAAATCACAACCGGCAAGGAGAAATGAATGGAGAGTTTTGCGATGAGACACTTGTTTTTAACATATATGACAGTATAGATGAAAACAAAAATGCACTATAGGGCTGTCGAGATAAGATGCTTGTTGTTTCAGTTATGTTGTTATTGGCTGCGCATATGAGGTTCCTGTTGTGTATTTAACAGGTATCTCCTATGTACGGTAGGATCTGTGTACATTAAATCAAAGGAAGCACCTGCCAAGGACGTGCTTAAAGACCTTGTGGAAATGTGTCGAGCTGTTCAGCATCCAATTCGTGGGCTCTTTCTTAGGAGTTACCTTTCTCAAGTCAGTAGAGATAAGTTACCTGATCTTGGTTCCGAGTATGAAGGGTGAGATTCTTTTCTCGGCTGACATTGTTTCTGATTACCATAATCAATGATTTTTGCTTGAGATCGGAAATATATATATATATATATATATATATATATATATATATAGGACTCCACTAAGGAATCTTGTTTTTTGACATATATGAAGGATTGGAGAGCACAAACTTTTTGATCACATATCAACATCTCCACCGTTCAATATTTAGATTCATATATGTAGATCATCTCGCAAAATTTCATCTAATTTGGTGATCATTAAGGCTTCGAACTAACTGAAATCAATTGACGGATCAAATCTGCCAAACGTGAACCGTTCATGCTTTAACTTTTAATTCGTAGTTTTGAGCACCTTAACGATTACCAATTTCGGTAAAATTTTGCAAAGTGATCTACTCATATATAACTACATGTTGAACGGTGGACATGTGATTTTGTGATAAAAAAGTTGGTGTAAAATCTGATCCCTCATATATGTCAAAAAAGGGATCCCTCATTAGAAGGGACTGTGTATATATATATTTATATATATATATATATATGAATGCATTAGATTTAAATCATGTTGATCTCCCTTTGCAGAGGTTCTGACACTGTTACCGATGCAGTAGATTTTGTGCTACAGAATTTTACAGAGATGAATAAGCTTTGGGTTCGAATGCAGTATCAGGTCTGTTCAATGTGTATGAAATTTTATCTGCCCTTTTGTCTTGACATGCATGGCACCAGAGTACTTGCATGCCATAGAGGTAAAAGTGAGTCATGAGGGCATGATTTTTGGTCATGCAGGTGTTGTGGTGCTTATGAATCATTCATACTGTTTGAAGATCCTGAGTTAAGGCCTTGTTTGGGCTTTCTGGTCTGCAGGGACCTGGTCTGGCAAGAGAGAGGCATGAAAAGGAAAGAAGCGAACTTCGTGATCTGGTAATATCAAAGTTCTGAATGTATCAGCAGATTAAATAGTGTATTACACAACTTAATTTGAAGTTACACCCTTCTGAATTCCCATGATAGGTAGGGAAAAATCTCCATGTTCTGAGTCAGATAGAGGGTGTGAAACTTCAAATGTACAAAGACACTGTTCTTCCCAGAGTACTAGAGCAGGTTCTTCAATCCGCTTCGCTTCTCAATATGAATTTTTTGTTAATTCTAAAAAAAATTCTTTATAGAGCTAGGTGATACAGTGTACTTTATATTTTTTTTTTCAAACTTCCATTCACGTGGCTTGCACAGGTTATCAACTGTAAAGATGAGCTGGCACAGTATTATTTGATGGATTGCCTAATCCAGGTATTTCCAGACGAGTATCACTTGCAGACACTGGAGACGTTATTGGGTGCTTGCCCCCAGCTTCAGGTACATAGCAATATCCCTTGCAGTTGCCAGATAGTCAGCTTGTTGACTAATTCCTCCTTCCATAATATTCTTTTCAACTGCAGCCAACAGTGGATGTCAAGACAGTGTTATCTCAACTAATGGACAGGTTATCAAATTATGCTGCTTCAAGTACAGATGTGAGTTATCTAAAAGCTGTCTTAATGTCCCTAGTACCCCCCTCCTTCAATTTGGGTGCTGTTTCTTCTTGCATGTTTTCATGGTGATGATTGTGTATCTTTTTTGTTCAAGGTATTACCTGAATTTCTTCAAGTCGAAGCTTTCACTAAATTAAGTAGTGCTATTGGAAGGGTAAGCTGGCTTTCATTGAGTTGGTTCTAATCTAGATACTGAACTTCCTTATTTCAGCATATTTAAGCTGTTATAATTGTTTATTTATTGCTGAAAATGAACCATAAACATGTGGTTTTATATTTTGTCCAACATTTGAAATTATATAAGACATACTTTTATTACATTACGGTATTCATTGTTGTTTAAATACTCCCTGTGAAGAAAGGGTACAATTTTGCCCACTTGAATAAAAAGATAAGTAAACTGTAATAATTACGATAAAATGTAACTTTCAGGACTAATTCTCAACTAAGCTCCTACTATGTATTCTTTCTTGTATGAGAAACAAAGAGCCCAATAGAATCAGAATTGTCTGTGAACTTTCTAATATTATCTCAAACATATGCTAAGGGTAAGGAAATTAATTAGTCAGAAGGGAAATAACGAACCAAACAGAGGTGGTCTGTTACTATCTACTCTCATGATTGATTTTTTTAATAACGGTCAGTATACTATTAAAACCCTTGATTTGATGTGTGTACGATACAATAAGTCAGCTAATTTAATTTCAGGTGATAGAAGCTCAAGTTGACATGCCTATTGTTGGAGCCATATCTTTGTACGTTTCTCTTCTTACATTCACACTCCGTGTTCATCCTGATCGTCTAGATTATGTGGATCAAGTACTGGTAAGGACTTCAAGAAACTAAATGGAGTGCTTTGTTTTCCAACCTTTCATGCTATTTGACTTGGAGTACTTTCCTGTTCACAAGGGCACTCAATATGTGACTACTTTAAGATCTCAGTTGCATATGATTATTTGGGCCATGCTAAACCATGAAGTTAATAAGTGATGGTTTTTCTTTTTAATCTTTTTCTTCTCCTCTTTCAGGAAGCATGTGTAAGGAAGCTATCTGGAGCTGCCAAGGTTGAAGACAAGAGAGCCATAAAGCAGGTTGTCGCACTATTAAGTGCTCCTTTGGAAAAATACAATGACATTGTCACAGCTCTCACACTTTCTAATTATCCTCGAGTTATGGATCACCTTGATGATGGAACAAATAAAGTCATGGCAATGGTTATTATTCAAAGCATTATGAAAAACGACTCTTGTATCTCAACTGCTGATAAGGTAGATGTTTCTTCTCTGGTCTATTTTATTAATTTCTCGTTTTGAGAATTTCTTATATCTGTTGTTTCCAGGTGGAGGTATTGTTTGAATTAATCAAAGGGCTGATCAAGGATTTGGATGGTGCTTCTGATGATGAGGTTCACCTCCCAATTGTTACTGCAACAGAAATAATTATTCTGTTATTCTCAGTACATGATTTCTTTTGAAACATATGTTTTTTCCATTTTAGACACTTAAGGTTTTTCTCTCCTTTGTTATCCTATTTCATACTTACAGCTTGATGAGGAGGATTTTCATGATGAGCAAAATTCTGTTGCTCGCCTTATACACATGCTTTATAATGTTGATCCAGAAGAAATGTTCAAGGTAAGTGGTTGGTATTTGGAAGGTTCTTGTGTTCTTCCTGATGGTAATGTAACTCCTTTTGGAATTTCTTTTGTCAGAGTCATAAGAGCATGATAATCCTTAGAGCCCTCTGTGAGTTAGTAGAACATGATGGTAGCTTTCTGACCATTTGCCAGAATTGGGCATCAGTTGCATATATGAATTGCAGAATAATGCATGTAGCTAATAATTGTCTAGAACGTTGTGTGTATCATCTTATGTTTGTTAGAGTTTCACTGCCTAAGAAAAGAAGCATCTTGATTTATTAGGGTACAACAGTTTTAAAACTGGGCATTCTTGTCAATGACTGAGAATCCTAGGCAATGATTTTCATTACATATGTGTTTAGGTGGCTGTCCTGTTTTTGTAGAAATCTTACTTTAGTTTTCTGATTATATGAATTTCAGATCATATGTACGGTACAGAAGCATATACTGAATGGAGGGCCAAAACGGTTACCTTTTACTGTTCCTCCTCTTGTATTTTCTGCACTTGGGGTAAGTCTCTTTGTGCTTCTATTGTGGCACATTTTTATTTCCTTTTATCTTTATATGCATAATGGAGTTTATCAAAATGATGTCATACTGAAGAGCTCACATTCTGGTTCTGACAGTTGGTTAGGCAACTGCAACGCCAAGAAGGAGAGGTATTTGGAGAAGATGTGCCTGCCACACCGAAGACAATTTTTCAGTTTCTTAATCAGGTTATACTTCAACACACTTTTATTGTTGTAGTTTTTAAGTATTTATGTAGATGAATTGATAAACAAAGTTGGTAATCTGTGTTGACTTTGGTTGTTATCGGATGGTATAATTTCACTACCACGATCTTCTTTTTCCTGCATTATGTGCGGTCATCATTTACTGGAGATCTCATCTGTCTGCATATTGTGATGTTGTCTGCTGTGTTTCAGACTATTGAAGCTCTTTCCTCTATTCCGTCACCTGAACTGGCATTAAGGTTGTACTTGCATTGTGCTGAGGTATGCGACATCTACATTTTAGGGAGTGTGTGGTTTGCAGGCTCTTGCTGTTTAAATTGTGTTGATTACATGTATCCTGTTTTGATGTTAATTATAACATTTACTGCAAACCTTGAAGTTAGGGCTATTTCCATTAATCAAAGAAAGCCTTGAATTCTTTTTGAGGTCGTTGCTGTAGACTAAATTTTGGTTTTGTTCCATAAATATAGGCTGCCAATGACTGTGATCTTGAACCTGTTGCTTATGAATTCTTCACTCAGGCATTTGTACTATATGAAGAAGAAATTGCGGTAATTTTTTGTCATTCATGTATTTAAATTTATCAGATAAATTTTCAAGTGGCTTATGTGCTTTCAGCATTTCCATAAAGAGAAATCCAGTGTTGCATTAGACTTAACAGTTCTGCTGCGTACATATGCGCACTTGATTTTAGGACTCCAAAGCTCAAGTGACTGCAATACATCTCATCATTGGGGCTCTTCAGAGGATGAATGTATTTGGTACTGAAAATAGGGATACCTTAACACACAAGGCCACAGGGGTAATAATGTGTCATATTATTTGATCATCCTTTTTCCAGACTGTCATAAAACCCCATAATAACATATGCTCTTCCTCGTGTCAGTATTCTGCAAAGCTTTTGAAGAAGCCTGACCAATGTAGAGCAGTCTTTGTATGTTCACACCTATTTTGGGTTGATGATCAGGATGGCGTTAAAGATGGAGAAAGGTAAACGTACCCAAATTCAATTTATTAGACTAGACTTCTTGTATCAAAGTCACAACCGCTAATGCTTTCTGTTACAGGGTCTTGCTTTGTTTAAAGCGTGCGTTGAGAATTGCAAATGCTGCTCAACAAATGGCCAGTGTAACTCGGGGTAACAGTGGGCCAGTGACACTCTTTGTTGAAATACTAAACAAGTAGGTTTTCTCTGCCGGACCGAAGTCTTTCTTCTGTTTGTTCTCGTATTGATTGATGAATAATGCCTCAGGTACCTCTACTTTTTTGAGAAGGGCAACCCCCAGATTACCAGTGCTGCAATTCAGGGTTTGGTGGAGTTAATTACAAACGAGTTGCAAAGTGACTCTAGTGATGTGAAACCAACCTCTGATGCATTTTTTTCCAGCACATTGCGGTACATACAGTTCCAGAAACAGAAAGGCGGGACAATGGGTGAAAAATACGCATCTATCAAGGTGTGATGGAGTCATGTTTTTAGGTCTTCTGCTTAAACTCGAGGACAAGCAAATTTGTTTGAAATGATGGTGAGTGGCCGCCGGATGAGTAATCAAAGGTACACAAATGCCACTGCACCAGTGGCAGCCTGAGCTCCATGTACAGTTCTCTTCTATTTGTTTGATAGGACAAGCAACTAGTAGCCTCTGGTGAAATTGTAGATGGAGGGTATTGTGCCAGTGTTGCTGCTGGAGGGAAGCTCATTTTACATTTTCTATTTTTCGTTCATTTGGCCAGACGTTTCCAAGTTTGAACTTTGAAGGTCGTTGGAGTTTGGATTTTCTGATGTCCCCGTGAAAGATATGTTTGACGCTAGTGGTATATTTGTGTAGAGGGTTGAGAACCCCGTGAGTACGATACAAGATAGTCGATTGTATTTGTTTGACAGACAGACACTATACAACAACAGTCCAATTTAGAAATGATTTTTTAACATCACGGGTAGCTACAAAGTGATACTTAAACTCAAAAAACTATCAATGTGTCTTTTGTTTTATGTTGTGTGTCGTATGAGACACATTAAAAATATTTATTATTAGTAAATAACTACATCAGTAGTTTTTGAACTCTTTTGAAATGATCAATGTGATACCTATAATGAAAACTTTTGTTTTACATAATCAAACCCAAGTTTAAATGTGATAACCCTAAACCCTCAATAAACAAAATCTCTGCACCCTTAAAGAAAATGTGATCTAGAAATAGTCTAAAAGTTATCTAAACCTTAAACACTAAACTCTCGATAAAAATAACCTTATGTCTTTCTTAGGTCTCATTTCCTTCTAAAATCTTCAAAATTAAATCTTGTGAATCCACTTTCCTTCCTAGTTTGAACATAAAAATTTGGGTTTTCATTATGGGTATCACATTGATCATTCTAAAAGAGTTAGTACTACTAATGTGTTTATTTACTGATAATAAATATTTTTAGTGGGTCTCATAAGAGACACGTCATCAAACAAACGGCGTCGTGACAGAAAATGACTTCAGACCTTTTGTTGATATCAAAATGAAATTTGGGTACCACATTGCTAGTTTTTTATAAGTTTGTATATCACTTTGACCGTGTCACAAGAATTTTAGAACCGGCGCTGAAATTTACTCTTTAGAAATCTCAAATTTAGGATCAAGCATTATGTTTCAAAAAATCACAACCGTTTATTAGGAATTCCTCATTTGGTTCTTAATTAAAAGTTTTTCTTATGATCGAGTGTTTGGTAACATTTGATCTTGCGCGCAGTCTTTAATTTATAAGAGATTGTTGATAGACCGGCTAGTAGCATTAGATTTGTCTATCCGACTAGAGAAAAAATTACCATGCGAGGAGTAACGGACAGTTTTTCTTCACTATTCACTATTCACCATTCACCATTCACCATTCACCATTCACCATTCACCATTCACCATTCACTATTCACTATTCACTATTCACCATTCACTATTGAGGATCAGATTGGGACAAGTGAGAAGTCTTATCTTGGCCTTAGTAGAGCGAAGGAAAAACGGAAGCTACTGTCTAGTTGGCTTAGATCATCACCCAACTTTTCAACCACAATTTGACTCTCAGTCTCAGACTCAGCTGCTGCTCTCCTTCATCTTCTACTCTTCTATTCTCTCTGCAATTAGGGTTTCAAAGATGGTGTGTTGGTGATTTGAGAAGTAAGAAACACTAAGCAGGAAGAGAACCATTTGAGCTGGGTCAAGATCTGCTGCTGCTACCACCTCTTCTCTGTTCTCCAAAGAAAATGAGCGCCTCCAGGTTCATAAAGTGCGTGACGGTCGGTGACGGCGCCGTCGGGAAAACCTGTATGCTGATTTCCTACACCAGCAACACCTTCCCTACCGTCAGTCACTCCACTCACTCAGTCCCATTTTCGTAATTTCACACTTTCTTTTTCCTCATATGCTTTCGTTTTACAGGACTATGTGCCGACTGTGTTCGACAATTTCAGCGCTAATGTTGTGGTTGATGGAAGCACTGTCAACCTTGCGCTGTGGGACACTGCAGGTGATTAATTTCTCACCACTCTCCTTTTTGTATATCTGATTTTTTAATGACTTATCTTTTACTTGGAGAGAGTTGTGTTAAACAGGGCAGGAGGATTACAATAGATTACGACCCTTGAGCTATCGAGGTGCAGATGTGTTCATACTTGCTTTCTCTCTCATTAGCAAAGCCAGCTATGAAAATGTTGCCAAAAAGGTTTCAATTCTTTGGTAGTTGTTTTGCTATACAATGTCTTCATTGGTGTTTCGATGAGTAATTTGGTTTTGTGTTTTTTCGGTTTCAGTGGATTCCTGAACTGCGGCATTATGCACCTGGTGTTCCGATTATTCTTGTTGGAACTAAGCTTGGTAAAGATCTTTTATTATCTTGTCTTTGATTAGTTGGTGTATAGTTCTGTTATGGTTGTGTTTGATGCTTTAGGGTTACTTGGGTCAAGGACAAGGCTTTACTCATATAATTGAATGCCACCGTACTGTTAGCTATGATCAATAATTTACCATGTACTGCTTGCATTCAGTGAATTTTATATAGGATTCTCATCGTACTTCATGCAATGCTTATGGTGATAGTGCATTCATTCTCAAGCCCTCATTGTCATCAATCATCAATGACTGCTGAATTTTCTAACGCGGTTGATGAACGACTCAACTTAACATTTCATGTGCAGATCTTCGTGACGATGAACAGTTCTTTACGGACCATGCTGGTGCAGTGCCCATCTCCACTGCTCAGGTAAATACAGCGGCTTCTCCTCAAAAGCTAATACCTGTTTAGTACTTGTCTATGAGATTAATTTTCTAATTTTCTTTTTTGTGTAAAGGGAGAGGAAATGAAGAAACTGATTGGAGCTCCTTCATATATTGAGTGTAGCTCGAAAACACAGCAGGTATGTGTATTATCTTCTTCTCTTCTTGACAAATGCACCACTTGACTTCACTTCTTGTTACTGATGAATTTGTGTATTATTGTGATGGCAGAATGTAAAGGCTGTCTTTGACGCAGCCATTAAGGTGGTGCTCCAGCCGCCAAAGCAAAAGAAGAAAAGGAGAAGGGCGCATAAGGCTTGCTCAATATTGTGATTTCAAGAGATATTTACTGGCCAGATGACCTCTCTTCCTGTTCAGTGACTCCTTTGTACTTGGTTCCTCAAGGAAGCAATGTGTATAGCAGCGACTGACATTCTAGGGATTCAGGTGAAAACACTGAATTGTTTGTTTCAGACTGGTTTGAAGGAAGCGTTGGCTGACTAGCCTTGTTAAAACATGTACAACTCATGTATTAACCAGATGTAATGAAGATCCCTATTGTGAAAGTAGTGCTTCCTGGAGTGAATATTGTTGTATTAGTAATTGGCACTCCTAGTTTTCAGTTATTATATCGAGTATGGCCACTTACATTGATCATAAACTTTTCTTTTAATTTTAATTCTACATTGTATCATTCATTTGGGGTATGAGTTTTAAGAGCTAAACCTGGTTCTTACTGTATCTAGATATGAGCTTTCTCTTGTTTGATATGAAGATCCTAGGAAGGAAATCTAGTATTTATGGACATGGTGGATTCTTAAACAGAAACTGAAATTGTAAAAGCATTATTGTCTGCAACAAATCCTGCCAAACATATACAATGATCTTATTAGGACATCCCCAGAAGCGGCCTATTCTTGTACAGTATTCATTATAGAGTGATCCTGCCAAGCTTTTGATTGAATAGAGTGATCATGTAATGCTTCTGAATTAATCAAGCACTTGTTCACTCTTCTCTTGCTGTAGACCAACTAAATTTTCATACAGACTACCGGGTGTTCCAATCAGCTTCTCATGGCTGCCCATTTCCACCACCCTACCATTTTGCAGCAGTGCAATCTTGTTTGCATCACGAATAGTTGACAATCTGTGTGCTACCAAAATGGTGGTTCGGCCTTGCATTAGCTTATCAAGAGACTCCTGAACCAGCTTCTCAGACTCTGCGTCCAATGCACTTGTTGCTTCATCTAAAAGAAGAATCGATGGATCTTTCAGTATAGCTATGGCAATTGCCACTCGCTGTTTCTGCCCCCAGATAACTGTACTCCTTTCTCTCCAACTTGCGTTTTGAACCCTTCAGGCATTCTGCTTATGAATTCATGGGCATTTGCTGCTTCTGCTGCCCTCTTTACCTCAACTTCGGATGCTTCCTCATTCCCAAAGGCCGAGTGCATAGGAACAGAATGCAAACGACAGATAGGCCATAGCAAAATGTGACCTCGAAGAACTGCTTTCTTATTTGGCCTGATCAGCTCTAACGCAAACTGAAGTGAAATCCGATTCTCAGCCCCAAATGCAGCAACAGTACGTATGTTGGCAATTGCTTCACGAGCTGGGGAAGTTGTTTTAGCATAAGCAGTGTTGTAATCTCCTCCAAACCCCTTAAGAAACAGTTGCTGCAGATATGGGATTTAAGGAAATCAACATTAATAGAGAAATTTGAAATGGTGTATGTGTGGACTGAGTTTTGACACTGACCTCAGTAATGAAAGCTCCAATTAGTAGGGGGAATGTGGCAACCACAACAGCTGCAATACGCCAAATTAATGTGAAAGAAATAACAAACGCAGTAGCGGTAAGTGATATATTCTGCACTATTATTGATAAACGGTCAGCTAGAGCACTTCGGACTAATGTTGCATTGGCAGCTAGGATTGATGTCAGTGAACCAGTGTTGTTCTCATCCAAATCAAACTACCCAACTTCGTTTGACAGTATAGCTGCAGCTGAAACAAGAATGATCTCTTAGATTTGCGTTGCTTCAAGCTTAAACTGTTAAGTAATGATATGGTTAGTAGAAAAGAACCTGAGAACATTAATAGGCGCACACGACTTGTGAGTCGCTCCCCCATCAATGTGTAGAAGTAATGCTGCAACAGATATACTGGAACAGTCATACCAGCTAGTGAAACAAACATGAGAGCTACCTTGTCAACTTCATGTTTGATCTCGGAACCACTTGGAGAATAAAATGCTGACAAGATGTGAGTTATTCCAAGGCCTAAGAGGGGAGGTCCCATTCCTTCCAGAACTGCACCAACTGACCCGAGAAACGCTTAAGGCCACTCAGGTGCATTTAGTTTGACTAATTCCCATATGTGATCGACTAGGAGAAAAGCTAGGTTGTGACAGTTTTTGATGACTTTGATCCTGCTCTCTTGTTGTGATTGACTTTACATACTGTTGACTGCTATCCTTGGTTTCTCGAAAGCTTGTATGTGCTGAACTTACAGACTGAGATAGTGAGCTAGAACCTTGACATGTTCCAATACCTGCAAGCTCACCAGACTTGCACTCACGTTTCTTACACATGAGTTCTGAGTGGTTGCCACTCTCAACAACCTGACCATTCTTCAGCACAATGATTTCATCCACATCGAGGATAGTGGAAAGCCAGTGAGCAACAATGATTGTGGTTCATCATGTTCGTGATATTTGCAGCAGCAGCTCGGCCTTTAGAAATGGCAGCCAGGTTTGTAGTAGCTTGACCAAGAGCACTACAAGAGTAAAGGTCTGCTTTCAATTAATTTTCAACCAAAAACCCCCATTGTTACATGTTCCTGGTAGAAAACTTACAATCCACTGTACATGGTATTGATGATCGTCGTAAATGCTTTGCGTCCATTTGTGTCATAATGTCTTACAAGTATGCCGGCATACCGAGAAGCAATGTCCACGCAGAAATAAAACAGTCCATATGTAAAGCTTACACCAACACCCTTTGCAATCCCACTTTTCTTACAAGGTTTGAGTGCCATGTTAAGTGACTCAGAGTATGTTTAAATAGCTTTGTCCTCTCCCACAAATGAGTGCACAGTACGAATCTGCGAAATAACTTACAGGACCACGCCGAAGGTCAGAAGACAATAAAAACAGAACAAGAAACACAAAGCAGTTTTGAGTATGTACCTCTTCAGCAACTTTTCCGGCTTCAGCATAAGCAGCTTCACCTTTTTCTGATAAGGTGGACATAATTATGGTATAAGCACCACCTGCAATAGCTATCAGTGGAACCACAGCTAAAGTGAGAAGCGTAAGCTAATAAACTGAGAAAGGTAATGCTAAGTGTGGCCTGTCTGCATTAAGATGATACAAGATGTAAGTGTTCCTTTCGAAACACCTCATTATATATGGTTCTAGAATCTAGATCAAGAATAGAGTAAGTTTCTGTATATTTGTTACCTTGTCTCCTATTGCATCTGGGACTAATATGGTATCGTACTTGAAATGTGGAAATGATGTTAGCGTCTGTCTTCCGTGTCTAAAAAACTTGTATCCTTTCTTAGAACTGATTGAAGATACTTCAATCGCAAACGAGCTGTCTACCTCTCACCAGTTGGCGTCCAAGATGACACACCTGAAGATCAAAATGTCAAGAACAGTATTAGCATATCTCAAGAGTTGTGCTTTTGAAATGGAAACTATGAAACGTACCTATCCATGCTGATATAAAAAGAACAATTCCAACATAGTTCAAGTACAAGGCATACTGCAAATGAATCAAAGGACATGTCAGATACATGTGTAACTTCAGAGAATTACTGCTAACATATTGCAGAAGAAATGCATAACAAAACGTCACTAGAATCGAAATGCAGTGTATGAAATGTTTCATTCAATTTACCTCAGAAATCCTGGAAGACATTTCGTTAGGACGCTTATCCATATGCCCCAAAGAATCAATCATCCCACCAAACAAGACAAAGAATACATGAAGTGCTGCACCATGGATACACGATCCGAAACTTCCCAAAAGCATTAAGATATAGTCCATTTTATCAGCAGCAGCAAAAAGGCCAAGAAATGAAACACTGCCCTGGTTCTGCTTGCTTGAATGCATTGGTTGGGAAATTGTCGGATGTGGGTTTGTGCCTGAAACCTCACTTCATTTGGAAGCAAGCTCTACTTCCTCATTGTATACCAATTAGCCGAAGTTGTTGCTCAGAGAAGAAAATAGATCAAAATTCGAATGATTAGCAAAAACTAGTACATCTTTCTTGAACAATTTATGGAAGGACTGCAGTGCATTCCCGCCAATAAATGGAAGTGTTCATTATAGAAGCGGTTAGGCTTTCAACCAATTACGTTCATTAATGACATAAACGTGTTTTTAAAGAAAGGGAATGCACAGTCGTGTTCTTGACTGTTCTTGGCTGCCATGCAGTATAGGCTTGTTGATTAGCTTCACTAGTTAAATGTTAAAATAGACCTAAGCTAGCTCCGAAGTAGAGGTGGCAAATGAGCCGTAAAGAACAGGCACGACACTACCACGACACGTTTAAAAGTGGCCCGGCACGACATGAGTACCCTACCGGGCCGGTACAAGCACGATAAGTTAAGGCGCATAGTCCGTCATATTTTAAAATATATATATATATATATATATATTTATAATATGAAAATTATATATTTATAAATAATATAAAATTTGTTTTAAGTGTGAACAATAACTTATAAATACTAATAATTATTCATTTTGATTCTTTTAGACCCATAAAAAGTTTTACTAAAACATTACCAAGTATAAATAATGATCATATGATTCATATATCATATATTTCTTTAGTTTGTTGTCAAAGAAAACAAATGATTGATAGAAAATGTAAGTCATTTTTCATTTGTTTTTGTTTTGGTATACTATGATATCAATTTTAGACTAATTTCTATTTTTAACTACAAACATACCCGTTAATAGACCCGATCCAACCCGAACATATGTTAGAACCGCCTTGGACAATCCTTTGCTTGGATGTGCTTGGAGTGTAATGAGAGCATGACACGTCATTTCAATCAAATCTAATGGTTAGAAAGAAAGATGATCTTATGGCCAATTTCACAAGGACACAGCAAAACCCTCCCTCTCATTTGTTTGTCCTCTCTCTACACATAAGAGCTCGGTTTTTGCTCCTTCTCCAACTCCGGCTACCGTCACTGTTTCTAATGTAAGATGTCGAGTTCGGGTTATAGAGGGCTAGAATAGGTAATCATTGAAGAGGTAACCATCATACCCGGAAAAAGGCCTTTACAAACGCCGAATCAGTAGCAGATACGTTCAGTGATTCTTCCTTTGTCGACATCGCCGAAGACAAAGGAAAAAGTCGCCGTATGTTTGTTTACAGATCTCTGGTGGTGATCGGAGGCGCATGATGGTGACGTCGTATATGCTGCTGCTCCGTAATTCAATTGGGTCAGGTCAAGGTTTCTCTCTATGTTAAGCTTCTTTCTCTGGTGACTCCAAGTCTCCAGCCGTTTGGGTAAGGGTTTAAGAGAGATAAGAGGTTGTTAAGACAAAGAATAATAGAGAAAGAGCTGTGGATTTGCTGTTAAAGTTGTGAAACGCCCTACATCTTAAATTTGAGTAAATATGCCGGTCTCAACCCAAACTCGTTAAAACACGGGCCGTTATGGACCGGCTTAAATACAACCCAAACTCGTTAAAACACGGGCCGGTCTGTTTGCCACCTCTACTCCCAAACGTATATTCTCGGATTTACAATATTGTTGTAGCATCTGGATCGATGGAGAATTGGAGATCAGTCGGCATATTTTTATATCATCAATAATTTCCCTCATTCTTACAGGTCAAAACTCTAAATCGTAACTCCTTCCGGTTGATCCAAGTCGATCGTTACTAGCTCCATGTGTGTTCTTGTTGCTGGGTATCAGTAAATAACGAGAATGAGCTAGGGATGGCAGTAATCCCCATTTCTAAATCTTTTCAATCTTCTGTTTGGCTAACAAATTAAATAAAACAGACGAACATCATAAACGGTAAAATTAATGTTGGTCACTATGAGCATACGCATGTTTCTTTTCTTCTTCTATTTTAGCTATATAACATACGTTTCTTTTTTCTTTTAATCTTATGGTGGCATGAGATAGAGAGGACTCTGCTCTTCTATCTGTCTCTTTATCTTAAAAAAAACTATATACCTTGTTTTACCTTCTAGTTTTTACTTTCATTTTATTTTGTTAGGTTCCACGTACGTTTTAATTTATGGATATCAATCAGCTGATGAATCAGTAAAATCACTATAGATGTGGGTACAGAAGTTAATGTATGGCATGGGATGACATTTAGTACAAGCTGCAAGAGTTCTTGTATCTATTTGACTACGTACAATCTACAAGATTTATAAGAAGGAAAACAATTAGAATTGAAACTTTAGCCTTAGGCATTTGCATTTTACTTAAAATCATAAACATCAGGCGACCAACAAAAGAAAAGGAAAAATATAAAAATAAAAGTACAACAGAAAATACTTGGGCATTCTCCTAACCCTGAATGCATGCTGCACTTTCTTTGTGCACCCCTATCAAAAACTCAGGTGGTGATCACAAATCTGCCGAGCATGAGAGATCTACATGTAATTATCAGACACCCTCTTCCCTGATATGCCTTTATTTACATAAACAAACCAACAAGGCCACCAATCCCTTATTCTTCTATATATTAAGATTTAAGAACGATTTCCTGCCCTTCACCGGAGACGTAGAAGACGGCAGAGATCGTCCGTTGCTCCGGCGTCAACTCCCACAGCTTCTGCCTTGCATCGCCTCGCCGGTTTCAGAGAAAACCTCGGAAGAGGCAAACTACTAGGAGGTGGTGCCAGAATGAAAATGGAACCTGAAAAATTGTCCGTGTTTTCACCAACTCCAACACTACCAATATGAGTAGTCTTACCCGATGAAGATGACAGCACCTTAGTGACATCTTTAGGCAGATCCTTTGGATCAGGTCCCAAACGGCTGGTGGAAGCAACCATGTTGAAGGAGTCTGCAGCCATGGATTTAATGTCTTCCTTCTTACATTGTTTCGACTTCGGCTTCTTCGGAGTGAGGGATTGGCTTCTGGCGTTGTTGGTCTTTCTGGCGGTGGGAGGGCTCGAGAGGCTTCGCGTACGAGAAGGGAGAGAGGGGAGAGACTGGTGCTGTGGTTTTGAAACCGGCAGAGGAAGCAGAGGTGGTTGTTGCTGCTGCTGTGAGTGATGAAGAAGCTGTTGCTGCATATAATGATTGAAGAGGGAGGGGTTAAAGGATGAGAACGGATGAGGAGCCTGCAAGAGACCTCCATGGATGTTCATGATTGGAGCAACATTTTCAGAAGAAGGAAAGCTTCTTCTTCCCATCATTCTAAATTGTTTGCAGGAAGAAGACATCGACCTGTTTAAAGCAACAGCCTCCATAGCCATCTGACTATTTATGCTTTGATATTGTTAAGTAGCTGATCCTAGTAGGTTTGTGTTTCAAATCTATAAACGAATAAGAAAAGTCTCAGAAACTTGATTCACAATAAAAGTTTTGAACAGGAAGAGATTTAGATCAAAAGAAGTAAAGAACCAAAGTCTCAAGATTTGTCTTGAGTTTGAAATTGAGGAAAACAGATCGGATCAAAGCAAAATATACACCTATATTATATGTAAACCAAAATTCCGAATTAAATTACAAGTAAAGATTGAAATAACTTATGAACTAAATTTCTGGTCCAGAAAGGATCTCAGAAACCCTGATTATTCCAAGGGGTGGTTGAATTAGAAGTAAGGGATTGGATATTTTCTTCTTAGAGGTTGCTGTTAGCTCTGCACCTCCAGCCTCCTTTTATAATAGAACACAGGCTCCCAACGGCTATTTTATTCCTCTAATTTTATTTTATAATCTTATAAAAATAAATAAATTAAGATTTGGTGGTTCTGAACTTCTGATAGACAACCGTTGCAGACGGCTACCCCTTAGTCCAAGACCAGAAATCCACTGTAGGGCGGCAACCGCCATTTCCGTTTCGGCCGTTGGATGACGCCAATTAAAACAGCCGTTGGGGAGATTGTGACCGTCGATATCCTCCTCGGTTTCCCCGTAGTTGGTCTGGTCTATGTGGGCCACTCCTCAAATCGAAGCCACACACGTATTCGTCTGATGGGTCCCATCACTCTCCGATGACCTCACGTGTAGGGAAGGGAAGGGAGCAGATGGGGCTATATTTCAAACGTGGCCTCCTTTCAGCCACTGGCTGCCTTTAAAATCTGCGAGAGCGAGGATAGGATGGGAGTGAGGTCATGTAGGCTTATGGTGAGGGCTTCACATGCAGAATTATTTGCATGGGACCAGCAGACCGCGCCGATTGATCATGTCATACGGCTACTGCTATAAAGCTCAAAGGTTACGTCATTATTGGACTGTTAGGTTTATATAGAGAGACAAATACAGACGCAGATTCAACTGCAGCCACCGAAAGGTGGTTCGGCTTGGTTTTGTTTGTGGCTGTTGCTCCAATGGCGACTCTAAATGTCAAAATATATTCTCATTTGTACAAATTCTGAGCTGCCATGCACGACCGTACGAAAGTCTGGTATATATTTTCCAGTACGTACGTACGTATAGGAATTTGAGGTTAAGAGGGGATCCGGATCAGTTCTATGTATATGTACGCATTAGTGTTCTTTCGGATAGAACTCGAAGATTCTAACTGGCAACACCACATCTCTAACTATACCAGTTTATCTGGTTCTGATATGAGGTTTGTTATTGCTGGGTTTCTGATCGAAATGGTTAAGAACTTAGAACTCAGTAGAAGAAGTATATGCGTACAGAGAACAGAGAACTGTGGTGATCAATGAAAGGTGAAACAACGTACAGTGGCATTACTTGAGTGGGAGGAATGAATGAGTGTAACCTTTAGCGAACAGAAGAATGTGCATGCAGCAGAAGATCGCTCAGAAATGTTCTTTGATTTCTTCCATGCACCAAAGAAAGTTTCTTTGATTAATTTTCATTACATCTTCACCTAACACTCACAATTGCCATCATGTTTCGTTCGCAATTGTAAGCATTGATATATTCCGAAATATATTACGACATTAATTTTGTAATATTATTTCTACTGTGCTCTTGAACTGACCCTAGTAATAGCTTCATAATTCTAAACCACCATGATAATGACGTCAACCGACCATAGGATAAGAAATTCAGAATTAATCAACAAAACCCTCTTGTTTTTTATACGTTACGAAATATTTACTATATACTAGTGTGCTACTGTTCCTAATAGAACAGTGTGCAGACGCTTTTGCCTTCTTCTCAAAACACCAACGTCTTTTATCTTCTTGTGTTTCTATCTCTTCCAAACAGACTTGAGAGAATGAGAGGTCTCTCTAGAGAGAGTAAAGACGATCGGCAAGCTGGGGAGGGCTTTTATATTCAAGGGAAAAACACCGCTCTATTTCCTTCTCTGTTCAATTCAAAACTGGACTGGCAAACAAAAGATAGAGAAATAGAGAGCAGACTGATAACAGAGGAAAAAGTAGAAACTCTCGAGGTTTGCGCCGACGATTTTGCCCCTCGGGTTTTCACTTCTTTCCCCTGCCAGCTGGTGATCTGCGGAGACTCCACCGAATCCTTTCTGGGGTCTTCCACATCGACGCCTCTTTTTCTTTGCTTTCTTTCTCATTTAGGAGGAAGGAGAAGAGAGATATATTCCTTCAGTCTTTTGGTCTTTGATTCGATGGTTGTATTGATATGGCATTTATAAATGTTTCTTGGTATAACTATGCATGCATTTGATCTTTTACATCATTTGATCTAAAATTGCTATGGAGTTTGGTTTCTGATTCAGAAAAGATTTGGACGGTGGAATGAACAACCTTCAAGAAACTGTTTATGATAATATGTTGAGTTTGATAGAAATATTACCAATTTATGGAAGAGAAATACATTTGATGACAATAAGAATAGGTAGTTAAATAACACGAATCCATTAACAAAGTTATTGACATGAATGCTTATCTCGATTAGTTTTGTCTGTGATTACTAAGTATTAAATAATTATGCATTTTGCAGATGTGTAGCTTGGAAGCCGGATGTCCTCAAGAGGAAGATTATTTTCAGGATTTGAATGATGAAGAAGCATTAGATGTTTCTTAAACTTCTGGAAATGAAGATGAAGATACATCAGTATGTTAAGAGCAACCTTGGAGGAAGTGCTAATCATAGTATGTTAAGAGCTTATTTGAAAGAACCCAATAGTTATTGAAATGATTATTTATCATGAAATGCAATATATTTAAATATTTAGTTATCATGCATTTTGTAGGTATGCAGCTTGGAAGTCGAAGGTCATCAAGAAATATATATTTATGCAAGTTCGACAGTGAGGAAACAGTTTTTGCTTCTAAATCTTTTGAAGATGAGAATAATTTGATCAATATAGCGACAACAATGGATGATCATTTTTACATATGGCATGCAGATGCGTTAGGACAATTGGATGACAGAATGAACATTGCTGAAGAAAGAGGTAATCAGTCTATGTTGAGCGTAAAAGAAACTGAAAAGGCACTTATTCATGAAAATACATTAGATAAGAATGCAAATAGAATTCATGAACAAGTACAAGTATCACCAGGTATCATTTTTAGGAAATTACAGAATCAGATTTTTATTACTATTTAGTACATTTTGTCCTTGGTTTCTAAAAAATTGTGATTCTCCTTGATTTTTATTACTGTTCTTAAGCTTTTGGTTAGTAGGCTATGTTCTTTTGCCTCTTTTTGGTAATCAGGTTATGTTCTCCTTGCTCTTAGTATACTGTGTCGTGATTGGTTGTTAATTTTGGATTTTGTTTTTTTGCTTTTTGGTTTATTTCTCTGCAGGTCTTATGCAAAGTCTGGACTTTTTCTGCAGTAAGTTTTTCTTTCGGTATTCTTCTTTTTATTTAGGTTTTATTTATACTAAGGTAATGCTGCGTTGAATATTACATTGTTAAAAATTGATGATTTCTTCTATATTTCTTTAATTTACGGGTTGAAGTTCTATATATTTCTATGCATCTATGTTTTAAATGTAGTTGGTATGAGGATTCTATCATTCAAACTTTCAGCTCCATTTTGAGTTCAATAATTGTGTTCAGTCTCTACCAGTTTGAAAATTTAATTGGATCATGTATGTGAATTGCATTTGAAACTGCCCCATGGGATTTATAGAGCAAATTATCAAAGATGGGCCTTCAATTCAAGAATGAGGATGGGCACAAGAATATATGTTCCAAATCTGGATTCAATGTATCATTTACAGAGTATTCTTCCCTTTTGGGTTTGGTGGCAAAATTATTTTCAAATAAATTTTAATCTTTTATACCATTAGTTTGGGTTTGATTGTATTTCTTCTCAGGTTTACAGTTTAGGAGCTTATTCAACAAATATGGGCATGAGACTTTTCAAGAAAGTAAGAAATCAGTGAGAATGTATCTTCAAGGATTAGTAATGTTTATGACTTTTTAAATCATGATATTACGTTTCAGTTCTTTTATCTGTAGTGAAATTTATGGATGCCTCTTTCTCAGCAATGGTCTATCACTTTCAACATTTGATATATTAATACAAGTATGAAAATAATTTTGAATCACAATGTGTCAAATAACAGGCATATGCAAACCTTAAACATGTAGGTTAAAGCTTTTTGCACAGTGAGATTTTGAAACATGACGTGCTTGATCAATTAGTTTCTTACATGTTAGTCCATATGATAATCACAATAATACATCAGATTGCAAGATCCAAGATATTACCAAGCAAGTTTATTGAATACTTACTAGCCGTACCGATTATGAAGTTTGGTATTGCGTGCTTTGAATGATGTTACATTGTTATGAACTGAGTTGATCTAGCACTTATGGAAATGGCATAGTATTGATCCAAAACAACTATTTGAAGCAAAAAAAAGTACTACAGAAAAATGTAGCTCATGTATTTTTATTATCTCTGCATTCTAGATTTAAAAAGTTAAGAGGCGGCATAATTGTCTGGCTTTTTTATAATACTATGATTGTTATTATGATAAGAGAATTATATTCATTCTTTATTTGTGAGTTTGATGACAGTTTTCTTTTATTCAGTTCCTGCTCGAAAACAAAGAACGTAGTTCTGCTATTTCTGTAGATTTCTTGGAGAACAAGCGGAGGCTCATAGTTATGTGCTACTTCTACATTCAAGAAGCTAATTCGTTTAGGTACTGCACCATCTCTTATTGCTCTTTTAAAAGCCTTAACTATTCTCTCAGTTATCCAAAAGTGTGTCCAGTCTTACCTGTGCCTATTGCTTTTGACTTGCTGGTATCTATAATTCAAAGTATGTTTCTTGCAAAGCATAATATTAGATCTTTTGGATTGCATCTGTATCTTGCATGGCATGCAAATTCAGGATACAGATGCTTTATTTGTCTCAACATTGCTCGACTTTATACTTCATATATAGTCAATAATATACTGCATTAATATACTCATCTATAATTATATACTATGAAGGAGGACTTTAGGATAAACAATAACTGGTCTTTGCAACATATTTTCGTAGGACAATGAGCTTGAACTGATTCTTTATTACTAGAACAATAAGCTTATTCAAATAACTGATTCTTAGTTAGATGAAAGACAGTCGAATGGTTTGTATTGTTCAGGAGTGCAGAGTTTATGTCCATATATACGATGTCTGATAAAAAAGCTGATTGGGGTTTTCATATTTGATCAATAACACTGACAAAGGTTGATAGAAAGGTACTTTCATGATTGAGATTTTTCAATTTTTTCAAATTGATCGTTTTCATATTCAGACTAGGCATGTTTTGTCCGCCTGACATTTTCATTTGGTTTATTATGCAGCAAATAGAGGATTTTGTTTTGAGTTGGAGTAACAAGATTTCCTTAAGATAGACAACGTCAATTTCTTAGTAAAGATCTTATTCCCTGAACTTAACTTTTTACTTTGAACTACCTCAAACACCTACCATCTATTCATTACTGTTAAGTGTTTCATTTTCAATTACATAGCTACAGTCGTCAAATTTTTCATATGAACTAAACACAAGGAAAGTTGTCTACTTTAGAAGACCACAATATATGACAATGAAAAGTATTGTGGCCTTTTGTCAAATGGGGAATGACATTTTGGAAATAAGAATAAAGAGAGTTAATGTAAATATGCACATTCTTATATACATGATACCATGTAATAATATGATATTATGTTGCTCTGGAGTGTATAAATATATCTTCAGAGGTGCAGGAGAAGAACTAGGCCTAGGATAGCAAGAAATCAATGAAAGGTACCCATATCTGTAACAAACCAGTACCTAAACAATGAAGCTTAATGTATTAAGTAATTCAATTTTGACCCGATGATAACCAAATTGTAGAAGTAGACTAAAATCTTCTTATGTGCCTTTCATATATGTGCCTTCATTTTATTTTAATGGTGTACTGCAAGGAAAAAAGGAGAGGTCTAGGATATTAATTGGCTTTGAGTTTGTTTTGGAACAAGTAATTTAGTAGAGGTATGTCTCTGATTGGTTTTCCCAGTGCTATAAAATGGAGTTTGAATTTATTTGTTTGGTATATGGATTTATAGTTTACTGAGCTGGGGTTGTTTGTTACTTGCAAGGAGTTTACAGATTGGTTCAATAATTCGTAGGTGTGTTATGCACTATATTGTACAAGAGTGTTGAAACCTAGAATGAGAGCAGACTATTTCTGTCAAATTCATTTCAGCCAATTCCTTTTCTTTTGAATGGTCTTGAATCTTGCTCACTGCTTTCAAATAGTTCCCAAATTTTGTTCATAGGATTAATTTTCTAGGGTTTTGGTAGGAATTGGAGCAGCTACATGTCTTGCTTGACATGTATAGTCACAGAATTTGTAAGTGGGTTCTCAAGAGTGTACAAGAGTGTTGAAATCTAGAATGGGACCAGACTATTTCTGTCAAATTCATTTCATCCAATTCCTTTTCTTTTGAATGGTCTTGAATCTTGCTCACTGCTTTCAAATACTTCCCAAATTTTGTTCATTAGATTAATTTCCTAGGATTTTGGTAGGAATTGGAGCAGTTACATGTCTTGCTTGACATGTAGTCACAGAATTTGTAAAATGGGTTCTCACCATTTTGTAGTCTTGAGTTTAGTTTAATAGGTCAATCTATGTACGTAGAAGCTTGATGTCTATCTGATTGGTTTAAAAGTTCATGTTCATTATTTGCAGGTGCCAACTCTGAAGCACAATGAAAACAATCACGGACATATCTTTATCAGTTGAGGTAATATTACATTTTGTTAACAAAAGGAAAATAAACGCTAGATGAATTGGTTAGTTTTGGGCATGTCTAAATATTACCTTTTTTGTTTTCATTTCGAATATGATGGTTGTTTACCGGATATTTACTTTGTCTCTATGTTTGCAGTTTTTACTTCTGTTGACTCAGGCACCTTCTGCAAGGACATTTAGAGGGTTTGCTATTTTTCCCCCATTCCATCTGTGCAGCATATCATACAGTCAGATAAGGTTTTGATTGTTTTGCCTTCAATTCACTTGATGCTGGCCATCACGATATAATTTTCATTAGATATTCATGTTTTGTTCATGGAAATTGACTATCACGATATAATGAAAATGAAAAAAAATGATCATATAGCTTCCTAGGTTTATTTCCTTATTTCCTTATCTGCATTTTGTGTTTCTGTAAGTAATATGTATAAAGAAGTACATAGTATATACAAGAACAGGAAACAAGGTTTCACCCTAAATATATTTAGTTTCAGCACATGCAATTTGATATAGTAGAGATAGAGTATTGCTAGCCTTTGGTCATCCCTAACTAAGCAATGGATTGTATTGTCAGGTTGCTAAAATGAATATTTATTGAATTGACCACAACAATTCATATGCATCTTCAATTCGGTTCATGTACTGAGTTGTGTGAACATTTGAATTTTATGGATTTTTTGGCACGTGCAGGCTACTGCGTTTCTGAATCTTGGTTGGGAAAGAAGCTAACTTGAGTTTTTTGCCATTGGATCAACTATATTGTTACCAGTTGATGAAGAGGTACTTGATTTCAGATTGAGATCCGAGTATGCTCAATTAGTGTCAGGGCTCTTTACTAACAAAATTTCTGTTTATTGTAGGTTCCAATAGATAGAAGACAATTTCTTTATTCAATTTATTTTCCTTCTACTTGATTGAAAGGTTTATATGCTCCTTTTTCAATTCTCATAAACATTGATGAAGCTTATTTTACAGCCTGGTGGAAAAAATTTCAATTCTCACACCGTAGATTTTTCAATCGTTTTGAGAATTTATTATTTGCTAGTATTTTGGAAGTTTAGATATTTGGACTGACATTCAGTTTGTGACTTTTTATTTGGTTGAAGTTGTATAAGACTAGATTTGTGTTGTTATTTGGATTGAACCTTTAAATTTTGGGGTCATAAATATATTGGTAGAAGCTCATTTCCAACCGTACCAACCGAGTACCAACCATACCAATTAGTTGGTATAAACGTTGAATTTTTTATATCAATTATATGATTGGTACATAGTATTAAGAAAATAAAGTTGATATACCTATAAATCTAGCCCTATCAACAATTAAAGTGGTTAGACTCCTGTAGTCCCCTTGATAATTAAAAAAAATTGAGATTCTTCAAGGAAAAAAGGGCCCAAGCGAGCTAGGTGGAGCGGTTGCGGGCCGGGCGGATCAACTTTAATGTTAATCCTTTTAAAACGAAATTTGTAGAACCCTCAACCTCGAATGAGAGCGTGAAATTGAAAATCCATGTGGACCTCTTAGTCAGGTCATATTCTACAGCCCAATTCACGAGCCCGATTGAGCTGTAATTTGGGCTACATTCTCTAGTTGGGTCCGAGGTTCGACAATCCATCAACCTAGATTTCTTAATGGGCCTAGGCATCACCAACCCTGGACCATCCTCAATAGCTTCCAAAATTGGATGCTGTGCTGTTTATCTGCTCCTGTTGCCCACTATGGAGGTTGACTTCTTTTGTCCCTCAGTCGTGACATCTTTGATCTTTCTTCTTTCTAACAATATCAGATCGTAACACAAAAATGACCACAAAAATGTCAGTAAGCGTTTTCTCTGTGTAACTCTATTTAAGGGTGTCGTGCTAAGATTCCCTCACGATGTGGCAACCAACAGTCATGGTAGGCTTTCCCTTCTCTCTCTTTCTCTCTCAAAAAAAAACTTTCCTTTCTAGTTTTGTTTAAGATAAACCCAGATATTTTGTTTGATGTTGATGCGATTTGTGATTTGTATTGTTTGTTTGGATATTTTGGCCCCGCAATATTACGTACCAAAAGTCAATGTTATTGTGTGATGGGTTGGGGGCATTGGAGCCCATAATGCTAGGCGTTGCCATCAAAGGCGATAGTGGATTTGGGGTGGTTAAGGTCACACTAAACTTGCAATTTGTATTTAATATCAATATCTTGTATTGATAAATGAGAAAGACTTCTATTCTTGTTTGTGGTGATCGACATGTTTTTATATCTTATATGTTTTCTTGTATGTATTTGTTTACATCTTGATGATCGAAAAACACGTGATAATTTAATACCACATATTTAAATCATGTTTCTAAAAAAAACTTTAAATCACAATAGTAAAGAAAATGAGATACAAATTAGGAGGTGAAATGGTAAGTAGGCAGATCTAACAATTGTGTTAATTAAGGATATTAATTGGCTTAATTTAAAAAAACTCAGTTTTAAATAAACAATCTTAATAAGCAATCTTTAACGTTTTTTTACATAAAAGTTTAGGTAAGAGGGAGGCTTCCATACACTACCAGGATCAGGACAAACCCTGCGACCTAAGTTCTGAGGCTTCCGGATTTCTGACTGGGGAGGGGAATTTCATCCACGTTTGAGAGGGGTGTCACCCTCCTTAAAGGCTCGGAGACATGCTCCCTTGTATGAGTTTACATCTCAAGTCCGCCCCAACCCTCGTTGACATTTAACGTATTTTTTTAAATCATAGCTATTTAAATCAAAAATGTAAAATAAATAATTTTTAAAATTTTATCATTATAAATTATTAGAATAACTGAATATCACTGTTTGGTATTGAGGTAACGAACCTCCTCCTCTGTAGATATTCTAACTAACTCTTTCTGCCACCAATCCCGTAACGCTGAAAGACAGGCCCCCCTTCCCAATCATTCAGTAAGAAAATAAAGTCGTAAATTTCAGAGCAGACAAAATTAGTGAGAGTGAGGAGCCACTTAGACGTTACCGACAGTAGCGACGATACCCCACGCCAGCCAGCCAGCCAGCCCTGCCGTTTTTTGGATCACTCCAACTCCATTCCATAGCGCCTTTGCTTGCCCCCAAGAATAAATGCCTTTCTCTCTCTCCTCTTCTTTTTGATTACAATCTTCAATCCCACTCCTACTGTGTGACCTCCTCACACAAAGAATGTGATTAGTCCACCCATTTTCTTTTTTTCTTGTTTTTTGTATTCTTCAAGTTTCTGTGGTCTGAAGGCAGATTCAAGATGGGTATTCTGAGTTCTATTCTGGGTTTTTGTGGCTTTGGGATTGGTACTTCTATTGGGATCGTGATCGGTTACTACATGTTCATCTACTTCCAACCTACTCATGTCAAGGTTCCCTTCTCTCTTTCTTCCTCATCCTTCTAGTTCTTCGATGATTTTGCGCTTAGTTTGGTCAAATTCCATCTATGATGTCTTTTGTTTTGTTAGTTGTAGAATTATGAAAGCAAATTAGTCTAAGCTTGTATATGAAAGTTGCATTTCCTTTGTGAATTTGTAATTGATGATGTTTGTATGTAAAATCAGGATCCTGTGATTCGTCCTTTGGTTGAGCAAGACACCAAATCGCTGCAACGGATGCTTGCTGATATCCCCTTGTGGGTCAAAAACCCTGACTATGATCGTGTATGTTCGTTTTCGAAACTTAGCGTTTAATATATGTGTGATCTGTTTAATTTGTGGTGTTTGGATAGTATGAGAGAGTGCTGGTAATTTTGTTTCTGTGTAGCTCGACTGGCTCAACAAGTTTGTTGAGATTATGTGGCCTTATCTGGACAAGGTATGTGTTTGCATATCTCTGTTATTACTAATGTTCAGGGATTCTTTGGTTGACTATGTTGAGTGTCTCTTACATTTTTGTACTGGTTCAATTTGTATCAGGCGATTTGCAAAACTGCAAAGACCATAGCTAAGCCCATTATTGCTGAGCAAATTCCGAAGTATAAAATTGACTCTGTTGATTTTGAAGTACTTACACTGGGCAGTCTGCCACCAACTTTTCAAGGTTTGGTTCATTCTTCTCTCTCTTGAGTCTTTTCTGCTCTCTAGGATGCCATAGACTAACAAACACAATCGTGCACACAACTTTACAATTGTTATCCATCTTTTTGATATCATCTCTCATTGATATGATTCTTATCCCTTTCTCTGTTGTTTCTGTGGAATTAAAGAATGATACAAGATGTATATGCCTTTATTATGTTTGGTTGTTTTACATAGTTTTGTTTTCCCCTGCTCTGAATTCTATTGTGTTGGAGTACTCATAGTGGTTCACTTATGCCAGGAATGAAAGTTTATATCACTGGTGAGAAGGAATTGATTATGGAACTATGCTTGAAGTGGGCAGGAAATCCTAACATCACTGTTGCAGCTAAAGCATTTGGGTTGAAAGCCACGGTTCAGGTGCTTGCCTTTGTGACAGCTTAAGGAAACTAGTATCTTTTATGCACGTACAGACGCACACACTCGTACACGTACAACATAATACTTGTCAGCAAAGTAAGGAGAAGATTTTTTGTTGAAGTAAAGGTTTGAACGGACCACTAATTCTTTGGATTCTCTCAGGTGGTTGACTTGCAAGTCTTTGCGTCCCCACGTATCACCCTGAAGCCTTTGGTTCCGTCCTTTCCTTGTTTTTCGAAAATCTTTGTTTCTCTTATGGAGAAGGTAATGATTCCAGTTTCATACTTCTAATATACCTGATTGTTGAATAGAAGAAAAGTTAGTTATTCGCGAGATATGTCATCATTATTATAAATCTACATATGCAGCCTTCTCAGGAGTCAACAATGTGTAGTGTAAAATTCAAATTAGTATCACGAGAACCTCATTTTAATTTGGTAGGCGTAATTCCTATAATTCTAACAGATCTATGCTTGGATTTGTTGTCCAAGATCCTGCACTTTAAATAGAAAACCTTCGGAGTTTGTATTCTGTTGTGCTATCTGTAATATGGCATTGCTTACTACCATATGTATTATGCTTTTATTTCCATTCTCTACAATTTCATTATGATTGTGCAGCCACATGTTGACTTCGGACTAAAACTCCTTGGAGCAGATGCAATGGCTATTCCAGGCCTGTATGGGTTTGTGCAGGTACTGCTTCTGACTTTTCGCATGGACTTAATTTGTTCTTACATTTATGTCCATGTAATCAATATGTATTATTTTTTTGATGTTTTTTATTAGTCAGTATCTTAACTGTTTCTGTAAGCCTTATACAGAATATAAGATCCATTTATAGTTTGTCATAGAACATTACTATCAGTTTCATTTTGTTGTTGCAGTTTCCTCACTTCTGTTATTGGAAATTATGTTTTATTCCTTCAGGAGCTTATTAAGGAGCAAGTGGCAAATATGTACCTATGGCCCAAATACCTAGAAGTAACTATCATGGATCCCAAACTGTAAGTGGGTTTTCCTGTTTCATTTCAAGTAATCGTCTTCACCATTTGCGACTTATATCAATTTGTTTGATTCTACCAGTGCCATGAGGAAACCTGTTGGTGTACTCACTGTAAAGGTTATCAAGGCCTCAAAACTTAAAAAGAAAGATTTATTGGGAGGAGCAGATCCTTATGTAAAACTCAAGCTGACCGAGGACAAGCTTCCTTCGAAGAAAACAATGGTGAAACACAAAACTTTGAGCCCTGAATGGAACGAGGAATTTCATATGGCTATTAGAGACCCTGGAACTCAAGCATTGGAAATTATAGTTTATGATTGGGAAAAGGTATGGTTCTTTATTTCCACATCTCAAAGAAAGTTGATACAGAATCCCTTAAGCTTCTTCCTGCTTGGTGCATTTTTCGTACTTCTCTACCACCACTTGATTTTTTGATAAACATAGTTAGAAATTAATTAGCAGTTATTTCATCCCTCTCTCATTTTCGAATTTTACCTAGGTTGGCCGACACGAAAAGATGGGTATGAATGTCATTCCTTTGAGCGAGCTTACTCCTGATGAATCTAAAACTATGACTCTTGAGATACTGAAAAACATGGACCCAAATGATGCTCAAAATGAGAAGTCTCGTGGACAGCTTGTTGTTGAACTGCTATATAAACCCTTCAAGGAGGAAGAGATGGCTGAAGATAAGGAAGAATCAAATGAGGTACAAAAGGCTCCTGAAGGAACACCTGAAGGCGGTGGTATGCTTGTAGTTATCGTTCATGAAGCTGAAGATTTGGAAGGAAAGCACCACACTAATCCACATGTGCGATTACTATTCAAAGGGGAGGAGAGAAGAACCAAGGTATATTAATGTCTTTTGTTGATGTCCCCCTTTCATCAGTCTTTTGTTTGCATTTTCTGTATGTTAAATAAGCATAGAGAAGAATGAGGTATAATATCACATTTCATTTGTCAACAATCGTTGTGAAGGCTTAATTGTTGTAGGATTTGCAAAGAAAACCCCATATTTAAGTAGTTTTGAACATAATCATAGAGCTTATTTTCTATGAAGACAACCAGGAAGTCAGTGACCTTATTCAGTGCATTTATTAGTTGATTGTCGCGCTCAAAGTTAGTAGCTTGTATATGGGTCAAAATTGTAAAAATATGCATTCTCGATGTATATGCAAGCAAGTTATCTGACATGCATGTGTATTTACTATATTGAAGTTCTCGGGAAGTTGCTCATAAACTGCTGTTTGAAAGTTTTGAAATGAGTCAAAATTGTAAAAATATGCATTCTCTATGTATATGCAAGCAGGTTATCTGACATGCATGTGTATGTTATATGGAAGTTCTCAGGAAGTTGCTCATAAACTGCTGTTTGAAAGTTTGGAAACGTAGGAGTTCCGAACTATGATGCTGATGCAACAAGAAAATGCTATTAATTTATTTGATTTCACACTTTCAAAGTTTACTTGCCATGGTAATTTGTATGTTTCCTGACAACCATGTTTGGAATTTTCTCAGCAAGTCAGGAAAAACCGGGATCCAAGATTTAACGAGGAGTTTAACTTCATGCTTGAAGAACCTCCTAAAGCTCATGATAGGCTCCATGTTGAGGTAGTAAGCACCTCCTCGAGGATGGGCCTGCTGCATCCTAAGGTACATATTGTAACTACCATAATCTTGTCTTCAACTTTTATTCTTTTGGCAAAAAATTGCTTCATCACGTAAAGGACTTAAACCTGCAAGGATTCAACTGATTTGGATATGGACTTGTGTTTACATACAACCAGCCTTTCAAAAATTGGAAACATATATATAGGGTCCTAATGAGGGATCCCTTTTTTGTTCATTTTTAAGGATAGACTCACACAATTAGATCTGTTTTTTAATGAGTTTAGATGGTTGAAATTAAAACAAAAAGCTTAACACTTATGTCAAACCTACACTGTTCAAGATCATTAAAATAAATTGAAACTTTGGATGTCTTAACGATCACCAAATCACATGAAATTTTATAGAGGTGATTTGCTCTTGTAGCCCAACAAACTGAACGGTGGAGATGTCGAAATTTGATCGGAAAGTTGGTGTAATAACTTATCCCTAGAAATGAACAAAAAAATGGATCCCTCATTAGAAGGATCCTATGTATATATATATACCTATGTATATATATATAGGAAGGTTCAGGTGCGGAAGTCCACATTTTAAAAAAAAATGCGGATTTTTGCAATTTGATCCACTTTTCGATTATGATTTCTCATCTTAACCGTTCATAATGTAGATATATGTGTGTAGATCATCTCTACAAAATTTCATTTAATTTAAAGATCGTTAAGGTATTCAAATATGTGATTTAAAACGGAAAAAACTAACGGTTCCGGTTGAACAGTTTTATTACGTTCATCGTTTTGATTCATTTTGAATGTCTTAATGATCTCTAAATTTGCTGAAATTTTGTAGAGATAATCTACTCACATATATCTACATCGTGAACGATTAGGATGAGAAATCATGAACGAAAAGTGGATCAAAATTGCAAAAGTCCACATTTTTAAAAAAATGCGGACTTCCGCACATGAACCTTCCTGTATATATATGAGGATCCATTCAGAATCTTGTTGAGGACTTTCTCATTAATGGTTTATTACACCCACTTTTTAATCACATTTTTCTATCTCAACCATTCAGTTTATAGGACTATATGAGTAGATCACTTCTATTCAGTCAAATTGATGATCGTTAATAGATCAAATCAATGGATGGTCCAAATATGTCAAACATGAACGCCTTAACGATTTTCAATTTGTATGAAAATTTGTAGAGATTATCTACTCATATATATCTATAAACTAGACAGTCGAGATTTGAATATGCTATCGAAAATAAGGTGAAATAAAAAGTACTCAACTAGTCCTCAACAAGGTCCTTAATAGAACTTCTCCATATATATATATATATATATATATATATATATATATATTGTAAAACCTAATATATGTATGGTAAATTGAATTTTAAACAAAGTTTACTGTCCAAAATTGGAATTATACAAGTGATGCTGTAAGACTGATTTTGATGCATTTACGTCGAGCAGGAGAATCTTGGATATTGTGATATAAATCTGGCGGATGTTGTTAGCAACAAAAGAATCAATGAGAAGCACAATCTGATTGACTCCAAGAATGGAAAGATTCAATTGGAGCTGCAGTGGCGAACAGCTTGAGGGGGTATTGCAGCCGGAGATGGACAGAGGATGAAAACAGTCTATTTTCCTAGGTTTGAAATGAATGTAGGTTTCACACAAACTTGTTGGTTTAGGTTCAATTGGTTTCTTGTTGATATATAATTCCAGGCACAAGACACTTTGTATCTAGTTGGGAATTATTCCGCGAGTTTATGTTTATGTTTATGTTTATGTTTATGTTTATGTTCATGTTCAGATCATGCTCTGCCGTTGTTTTTGTGAATTGTCACGTACCACTACTTGAAATACATGTGAATTTGTATGGATGTGCTTGAAATTTACCATCTTTTCTCGGAAACTGGATTTGTGATGGCAAAACTGGCTCATTTTACCCTTTAGACCAAAGTAAAAAAGAAAATGCTCACAACGGATGTGACCTTTGGCTAACTTCACACACTACTGCTCTAGTTGATTGACACGGATACTGGGGTAAGAATATTTCATCATCATGAAAATCTTGAACAAGGAGGGTGGCAAATCAATAGCCATTCATCCAAACATCAGTTGTCTATTTACCAACTGGTGATTCTTTCCTGATTCCCTAGTTTTGGTAAAAGCCTATATAGGCTTCGGCCTTTTGCTACATTTTACATTTGCCAAGTAAAAACCTAGGCCATCATTGCTTTACTGTATTTCACCCATCTCAATGCTACACAGATCCTAGAACCCGCTGACCAAGAAATGAATCACATCATGAAGATTGCTAAGGGCTTTTGCTCACTAGTCACTACCAAGCAGTATGTATATTTCTGACCCCCTCAACAAAAAAACAATTTGTACATTTTAAGAGGGTTTTAAGGATTATTATTTTGTTAAGGGATAGTTAAAGATTTTTAAATTAATTTTTATTGAGTTTGCATTAATAGGATTAGTAGTTTGATCAACGCAAAACTGAAACTGTTAGTCAAATTCGTCGGTTAAGAATTTGGTTAAGATCTTAGCCGACGAGTTGTCGTCAGTAAAGACTCATCGACTATGACTTCAGTCGACGAAATAAAAATGGTAGTCGGTTATAATTTAAAACTTAACAGATGACTTATTTTTCTATTTTTCATCGGCTAAAGTAAGACTAAATCCGATGAAATAAATTATCGTCGGCCTTGACTTAAGACTTTGGCCGACGAAATATAAATATTTCGTCAATCAAAGTATTTAATAAAAAAATTAAAAAATAACTATAGCAGACGAAATATACTATAATTCGTCGGTTAAATATTGAAAAATAAAATAAAAAATATAACCAACGAATTATAGTACATTTCGTTAGCTAAATACTACTATAGCCGACGAAATAAGTCATATTTCGTCGGCTAAACCTTGAAAAAAAATTAAAAAAAATACTATAGCCGACGAATTATGGTAAATTTTTTCGGCTATAGTACTTTTTATACTAAAAAACAACAAAATTTCTAAATTACCATCCAACCAAGCTGCAAATTACACAAACAATTTCATATAACCAACAACATCATCAAAAGTGGTCTAAACGTTTTTCATTATTATAAATTGTTCATAAAACTTTATAAAATCTATATCATCTAAATCTATATCTGTGTCAGGAGGAGGTTGTTGTTAAGGAGGTTGCGGCGGCTGTGGTAGGGGAATAGACGTAGGCATAGGCGGAGCCGGAAGTCCTTGAAGCTGGGCAGCTGAAAACTCTTGCAAGTACTGGAACATCTGCTGCTGCTGTGCCTGGTTGGTGACATATATTGCCGCATTATACTACTGTAAAGCGACAATATAGGTTGTATGGGCGGCTTGCTGTTCCTGTAGCATCTAAACTTTCGCCTCTAGCTGAGTCGTTCTGCTGCTAGTCGAGGCTGCCTTTTTTTGAAATCTGGGAGTGGTCTTCAGTACCCCCTCACCCTTCTTTCCTAGACCCCGGCAGTAGAAGTTATTTTCTCGCGGTGGGAATGTTGTGCCCATTATCCTCGCCCCAACCCTGAGATCCGAAGTGTCTATCCGAGACATGGCTTCAGACATGTTTTCCTCCTGCGTGTCTGGTCATGTCTTTCTCACTATAGCAGTCATCACCTCGTCACTAGTTTGCCTCACTTTCACCTAATTGGATAGAAAAAAATAATTAATTAACATTATGAAATATATATATATATATATAATTTAAAAAATTTGAAAACGTAAAACGACTTACAATATCCTCTTGGACGTCAGGATATGTCTTCTCATATGTATAGACGTATCGGTTGACTTCTGTATGTTCCCTAGCCGCCTCGTCCATCAACGATTCGAACGGTCTAGATCAGGCATGATGGTTCCTTGTGTTGTGTTGTCGGTTCTGAGCGTTAACCCAGGAAACGGCCTACAAAGAAAAAAATGAAATATTAGTAAAATATTTTAAAACGTAATAATTAATAACAATATAAGAATTTTTTTTAATAACCTGTTTATGAGGGTTGTTGAATTCTGAAATCAGAAGCCAACACCACTGGTACTTCCTGAACTGGAACTCAACAGGGGTACCAGAACGTGCGTTTCCATGCGTAGTCCAGTAGGTCCGCAACTCGTTCTTCCACTCCTTGTACATACAGATACCATAAAAAAATTATAAATATTATTAATTACATATATAATTTTCTATGTTCATAATTTTCTATTACATATACCATAAATTTTCATGGGATACATCCAAGTATAGTGTACTGGACCGGTAAGCAACAATTGCTCGAGAAGATGGATCATCAAGTGCGGCATGATGTTAAAAAAATTTGGAGAAAATATCCTCTCAAATTTACACATGATATAAATAATGTCATCTTGCATTTTCCGGAAGTCAGATTTTGTCACTTCCCGTGTGCATAACTTCTGGAAAAATCTTGACAACGCTACTAACGGCTCCACCACCTGACGGGAAATGAACGATCGAATGAAAATAGGGAAGAGACGTTGTAGCAAAATATGACAGTCATGACTCTTTAACCCGTACATTTTATTGTCCTGAAAGTTTATACACCGGGCTATATTTCCTGCATAGCCTGAAGGATACTTCACATAACTCATCCACATGAAAATTACGTTTTTCTGGTCAGGCTTAACGGTGTAAGGAGTTTGAGGCATTTTTTTCTTCCCTTCTTTCAACCACAGATGTCTTCGTATATCCATTTTTTAATATCAATGCGTGCCTTCGGACCGTCTTTCGTCTTCCCCTCCAAGTTCAGTACTGGTCTCACCACACTGTCGCACACATTCTTTTCTATGTGCATCACATCTAGATAGTGTCTGATCAACAACTTACTCTAGTATGAGAGTTCTCGGAATATGCTCTTATGTGTCCAAAATTTATACCTGTCGAGTCTATCACGTATTGCCGTCACAATATTGGGATGATTGCTGAGCTGTCCAAAATCGTACTCATTCAACACTGCTAAAATTTCTTCCCCCGTCCATCTTCTGGGAGACACACCGTTTTCTACAGTCCCATTAAATGCCTTGTCATCGAACCGCCATTTGTGATCATACAGAAGGAGAGTACGGTGACCCAATCTGCATATCTTGTTGCAATGACTACTGCTCCTCTCATCGCTAAGGCATTATGGACAAGTCTTGTATCCCCTAACAACGTTGCCCGCCAACATCCCACGGGCAGAAAAATCACTGATGGTACTAACAACCATGACATGCATCTGGAACATCTCGTGCATGTACTTGTCATAAGTGGGATGACCAACGTCTCAAAAAACCTTAAGTTTTTCAATAAAGGGTTTCAAATACACATCGAGACACGTCCCTGGATAACCGGGCCTCAGAATCAACAAACTCAACATATTGTATTCTTTCTTCATGCACATCCATGGAGGAAGGTTGTATGGTACCAAAATCACCGTTCATACACTGTGTTGAAGTCTCATGTTGCCAAATGGATTGAACCCGTCGGATGAGAGCCCGAGCCTCACATTTCGGACCTCTGACGCAAAATGAGGAAACTCACAGTTTATATGCTTCCAAGCCTCGTCGTCAGCAGGATGTATAAGGGTATCTTCGTTATGTAATTCCCTATCAGCATGCCATCTCATAGCTTTGGCCATGTGTGATGACATGTACAACCGCTCCAGCCTATCCCTCAATGGGAAATATCGAAGTACATTCACAAGTTTCCTATTGTCTGCAGGAGTCAGCTTATACCTTTCACTCTGATATACCAGACATGCGCCAAGGTCACCAAGGTCATTCCCTTCTGGATCTTTACCCCAGAAGAGACACACAGTCATATCTGTATGCATGGATCTTCATGTAGGAAAGCCCAAGATTTTTCAGGATACATCAGACCTTATGATGAGTGGTAGGAAGACGATGACCGTGTGGCAACATCAAAGCAGTGTATTATAGATAATTATCAACAGTCTTCACGGACGATTTTGTCTCAACTTTAATCTTCATAACGTCCATCACACTTTCAAAAATCGTCTTCTGACAACCAGGGTACACAGGGGTTTGTTGGAAAGTAAATAGTTTGTTGTACTTGTCAATAGCAGCAGTGTTGACAACTCTAGGGAAGGGCTATACCGGCTCATGCATATACTGTCCTTAAGAGCATACACTGCTCTTATAAGGAAACATATCGTTGATGAATGTCGTTGTTGGATCATTGGATGTACTGCCCATCTCAGAAAATTGTCCATGATCATGCGGACCCCTCTGATGATGTTTCACCGTGATATATCCAACATGTGTACTTCTCCCAAAACCCGTTACTCTTCAGGTGCTGCCAAACTTTGTCAATAGTAAATCGATGCATATCGCTGCGACACTGACATTTAATGCATGGGCAATAGAAAATTGTATTCTCGTTAGCATTATCCATCACATATTCAATAAAACTAATAACTCCTTTACCATATCTTTTGTCCCATTTTGGTTTAACTCCTTTACCATATATTCAATAAATCCAACTCTTATCAATATCCTGAAAAGATAACATAATATATATGTATAAACTCTAATTAATTAATTAATTAAAATTTTAAATCATTTAGTATTCTATTTACAGTTAACGTACAATTAATTAATAACAAATTAATAATTAACACATATATATATATACTAATTACTAATTATATAACAATATTATATATCTATTAACATCAATCATAATCAACATATTAATTAATTCATACTATGCATCAACACAATATTATAATTAATATATATATATATCTACTACTTATTAATAACAGCAACTTCATATATATTATTAAATCAAAATCGATCAACTCAAACACACTCAAAATCTAATAATTCAACTAATTAAAACTCAAAATCAATATATATAACTCAAATAAAAATCTTAAATCAACTCAAAATCAAGATATATACACATATACGCATCTATATATAGCTCCACAAACTAATTTTGGATAGATTTCGACGACACCCAACAATTTCGACAACACCCAAACTTTTTCTCCCATTTTTTTTCTTCAAATGAGCTGCTGTGATATGGAAATATAAGGACTTTTTGCCGACGAAATTATATATTTCGTCGGTTATAGTTTACAGACTATAGCCGACGGAAAAAAATTATTTTAGCCGATGAAAAAACATTTCTTCGGCTAAAAATCCACTTTAACCGACAAAAAATAAAAACAGTCCGACGATTTTTTTCAGTCGGCTATAATGTTTATGCTGGTAGTGTAGAATAGAGATAGGAGAACTTTTCAATCCTAATTTATTAATAAAAAAGATATACCGTATAATCAAATAGAGGAACAAGACCTTAAATAAAGTGATAAAACATATAAGAACATATAAGTCAAAACATGAAAAACAAACCAGAGTGCTTAACAAATACGAAAATTTGGGAGACCAATTTAAATTAATTAATTATTATATTCACATTTCAAATAAATTTTTATAATTTAACAGTTGACATTTTAGATCTGTATAAGACCACTTCTACAAATTTTCAACTAAAATGATGATTCTTAAGGAACCGAACTAAATCAAATCAATATATGATCCAAATATATCAAACAAAAATTATTCGAGTTTATAATCAGTAAATTACATTTACAAATGTCTTAAAAAATTCAATTTGAATGAAAACTTGTAGATATGATCTATTTATATAAATCTATAAGTTATACGGTTGAAATGTGATAATAAGATCGAAAAGTGAGATATGACTAAAAGTCTTTAACATTAAAGAACAACAAGCTCTCTAACTCTACCTTATTTATGATCTAAATCTGATTTAAACCATTTTTTCGAAAATTAGTTAAACTTTGGATGTGTTTCACGTGAATATCTGATGCTAAGTTGGGGAAGAAGAAAAATTGGCCCAATTTGAAGCAAGAAGAGACAAAATATGAAGTTTCGTTGTAGCCAAAGCAAGCATGTTTGTTTGTATGGATGGACCTCTATGCAACTCAAGCAAGCGCCTGAGATCCAGAATGACTGAATATGTTTGCAAAAGCGAGTCCTTTCACCCTGTTAACCTCTCTGGCTTTAGCCAGTAGTGGTACACTGGTACCCTTAACATCAACCTGTTCAAGCACCAAGACTACCAAGTACATAATATAGAGAAGATGAAGATGGCCCTCTCTGCCTTGTGGGGTTTTGCTTCTAGCACAACCAACCATTCTTCCAAAAGCAACCTCCAATTCAAGCTTTTGTAAGGAGAATCAGGTTAGAATTTAGATTAGTTTAGGAGGTCGATCCCCTCTAGTAAACCTACTAGACTTGAGAAGAATTGCAATGCCGTGGAGGCTTTGTTCCCGGTTGTGTGCTACTAGAAGTTGACGAAAACAAAGCTTTAGAATTTGTACTTTAGAACAAAAGCAAAACGAATACTAGACTAAAATAATCATCAGCCACTTAAACACAATTACGTCCTAGTCTAACCAGGAAACGTGGCAATTGCCCTTTCCTATTGAAATGCCCCAAAAGGCCTTTTCATTTTGTTGGGAATAATTGGCAATGCTGTTATAAAAAACAATCATCTTTATTCTCTCAATCGCTCACTTGGATTCTTCGTCTAGTGTTCAGAATTCACCCACTCACGCATCCTTTGGAGAATAATGAATCTGTTCTGAAACTAGTGGCATACTAAAACTTGAAGCAAATACTAGTGAGAACTGAGAATCAATACCTCTGTCTTTATCAAAACAATCTTGTGCGGCTCTTGAATTATCCTACCCACTTCAGTTTTCCCATCAACATAAGCACCATAGCGTGAAACTATGCCTTTCAATTTTGGCATCAAAATCACAAAAAAGAGGTCCATATCCTCCATTAAACTCAGCTTTTCTTACAAAGTCCTCCATCCAACAAACGTTTATTTAAACAAAAACCATTGGCCACAATACATGGAAACATTATAAAAAAAACAAGAAGACGCATTATAGTTCAGAATCGAGAATAATTTTACAGCCATCTACCATCTTATCATCGTAACACATTAAGTAGACTCACCACATGTATTGCCATATACTATGTCAGTATGTCAGTTTAATTTCAAATCAGACGATAAACAATTAATGTTCATTCGATGTATTTACACACAAACACGCCGGAACTTTCCGAAAAATATAAGGGTGATTTTGGTAACTATATTAGATTGCAGTAGGGACTGAGGACTGACGGAAGGATCCATACTGGTGAAACAAAACTGAGGGAGTAGCTAAAATACAGAGAGCAAAGAGTGGACTTTTGAGCTCAAGGCCAAAATGAGTCAGGGGAAAACCTTGACCGTCTGGGAAAAGACACAGTCAGTCTTTACTCTTTTCCGGGCCCATCTTCGCTACCAGCCAAAGCCCATTTCATGATCCACATCGGCTTCCGTTTAATCATTTTCTCACCACTGCTGCAAGACAAACTCGCATTTATATCCATCACCATCCAAAAAATTATCACGTAAACAGTAAAAACGTAAAAAAATAAAAGAAAAATAACCACGTGATATCACAACTGGCGGAGCTGACAGGTGGGAGAGAGCAGCAGAGAAGACTCAGAAGAGACAGCTCTGCCCACGGCTACCAACATCATCACGCCGTCAGAAACCACCACCCTATACTCATCGAGACCAGAGAACTACTTAACTCCGTCACTGTACTTTAACCCACACCTTTAACCTTTTTTTGGAAACTTAACTCACACCTTTAACCTGACCAACCACGCAAAATTAACACCGTGAAATAGTACCGTCGGATTAGGACCCCATCCCAAAACTGTCCGGTCATATTTTGACAGACCCTATCGCAACAGCTAGCTTTGGACTTGCCACTCTCTTTCCCACTCTCTATTTTTTCAAGTTAGATAGATAGATACACAGGTTGGATTCTCCTCCCAAAGCTCTGTTTCTTATTATAGGGAAAGGGCTATCCCACTCCCACTCAGATCGCATATATTAATACCAGTACTTGCTTATATCTGAAGAATCATCAACCTCAAACTGAACCTACAGAAACGTACACACACAGTTATGGTAATGTCTACCATTTTTCTTCACAGTATTCTCATCTTCCTTCTCTGCTCGACTTGCTGTGGAAACGGTGATCTTGAAGCGCTGCTGAAGCTCAAAGCCTCAATGATCGGGCCGAAAGGTTCGGGCCTTGACGATTGGAAAACGACGTCGTTGTCTCCCTCGGCTCACTGTGGTTTTTCTGGTGTCATATGCGACCGGTATTTTCGAGTGGTGGCTCTCAACGTGTCGGGTCTGCCTCTGTTCGGCAAAGTCGCGGTTGAAATTGGGCTTCTCACTAAGCTCGTGAACCTCACGATTGCCGACAACAACTTCACGGGAAAGCTTCCGGCGGAGATTGGCAATCTGACGGCTCTGAGGCATTTGAACATTTCCAACAACGTGTTCGCCGGGAAATTCCCTGGAGAAATCACGCGCCGGATGACGGAGCTGGAAGTCCTCGACGCCTACAACAACAACTTCACGGGCCCACTCCCCGTCGAGCTCATCAGCCTAAAAAATCTCAAACATCTTCACCTGGGCGGGAACTACTTCACCGGCCCGATTCCCGAGAACTACTCCGAGATTCTGAGCCTGCAGTATTTGGGCCTCAACGGAATCGGGCTCACCGGAAAGTTCCCGGCCAGTTTGTCACGTTTGAAGAATCTGAAAGAAATGTACGTCGGGTACTATAACTCTTACGACGGTGGAATTCCGCCGGAGATAGGGTCGTTGAGTTCGTTACGGGTTCTCGACATGGCCAGCTGTAATCTCACCGGCACCATTCCAATCAGCCTCAGTAATTTAAAGCATTTGCATTCTCTGTTTCTTCAAATTAACCAGCTCACCGGTTTTATTCCTCCTCAACTCTCTGCCCTGACTAGTCTCATGTCTCTTGATCTTTCCATAAACCTGCTCACCGGAGAGATACCGGCGACGTTTTCGGAGTTGAAGAACATTACCCTGATCAATCTGTACAAGAATAATCTCTACGGCTCCATTCCCAGATACGTTGGCGAGTTTCCTTATCTCGTGGTGCTTCAGATATGGGAGAACAATTTCACTACTGAGCTGCCGGAGAATCTCGGCCGCAATGGGAGGCTCAAAGATCTCGACGTCACCTCAAACCACTTCACCGGGCTGATTCCGAAGGATTTGTGCAAGGGAGGGATGTTGAGGAATCTGATTCTGATGGATAATCACTTCTTTGGTCCCATTCCTGAAGACCTTGGCCAGTGCAAGTCGCTTATCAAGATTAGGATGAATCGAAACACACTCTCGGGGACTATTCCGGCGGGGATGTTCAGTTTGCCTAATGTGATTATGATCGAGCTCAATGATAATAATTACTTGTCTGGTCAACTTCCGGCGCAAATGTCAGCAGGTTTACTCGGAATCCTGGGACTTTCCGGGAATCAAATATCCGGGGAAATTCCACCGGCCATTGGTAATCTGAAGAATCTACAAACGATTTCTCTTGAAATGAACAAGCTTTCAGGTGAAATTCCAATGGAGATTTTCAATCTGAAATCATTGGCGAAGATCAACATCAGCGACAACAACTTGAGCGGTAGAATTCCGGACACGATTTCTCAATGCTCCTCCTTAACTTCTGTTGATCTTAGCAGAAACAACTTGGTTGGAGAAATTCCCAAGGGAATTGCAAAGCTGAAGGTTCTGAGCATTCTCAATTTCTCTCGAAATCATCTCAGCGGTTCAATTCCTGTTCAAATTCGCAACATGATCAGTCTCACAACTCTTGATCTCTCCGATAACAATCTCAGCGGGAAGCTCCCATCCGGCGGTCAGTTTCCTGTGTTCAGCAACTCGTCCTTTGCAGGAAACCCCTTGCTCTGTTTGCCACACAGTGTATCATGCCCGGTTGTTCGAACCCGCAAGTCATTTGGTACCTCCAGGGTGGCTCTGATCATAATCGGACTCTCTACCATTCTGCTATTCCTACTGATCACCGTTTACAAAATGAGGAGGACAAAATTTCAGAAATCCATGGCTTGGAAGCTGACCACGTTTCAGCGGCTCGATTTCAGAGCAGAGGAGGTACTGGAGTGTTTGAAAGATGAAAACATCATAGGCAAAGGCGGTTCCGGAGTAGTCTACCGCGGCTCAATGCCGGACGGCGTTGACGTGGCGATCAAACGGCTAGTGGGGCGGGGAACAGGACGAAACGATCACGGATTTACCGCCGAGATAAAGACATTAGGACGAATCCGGCACAGGAATATCGTTAGGCTGTTGGGGTTCGTGTCAAACAAGGACACGAATTTGTTGCTGTACGAGTACATGCCTAATGGGAGCTTGGGGGAGGTGTTGCATGGGTCAAAGGGAGGACATTTGCAGTGGGACAGGAGGTACAAGATCGCCGTGGAAGCTGCCAGAGGGTTGTGCTATCTCCACCATGACTGTTCACCTCTGATTATTCACAGGGATGTTAAGTCCAATAACATCTTGCTCGACTCTGACTTTGAGGCCCATGTTGCTGATTTTGGGCTCGCTAAGTTCCTTCAAGATGCCGGAGCTTCCGAGTGCATGTCTTCCATTGCTGGTTCCTATGGTTACATTGCTCCAGGTACATGACTTCTCCTTCCATCTCCTAGAGGTTTATGTAGTTTTGGGTTCCACATGAAAATGGTATCATTTTAATCAAAACGGTACATTTTGTGTTTTGACTTTAGATTTAATTAATTCAATCTGATATTCATTTTGAATGATACAGAGTATGCATACACATTGAAAGTGGACGAGAAAAGCGATGTGTACAGCTTTGGTGTGGTTCTGCTGGAGCTAATTGTTGGGAGGAAACCTGTAGGGGAATTTGGCGATGGTGTTGACATTGTAAGGTGGGTGAGGGAGACTGCATCGGAGCTCCCTCAGCCGTCCGACGCAGCAGCAGTGCTCGCCGTGGTGGATCATAGGCTCAGTGAATACCCCTTGGCTGGGGTCATACACCTTTTCAAGATCGCAATGATGTGCGTCGAGGATGAAAGCTCTGCAAGACCTGCAATGAGGGAAGTGGTTCACATGCTCACTAATCCGCCGCGCTCTGCTCCAAACCTACTCAACCTTTAGCACTTTGCTACATTGGCGCTCTCTTCCACTTTGATGCTTTTGAGTAAATAAGAAGTCTGCAGAAAGTAAAATAATTTTGTGCTGAGAGTGTAACCAATGGTGTTCAACAACCGTTTTTGATTGATATGGCTGGACTAAGAAGAATGTTGGTTTGGTGCTTTTCACGGAGATTGATCCGTGTTTTTCTTTTGTTCACTTGTAAATTACTGGTTTTCCGTGTTAAGAAAAATGTAGTATAACTGTATGAATGTGTTGTTTTCTTACGGCCATCGACGTGCAATTCAACAAGGAGAAAATCCTAGCGATTGGTCTTGTGACGTTAACTGAATGGTAGTATTATTTATTCTAATAAATTAGAGACATTCCAACCCTAACAAACCTCTTGCCCTTTTAGAAAACCCTACTTCCTATCACACGCGCTTCAACCCTCTCGCTGTCTCTTTAGCACTCGTGTGCAACAATGGGTGCATCAGGGGTGCGGCACCAGGGATGTTGCAGGGTTTTTTTTCAATGTTGTTCTTTAGGGTTAAAGACACTAAAGACACCTTTTGGAGAAACTCTAACGTAATTAGGAATAAAGAATCAACATATTATTTAATGATACAAGTCATTTAATATAGAGGCTTACAAAGTCTTACAATGAAACATGTATAGATATCTTATAATTAGAAAATATGAATACTAGACCAAGACACACACACACGTGTCAAATTTTCTTGAACAAATTCAAGCATTTAGTATATTTTATTCTTAAAAAAAAGCATTCGTTATATTCTCTGGGCCTATAATTCTCATTTCGGCGCAGCTCGTTTTCTTTTGGGCCCAGGGGCTAATCATACGGACTACAAAGGGGTAACAAGTAATTGTGCCCCTCATTCCATTTCGCCAGAACCAGCTTTTCAATTTCAAAACCCAAACATTTTTAGCGCTAAGCGCAAAGGCAAGAAGGGAGAGAGAGGGGTGGAGACGAAAGCCAACACCGATCGGCGCCAAAACTATGGACCCCACAATCCTGGACCAGTGTCCATCCACGGTGACGGTGCGGCGTAACCCTCACCGCAGAGCGAGGCCGTTAACTACTCCGGCAACCGCAGGAATTCCAACTCCGTCATGTACTGTGCCTAAAGCAGGCTGGCCTAAAGTCCCTTTCCCGACGGAAGAGATCCTCTCCATGGACATATCCAACCCGAAACCCGACCCGGAGAATCTCCGAGTCTTCCTCCGAATTCGACCTCTACTGAAGCCCACGGACAAAAGGAGCGGCGTCGCCGGAGATTCGAAGGCCAGATCCAAGAACGTGTGGCCGCAAAACCCTAGGAACGTGGCGAGAGAGCAACAGAAGAAGAAGAAGAAAAGCCCTAGCGAGGTCTGTGTCAAGGTGAACAGTGCTCGCTCGGTGACGGTGTCGCCGCCGCTAGCCTTGCAGGAGCCTAATCGGCTCAAGTCTGAGGTCTACGATGGCTTCTCACACGTCTTCTCCCCAGATTCCTCTCAGGTTTTGCTTATCATTTCCGATTTTGCTAGTTTCCTGAGTTTGAATTTTGATTTTAGTAGTTTTTTTGCTTATGGAGATAATCAGCATTTCTTAATTTGTGTGATTGTTGATAGGAGGAGGTGTATGAGACGATGGTGAAGCCTCTGGTAGAGGATTTTTTGAAGGGGAAGAGTGGAATGTTGGCAGCAATGGGGCCTAGTGGCTCCGGCAAGACTCATACAGTCTTCGGTTGCCCCAGGGAGCCTGGAATGGTACCCCTTGCGCTTCAACACATATTCAAGCGAGCTCCGGGTAGCAGTACTGAGTCTCCGAGGTATGAGGTCTTATTTGCACACTATTAGTGCTTTTGCTGTGTGTTTGTTTGATTCGTGGTGTTATTGATTTGGAATATTTGCTAAATTTTGCTAGGTCGTTTTTCATATCAGTGTTTGAAATAAGTACCGAAAGAGGTAAAGCAGAGAGATGGATTGATTTATCTCCGAATGGGGGTGAAATAACCATGCAACAATCCAACCTGAAAGGCCTACAAGAGGTTTGAGTACAATCTTTGATGTTTTTTTGGCTGTGGTTGAATGTCTGAAATGACCAGCAGTTACTTTATTTTGTGAACAGATAGCCATTTCTGATGCTCGACAGGCAGAATCTTTAGTTGCTCAGGCAATGCAAAAACGTGCCACAGCAACAACAAATTCAAACAGCCAGTCAAGGTGCATGATTGCTATATTTTAGCTATTCAGCTTATAGAAATCTTTCTTTTCATAAATAAACTTGCTATGTTATTAATGTGCTTAGGTGACTACACACATTATCATATTATGTTCGTTTATTTTGTACTTTCTTTCATCTCTGCTAGCCGGTCCCAGTGTATTATTAACATTCGAGGTATTGCTGACAAGTTTGATGGAGAGGATAACAATAAGACAAATGAAGTTGTCCTGAGTATTGTTGACCTTGCTGGAGCTGAAAGAGAAAAGAGAACTGGGAATCAGGTTTGGCTTTCTTTTTGTTCATTTTAATATTTTGTTCAAACTAAGGTCGTGGTAGAATGTTTTTTTTCCTACTAATATTAAATTTGGTGCAGGGAGCAAGATTGCTAGAAAGTAATTTCATCAACAACACATCAATGGTTTTTGGCTTGTGCCTGAGAGTATGTAATGATAACTCTGATAGAAATTGTCTGCTTAAAAAGAACCTCGAGACCTTTATTTGTTTTCTTCACTCTGTTTCTTTCTCAATGTCTATGTATGTGTGCCTGCGTAGTCATTCTCTTATTTTTGGTGTTTCAGTCCTTACTGGAGCATCAGAAGAACCCTAAGAAGCCAATGCAAAAGCACTTTCAGAACTCATTGGTAAGGTTTCCTTTACTTGTTCTATATTACTTGTCAGTAGTCTTCCACTGGCTCTACCTTCATTCTCTTTCATCCTTAGTGTTACCACACAGACACATACATTAGGATTAGATATGGATGATATGTGTAGTTAACTCAATTGTATATCTTTTATTGCATCCATTTGAAATAGTGTTAGACATGGTCTTTTGAGGCCTTATGATATCTTTGGTCCAATTGCTTAGGATTACTGTTACTGATGCTATGATCTCTGGACAGTTGACCAAGTATTTGAGAGACTATTTGGAAGGCAGGAAGAGGATGTCATTGGTATGTTTCTTTTTTCCTTCTCTTGTTGAGTGTTTACAGAAACCTCGGATTTTATTGTGTTTCAGTTTTCTTTGAAATTATTTCTTGTTATTGATTTGTTACTATTACAGATCTTAACAGTAAAATCAGGAAAAGAAGATTATCGTGATACATCTCACTTGCTAAGACAGGCTTCACCTTATATGGAAATCAAGTACAACTTTACAACACCCTGAATTTGTCTTTCAATTTTTATTAGCATTTGTTAATTCTGTTATATTCTATGTGCAGGTTTAATAATGCTGAAGACCCTTCAGATATTCCTAACAAACGGCATATACAGTCTTTGTCTAGAACTGAACACCATAAAAGAATGAAATTAACAGGTTCTGAGTCATGTATGGTATGTCTTGTTTTTGAGTTGTTGACCATATATCTTGTAAATAGTAATTAATCTCATAATTCAATTGGCAGATTTAGAATAATTTTGTTTTTCCATTATGTTTCTTTAAATGATTCCTTTGAAATGGCAAAATCCTAACATATTGTTTTTCGCTGGGTTTCAGATTGAACAAGAGAAAAGCATTGAAACTGAAACTGGAGTAACCAAGGAAGGTACTGTATGTTTGGTAACTTACATTGGTTTACCTTTTTTTTCATCTTTCTACTCTGTAGCCTTATTTCCTAATTATCTTTTTGGTAGTGCTTAATACTTGCTAGTTTTGTTACAGTGGCACAAAGAATCTGCAAGTTGGAAATGAGTGGTGGTCCAAAACCATGTATTGTTGATGCCACAGATGGAGAGAGAAACCAACAGATTATGCAGAGTTTTGCTAAAACTATATGGAATGTTTTGAAGGACTATAACGAAAAACTAAAGGTAATAAAGAGTCTCATACATTCAATTCATGCAGTTACTTAGTAGATTGCTTTCCTATCATCGAGTCTTTAATTTTGATTCCCATATGTTGATCAATCTGAGGCCTGTTTATTCTATACTTCGGGTGACTTTCCTAACTAGCTTAGTTTTCATCTTTTTTTTCCCAAAAGAAAATGTACTCATCAGTTCTGGTCATAAGCAGGTGGCGAATAATGAAATCAAGACTCTGAGGGAAAGTCTCATGACTGAAAAAACAAGACATCTTGTGCTGGAAAAAGAGCTGACAGATATCAAGTCCTGCTGCACATGCTCCCACATAAAAACCAATGTTGATCAGGTATGATGGAATTTGCCATTTAACTCTTAGCTTCCACATAGTGTTCATTTTCGTGCTAGAATAGTACATATAGTGTGATAATTGTTTTCTGCACGCATTGGGTGCTCAGGCTTCCTATTCAGGCAGATGTGACAACAATGGCAGACCCAAAAGATTGGACTCGATTTCAAAAGAGGATGACAAAATTTGTTCTGAGGTGCAGGTGAGAAGCCCACTTAAATTACCCCTTTTATAGTATTTGGCCAACTAAGCCAACCCAAGTTCTCTGTAAACTACGTATTATAGTTTGTTAAATGCATCTTTTAAAGGAAAAGTTGGAATACTTTGGATCTGCATTTCAAGCTAAAGATTATAGTTATTTTAGTCTTTGGCTGAGGGTATCAAGGTGTAGATTTATGGTGCCTGGCTCGTACCTCCATGTTTCCTTTTAAAAAAATTTAGAACCTTTTGTTTGGTTTTTACTCGCAGGGCTTTGGTTGTGTTGACAATGAACCTGAGGTTAATGCCGCTATAATTCAGAGCCATACTGATGAAATACAATCTGATGCTACTGTAAGCCAAAGATAATTTGTACTTTTAGTTGTCTTATTTTAAGGTAATGCCTTAGACTGAGTGGCATACTTTCCTGATAAAGGTGAAAACTACGGATGTTGGTGATGATAGTAATCCGTGCCTTGGACCTGGAAACACAGACCACTGGACTCACCAGGTACAACTGACGAGAGAAGATTAGTGTTATTGCCTTAGTGATCGACATTGAAGATGCTTAAAATTGAAAATAACTGTTGTCTGATGTATTAAACAGATATGCAAGGGCCTGTCTGGCAGTGGACATGTTGTGGAAGATGGGTGTGAGCCTAAATGTGTGCAAATAGAGGATAGTTGTCATGATGCAGGCATGGCAGGTTAGATTCAAAGAGTTTAAGCTGCAAATGCATATCATTTTGTAACCATAGCTTTGTGTATGATTTGGAACAGTTTCTCCAATAGTCCCATGCTGCTGGTCCTGCAGTCATGGTTGGGTTTCATCAAAAGAAAACTAATTGTTTTGGTCAGGAATTTTTCTTTGAGAGATTTTAAACTATAAATGATTCAGTAATTAAACATTAGTGGCTTTCAGTTAGGTTTTTTTTTATTTTATTTTTTATTATTTTTATTATAGGATTTAAAACCTTTGTGATGTTTCTTATTTCAAAGGTTCTTTTTCAAACAGTCATGATCTAGCATATCAAAATTCATTTGATACAGGGATGTAATGATCTACTTCTAGTGTTATCTGATTCGGAAATGATAGTCCTAGTGGACCACCCATGTTTACATGATTTTGCATACAAAATGTCCTTAATGGCCCTTGTTTAATGGTACTGTTTATGTGGCTTTGATTTTACCTTATAATATCAATTTTTTATGGTTTCTATCTTTTATTTTGCATGCTTAACTCTTGCAGGTCTTTTAGTGAACTCTTCTGAGTCGGTTGTTCTTCATAGAAAGGATAGCTGCTCATCGGTGGAGCTTGATGACCTGCTGAGTGAGGAGGACGAGGTTATACTTTTGGAATTTTAATTATAATACTCTTCATTTTGTTTTTCTACAGTGATGTGTAAATTCTCATAACTTATTTAATACATCTATGTTTTTTATGTTTTGTATATATGGTCTTACTATTTCAGTCAATCCAACCTGTTTAGTTTATTTACAACACTAAATTTTTTTTTGCTATATCGTTCTCTTTGTAAATAGGAATTGTCGGATGCTGTATATACTGAACATTGCACTAGCGCTGACTGGTCTAGACTTGATACTTCTTCTGAGGCTTTGCATATGGACAAGTCAGAAAGGTTCGTTATTGACTTATTGGGATGATATTTCATATTGTGTTCTGCCTTTTTAATCCTCGTCTATGCTGCATATCGATTTCCTTGACAGGAATGCATGCATATAAGAGTGATTTATCCCTAATTATCTTTGGATATTGTTTGCCATCAGGAGAGTTTTGCCTGTTTCATCTCTATTGCCAAGTTCTAATGTTATGAATGAGATTGACAAGTCAAAGGTAAGGGCTTAGTATTCTCCTCCCTTCATTTCTGTTTTATGATTTAAGCGTATAATTTACACTTGTCATGAGTTCACGTGAATGTGGTGTGAGATACCGCATTCTTTCATCCTTTACCGCTATCCCTTTGGCATGCCATCTTCTGCTATAGGTTTTCTTTGGTCTGGTCTTCTGCTAGATTTCAAAGTTATCTCTATGTTACTTAACCATCTTCATAATATATCTGTGTACTGAAGAAAAATAAATCCTTTTTCTTTTAGGAATCATTTGATTTGCCAACATTGCCGAAGGAAGATGTTTCAGCTAACAAGTGTACCATTACTGATGTGCCTGATAGTGAACCAAGAGTAGATATACCTACGAAGCCAGAGAAACCAAAAAGGTATGTTTACTATGTTTTCCACTGTATATCTTGATAATTTCTGGTTAACCTATTTATGTTGCAATAACCAGGAGACTCTTGCCCGCCTCAGCTACATTACTAAGAAATTTCAGTACTTTGGACGCTGAGGATGATGTTGTGAAACCAATGGTAAACTTTATATTTATCACACATTTCTAAGAACCACTTCCAAAGGGAGTAGGCCAGCATTAGTTAAAAGCAGGACAGACCTTGTTGGATGTGATACTTAGCACACTTGAAATGAGTTACTTTGGCTAAAGTTTACCAAACTTTGCAGGGCGGAAAGAAATCAGCTGCAGAAGGAAGAACAAGAACGCAAGGTAGCATCTCTCTTGTGCGCTTGCTTCAGAGCAATCTCCGTATTTAGTTACACTCATTTGATAGGTCCACAATTTGGTACTATACTTGGGGGTCGTTTTTGTTGTCGGACACTCGTATAGTTATGACGTTGGACGGCATGTCTAATTTAAGGTCTGGTCTGGTTGATTAGGGCCAAGCTGCAATCAAAATGCAGAAAGAGGGTGTATAGGTAGATTTCTATATGATATTTAAAACATTAGTCTCCTCTAATATAGTAGTAATACGCTTGCATCCCAAGGTTTAGGTGATATTTTGACCGGCAGATATGGCTGACGCACACAGATCGTATTATCTTGAATTGTTACCCCCCTTGTATGTTGTGGAGGTCACTTTCCCATGCCTTAAGAATATACTTAAGGTCAGGTTTTGTGACTAATGACTGTGATGTTGGACTGAATCCCAAGTCCCAAGTCCCAATCCCAATTTGATTAGCATAAACTTTTAGAGCCCCTCATCCTTCCTTCTCTAAATCATGATGTTCGGGACTTCTTGTCACCAAGAGGAAGCGTCTGGTGCTCATATTCGTAATCATCTCATTATCTGAGGTCATGTTTTGAGGAAAAAATGCCCTTTTGAAGCCCATTTAAATTTAGCGTTATGGCCACAAAATAATATTGTCACTTGCAGCGTAAGTGGGGCAGTCCTTTTCGTCGTGTCATGCTAGGACACAATTTGTGGAAGCAGGCTCTGGTCAACCTTTGACCCGCCAGGCTCTGGTCAACCTTTGACCCGCGTCACTTGTGTTGAATGTTGTTAAATTGGCAAGGTGTTTCTTGGAACCCCCATAGACTACAAGTTTGAACTTTAAGCCTTTGTTTACAATGTTACACGGGTTCAAATCACGTTTTGCATGTAATGTCAAAACGATTTCGTGCTCAAACTAGGGTGAAGAATCGGTGGCCAATGTTTTGTGCTTCTCATTATTTGGAAGTACCAAAGAGTTATGGGAATTTGTTGCATCTCTTTAAGGTTTGGAACTGTATGTTGAAGTGTTCAATCATTCTTCTTATTTCTCAGACATTACTAGTAATTGGTGTGTACTAACTACTAAGAGCCAATAAATGTCACCAGAAACGTGAAGATCATATGAAGGGTCATTCATTAACTGAACTTTCATTACCATAAAGTTTCCTCTTTACTCCTTGAATGAACTCTCACCCTTTCTCATGTTCTCGAGAACGTCTTGAGTGTATGAGTGTATTATGGTATACTTAAACTAATTTAAATGAACGATTAGATTGTATTTATAACATTATTTTTTTAGAACGATTAGATTGTATTTATAACATTATTTTTTTAAAAAAATAAAAACTAAATATAATATCAACGATTAAAAATTTTTAATAAATATTTAGTTCACTTGTGTATTTTTTTTATGCATACAAAAGTTTTCGCTGGTTCCTAATTACTTTACACGTGCATGAGAGCATATATGTTAAAACATGACTTATGAGTGAGCCAAACATTTATGGATAGCTAGCGATAACTGATACCGTTGATGTTGTGAATTCTACGTGTAATTAGTGCCCCATGAAGAAAACGACGAGTAGCCGCTCTCGTTTTCCGTAGAGCTATGTTAGACCATGTCCACCCCACTCCGTTTATTCAAACCTCATTATTGAACAAGCCCCACAAAAGAGCTGCTTCAAAAACGACAGTTTGGTGTTGGGTGCACCCACATGTCTTTTTATATTTTCCCCAAAAAATATATATCACACACACAGGCACTCGTTCATCCTCTGCCCGCGCACGCGCTACACGCGCACTCACTATACACCCAAAGCTCTCAGACTAATTCAGAAACAAAAAAATAAAAACCAAAGAAAAGGTCCGACTCTTCTCTCTCTGCTTCTTCTTCGAGAAAACAGAGCGAGGGTTTTTGCGAACCAAAACACAAAAAGCGAAATAAAGCACTAGGGCTATAGAGAGAAGCCATCCCAAATCTCTGCTAGAGCTTCGTCAAAATTGCGACTGCGCTGGAACCGGGGAGCTAGGGTTTTCGAATTCGCCGACAAAGGTAAGGTTTACGATTGAAATTGCGTTTTGTGCATTCTGATTTTTTGTGTAATTGATTAGTTTTTCGGTTTGGGTAATCTCAAGTTAAGGCCCATATCTCGCCGCATTAATTCTCATAATCTCAGAAATGTTTTGTGTTTCACTTCATTTCTCACTCTAGAGAGCTCTGAAAGTCCGGGCCTTTATCTGGCTTTTAGGTTCGTGAATTTGATTTCTAGGGTTTCATTATTATCTCTACAGATAGTTACAGCTCTTTGCCCCATGTTTCGACATGAATTTGATGAGATTAAAGAGTTTTCGCATATGTTTCATTCGTGTGTGTAGTGGTTGTGAGGCTCTGAATTGATTGCCTCTTTGTTTTTTACAGGATTGGTTATTTGTCTCAGTTTGTTGCCTCTTGGAGTAATTTATCTGGCGATTGTGCAATTGACACCAGGTACAGATTCTAAATTGTCGTCCAATCCTGTAAATTGAATCTGAAATACTAGATTTTATCTGGTTGTGAATTATAGGAATAGTTCCGCCTATGCACATGCTTTTCTGTGACATGCTAGAAAATGCATTCATTGTAAACTTTAAACTGTTTTCTTCCTGGTAGATCTGTAAATATAGAAGTTTGATTGTATTGTGATCTGTTAGAAAACGTGAGTTTCTTGTAACATGGGTCGTGAATTTGGAATAGCCAAGTTCATAGGGAAGTGGGACGTGCTGGGTGTGAATTTCAACACAGATACTTGACCACACTCTTATACTGCCCTTTGCAAAAAGAGTTGTGTAAGACTGTAAGAGAGGAGTGATGTTTTGAAACATAAGGTTCAAAAAGGTTCAGCAACTAGAATCTGAATTGTCTTTTGTAGCAAGTCATTGTAAGTTGATATTTCAGTAATGGTGAATCTTGTGTGCATATTTTCGTATATGAAAGTCGACAGGATGCGTCATGTGACTTTGGTAGGAACGTCCGTGTGGATACTGTTTGGTCACATAGTTATACTAGGCTTTAAGAGTAAAGTTCTTATACAGAGGAAATTGTTAATGTGTGAAACTTCCTAACTGTGTCTGATTCAGTCGATATTGGTTTGGATCGACCTTGGCATTGGGTAAACAAAGCTCACTATAATTATTTATAGATGTTATTGTCTTCTTATGCCAGCATGAGTTGTAAATCTGCTCACTTTTTACTGCCTTGGGCATTTTCTTATTTAGTCTGAAATAATTGCTGTTTAAAGATAACCAAATGTTATAATTGCAACCTTCCTTGTAGCTTAATGTACTATATAGGTTATGTCTGTCGTTTCAGTTTGACTGCACTGCACATGGCATATTTTCACCAGACCATGCCACTTTGTACTCTTCTAACCATACTATCACACAAGATACAAAATTGCACTAATACAGTTATAATTTTGTTATAACATGTTGGGATTCTGTTTCTTGAAACTATTTCTCATAGGCTCAAAGAAGTTGGTCAAACTAGTGATTAAAGTCCTAGAATATGTTTGATTACTGGAAATACCTAATTGATGCTTTCAAGTTATTTTTGATTTCCAAGTGGAAGATAAAAGTGGTAACTACTGAGAAGTGAAAACTGTATTTTCCACTTACTGGAAAACTTTTTGTTTTCTTAGTACAGAACATTTTTTATGAAGAAAATTACAGAAATGGAATATTCTTGAGATATTTATGCTTGCTGGCTGCAAACATACTCACTAATTGATGTCACTTTTGCAGTGTTATTTTCACAAATAATATCCTAAGTCTTCAGTAGCTCAACGGAAATCATGTACATGGACTTCTTCCGCTTTAAGCATGTTATGTAAAACATCATGACACTCGAAGATTTTTTTACCTTAACTGAGATGAAAGATGGGCTAACTGCTCCATCTCGGGTTGAGGAGCTGGTCACTTTAATGCAGAGTGAGAAAGATTCTAGTGTGAATAATGCTGGTGAGGCAACCCGGCAGTGGGTTGCAGTTGCAAGCACAATTGCTGCCACAGAGAATAAAGATTGTCTTGATCTTTTTATTCAATTGGATGGAGTCTTGTTTGTTGATAAATGGCTGAAAGATGCTCAAAGTATAGGTAATGATACAAATGAAAGTTTTGGAGAAGATTCAATAACTACCCTGTTAAGGGCACTTGAAAAGTTGCAGATTGACAATAAAAGGTCAATATCTACGGGGATCTGGAGTACTGTTGAGAAACTTCTTGGCCACAAAAGCTCGAAGGTTCAAGATCTAGCAAGACTGCTGTTTGATAGCTGGAAGCAGGATGGTGATGTAGTTGACCATGATGTTGAGAATACTGGGGTTCTCTGTGGTCATGATAGTTCTGAGCTTTCTGTACAAGAGTCCAAGCCATCTGCTTTAAATAGTACTCCAGAAGTAGTTTCTAACAGAGAGAATCACCCATCAGGTACTGCTCAAGTCGAAACATTGCCGTTAAGCAGTTTGGAGGGTCTTCAACCCGAAAGTGCTGTTGTACAGATTCCAACTTGTAACAAACAGTCCCCAGCTCACAAACTCTTAGAGATTCAAGACAAGAAAGATAGGTCTCCGGATCCCTCGGGGTCTGTTATTGTGGAGGCTATTCAACAAAGTCCTATAAAAGATGAGTCCTCTGTATGTTCTTTAGGAGAAAATGCTTTAGTTGAAAGTTCTAATCTTCCTGTTGCAAAGATGAGCACTGCTGATGTTTCAGACGACCCAAAATTGAATGAGATGCCGAGGAATGAAATACAGAAGCACACTGTCAGTGGTTCTCCAAAGAACTTGGGTGTGACTGACATCTCTTCTGTGCCCGGACCTCCACTGGAATCTGGGGTTGTTTGTTCAGATACTGATGCTGCAACTGCCCAGGTTTTTGTGAATGATTCTGCTATACAAAAAAATGAAGATGCCAAAGAGGATGGTTTCTGTCAAAAGCTTGATCTTCTGAGTGGTGAGGGACAATACAAGATCTGTATATCTGATCCACAGGTTGTGAGGGACGATACAACAGTTGTTATGGACGGAACTACGGTTGGGTTGGATGATACAACAGTTGTGATGGATGAGACAAGAGGTGTTAATCATTGCAACACTGCAGTTCAAGATAATGACTGTTCAAACTTACCTCAGGAGTCGTCAGGTAATGGTAGTTTGTCTGGAAAAGTTGAAGATATAGAGACTTCTTCCAGGATGGATGACCCGGGTGCTGTTGATGAGGATGAAGGGCAAGCAAGTGATGAAGGACAAGATAGTGATGAAGGCGATGAATTGACTATTGCTAGTGTTTTTCCCAGCAAAAGTGTTTTTCCTAGCAATATATTTGAAAAGAGGAGGTCTGATATTGATGTTGAGTATGGGATGGTTGATGCTCTTGAAGTTGCTCGACAGGTTGCCCAAGAAGTAGAAAGAGAGGTGGTGGATTACAGAGAAGAACCATACTGCAGTTCATCTTCTGGGAAATTGTCAGGAGATGGACTCAGACAACCTGTTAGCCCAGACTCTATAAATGAAAAGCAAGTCCCACTCACCGAAGTCACACCAAAGGAAGTGCCAGTTGAACAAGTTCATTCTGTAGAGGCGAATCCTGAGAAGGACGTAGTTGAGTCAGAACATCAGGAAATGGCACCTGAACATTCCATTCATGACATGGAGTCATCTCAAGTGACTGAAATGGCTCACGAACCAGAAGCTAACCCAGAAAAGGGTCTCTGTGGTTTTGATCTAAATGAAGAAGTGAGTTCTGATGAGATGGATTGTTCAGCAAATCCCGTCTCTGCTCCAATTCCTTTTTCCAGACCACCACCAGCTGCTGATCTACCTGTGGCCCCTTTGCAGTTTGAAGGGGCAATTGGATTGAAAGGCTCTCTTGGCAATAGTGCTTTTCGTCGAGCATCTCCTCGCAGGTTTATAGAGTTTGAGAAAAATCTTTCTGCAGGGGCCACCACTGATAACTCAAAGCAGAGGCCAGACTACCTGTGTTTAGATTTGAACTTTGCTCTTGGAGGAGATGAGTCGGAGAAACAAATTCCGTTGTCGTCTGGCCTCCCTTCTGGGGAATCTTCAGGGGAAGTGAGCCAAAGTAGATTGGGTAGGCCCTACTTGGATTTGAACCGTACCGATGATGATGGCGATGCTCTTCCATTGAACTTAAGAGTGGAAGGACAGTTCTTGTATAACCAAATTCCCCGTCGCAGCCCATCTCCTGCTTCATCGTCATCATCAATGCAGCCTTTGATGAGGAATTTTGATTTGAATGACAGGCCGTTTTTTCTTAATGATTCTATTGATCAAGGGCATGGTAAGTCTCCTCAAAGTGCAACTGCATATAGAGGGCAGCTAGATGGTTCCGTTATTTCTATCATGGGTACCAGAGTGGAGATTAAAAGAAATGATGTTCCTCAAACCTTGTCCCTACCAAATGGCAAGAGTATTATTGAGACTGCAGGAGATCCCAACTTGGCAAGAGCGGGAAGTCTTTTAGAGTTGGGTTCAAGGGTTTCTTACACCAACTCTCCTATTTTTGGGTACAATGGACTGCCTGCAGGGCCCACAATGTCTTTCTCGTCAACCATGTACGGACCTGGTGGAGCAATCCCCTACATGGTGGATTCAAGAGGATCCCCTGTTCCTGTTGTGCCTCAAGTTATGGGCTCTGCATCAGCTGTTCCACCTCCGTTCTCTCAGTCACCATTTATCATGAATATGAATGGCGTGCAACCGGGTCTAAATGGTGCTGGGCCATCGCGCCCTAGTTTTGATCTAAACTCTGGCTTCATGGTTGAGAGTGGCAATAGAGATTCGGGCTTGAGGCACCTTTTCATTCATGGCCAAGGCGGATCTATGGATGAGCATCTAAGGAACAGCTCACAACCCCCTTCTAGTTCTAATGCTGGTGGAAAAAGGAAAGAACCAGAAGCTGGTTGGGAACCTTACCCATTTAGTTACAGACATCAGCAACCCCCATGGAGATAAAATTCTCAAGTCTTAACTGCATGCTGTCCTATCTTTGCAACAGTTTCATAAATCCAACCAACTCCATTGATACACTCGTCCCAAGCATGATCCTGAGGTAGGGGAGTTCATTGGCGTTCATTCGCTTTTATAGAACTGAATAAAGTTGGAGGTAATTATTGATGTAACATCATTTATTGTTTAAGCGCTGAAGGAAGAAAGGTAGGTTTAATTTTTATTTTCTTTTTTGCCTTTCTTTTCTGTGTTACATAGAGGCCTTTGCATCATAGTAGATTTGGTACGTGTAGCTGTAATTTCTTTGCCTTATGTATATCACGAAATTATAGGAACAAATCCTACATTAATTTAGTGGTGCTGGCTGATTTGATAAGTAGGTTTACCTGATGTTAAAGAGAAGAAAGTCTTTCACGACTTGAATTCATTTCATTTTCATGCACTTGTTGGCATACAGTTGGTTGCAAAAAAAAATTCCCAACTACTGCTCATTTTCCATTTTTCAGAGAAATTACTACCATCTCTTAGCTCACCCTATACTTTACATGTCATAGATATCGGTCCAGAATTTTAAGCTTTTCACGTCTGACAACTGAAAATCTCGGGACGAATTTTTTATATAATTTTTCAAAGTTACTATAACTATGAAGATGTTTCATTTTCCCCATTTTTAATTTGTTGTCTAAAACTAGTTTTCATCAAAATATATAACACGTTTTTTTGGTTAAAAACACATTTTTCTTTTCACAAAAATTTTCACTTATTTAGATCATGATCTTTTAGGTTTTAGCACCTGACCTCATAACTAAAAAAGTTCAAGCTGAGTTAATTGTGTGATTTTTTCAAAGTCATCACTGTTACACATTAAAGTGCAACAAAAATGCGATTTTACCAAAAGAAAACTAATGAGCTACAAAAATGTGATTGCCGAATTTTCTCCTTCAAGTTTTTTGGTTAAAAACGAAAGGTCTCATTTTTCCACAATTATTCACGCATTTAGTTCTTGGTTTTTAAACTCTTAAACGGACAGAACTAAAAACTCATTTTCATAGAAAACCCCCCAGTGCTATACAATCTTCAGTTGAGGTCTAACAGCAGAGACTTCCCAGCGAGACAAGCAATTAGAAAGGTTTTTGGAACCAGGGCTGTTGGGCCTCATGACGTAAAAAAGTCAGAAAGTTGATAAATGGGATTAACTAGGGGTTGGTGATACCAAATCCGACAATCTCGTACCGAACCTGATCGGGTCAGAACACAGTGAAAAAGTGTTGTTTCGAACCGTACCGTATCCTGAATTTAGTAATCGGTTTGAGATCGGTATGAACCAAATAGATACCAAATGTCCCGAACCATCTCGAATTCTTTCAAATTTATAATTTTACTAGTTTTAAAGAAGAAAAAATACGTATTTATAATAAATAATTAATCATCTTAAAGTGATGAAGTCAACTAATTATGTTAGTTCGTTGATTTATGTTAAGAAAAAGTATTAAATTTTGTATAAATATAGTACAAAAATGATTGTTTAAATTATAGATATAAAATACTAACTTAAAACCTGAATTCTCGATTGGTCTCGAACTTGTCCCAAACTTTTTGGTATCAGGACAGTTCAGTACCAAGCTTTAAAATCACGCATCCCGTCCCATACCGATAACAAAAAAAATCAGGATCGATATCAGGATAGGTCAAATCCCGTACCGTCCCATACCGATCTCACCCCTAGGATTAACTGCTGCCCAATCATAAACGTCAGCTTATGAAACCTTGTATCCCTAAGGAAACAAGGAGTTATCTCTACTATAATAAAGTAGAAACTCAACAAAATCATCAAATTATGTTCTGACAATATTACTTTTATTACGTTGGTTTTAGTAACTAAGAACAAAGATTAATAAGTTAAATAGCAAAATAAAAAATAAAATAATTAATTAAGAACAAAAAAATGGGTAGTGGGCTTTATAACTGGAAAAATAACTACTTTGTAGGAATTGTGAGTCCGTACAAATGCACGGGTAAAAGGCTAGTAGAAGATAGAGTTAAATTTACAAACAGTTTCTCAACTTATACCCATTCTAAACATCAGTACCTCACAATTCAAAACTACAATTTTAATACATGAAGTTTGAAAACCAAGTCAACATTCATACATACGGTCATGACGGCGTGAACTAACAGTTAACATTGATAAACTTGGATGGGCATTTGGGTCATTTGTTACATATACCTTGTCTTCTTTCCTTCTTAACATCATTTGGGTTTTGAGCTCTCTCAGCATGAAATTACTAGTGTCAATGACTAGCTTTAGATCCATCATATATAATGTATCTTCATGAAACTGAGCCTTGATGCAGAGGCACCTCCACAGATGGCTGCCTTCTAAGTCCTCTTCCTCTCCTTAACCACAACCATTAGTCTTGTCTTTAATTATGAGAATGTTTAGATTGGGAAGCTTGTCGATCATAGACTATGGACGTCGTTACTAATGCCAATTTAGAGTCTTGATCGAAAATGAGGCGGGGGGAGACTGGACATTAGCGACAGAGACGGGGCAGTAGCGGCTTACCTTCTCTTTTCGCCTCTCCACCACTTTCTCCCAGTCCCCTCATCGAAAACCCAATTCATTCCAAACATCCCAACATTTTACTATTATTCACTCACAAGCTAGCCCTCCTACAAATTCACCATTACAAACTTCATTGATGTCTCCAAAGAAGATAAACAAATTTTCTTACCCTATGTAAACTCTAGACTTAAAAGAAGCATAATTAAAGATGGATAATCGAAAATTTTTAAGAGAAATTTGTGGTGCTGAACACTGAGAATCTAGGATATATGAGTGCAGGTTTTCTGTGTACAAGTATGATGAGGCCATGGGTGAGCCATCATACCCATTACAACGATGCTCCAAAAATTGATCATTTGATCTTATAGTTTTTCTGGTTTAAGTAAAAGATCTGAGGTCGACCAAGAGGACCGAACTACCCCTCAATATATGTCATGTGGTCAGCTAGTTAACGCTTGTAAGGACGGTGTGTATGAATGTTGGATCCGCCTTCAAACTTCGGGTATTAAAATTGTAGTTTTAGATAGTGAGGTACTAATGTTTAGAATGAACTTAAGTTGAGGAACTGTTTGTAAATTTTTCTCTAGAAGATAATGTCAAAAAACAGTACACAGAAATTAAAACATTAAAAAAAGCTATAGAAGATAAGTTACATTGGTGGAATACACCATTCCACCAGTGAGGTCCACGGAGTTATCTTCGTTTGTACCTGTAAAACAAAACAAAACATATCAAAATTTATTACAGAATTTAGGTAATACATGAATATCAAAGTATTCTGATGCGATACTCTTCGCCTATGAACAAAAAGTCATTCATTTTGTTTCTCAAAGAATCTCCAAATACCAGACTAATGCCTCGTGTCAGATCACTGGCAATTTGATCATGGCTTTGTTTAATTTGGACTTGAATGGGGTATGAATGAAAAAATCATATGCTAAAAGCAAACAAAGAGCTCCATTTAAAGGTTATGTATGTAACAAATCACACCAGCTTAAGTGCTTCATACCTTGACTTGCTTTTAAAGGAATTTTTGGACTTTTTCTTTCCTGTGCCACCGCTTTTTCGGTTCTGTTTCCCTAAACTCATATCACTCTGGAACAGGTCCTCCATCTCATCTGTCCTTGACTGAGTCCTTTGCGTTGGACGATTAGCTTTCTTGCTGTCCTTTACAATCTTGCCAGTATCCAATGCCTTATTTGCTGCCTTCACAGCTTTTGCCCGTCGGTAACCCAAGTCAACAAGTTTCACACCCGTCTTATCTTTGGTTGTTCCACTACCCTGCAATTGTACATACTGATTACTGTTCTCTACTACACAAAATATCTGACCATGAAGTTCTTTTCAATTTCTTGTTTTGATTATACGAGCACCACAAAATTTATTAATGAAAAAAATGAAACAAGCACACCATGCAGGAGAGATAAATTGATAATTACTGATAAATTGATAATTGCATAGATAAACCAGATTGCAAGCACTACCACGACTCACTTTCCACAAAGGAGGGATCAAACATCAGATTGCAAGCATCAATACTGACATCAACGAACCAAAAGGTAACTAATCTACTTGACAATATATATGCATAACCTGGACACAAAGGGGTGAGAGAGAGACATACTTCTGACTTTCGATTTTGATTTTCTTCCTCCAACATCTCTCTAGCTGCTTCCAAATTTCGGCGCTTCTTGCGGGGTAAATTTTTCTGCACCAGACTCATTATGTTAATTGCTTCACCCCAAAATGATCAATATACATTCGGATAAAACACTGCAGGATCAGGACACAATATTACCTCGCGCTCCCGTTTCCTCTTTTCTTTCATTTTCAGTTCTTCTGCTTGTTCGGCACTGATCACCTCGCTTCCAGAATGTTTTTCTCTTTCACTGGATGCCTATCAGTTAATGTCATGAATCATTTCTCCAAAGTAAAATAAATATATATACAATAGGAGCAAAAACAAGTGGGTCATGGAAGAAATGAAGACAATGTTTTGAGGATCTAAGAAAAGTAGCCTTTGAACAATCCAAGCATATATGAGGTACTATGTTCTAAAAAATAACTATAAATGCTCATCTTTGTACCTTAGAGGCCTTCACTACCTCCTTCTTCTCCTTTTCAGTCACAATCCAGGTCCTTTTAGGGCGTGAATAAATTTCATCCCTGTGTGCAATCAAATTCTCTACCTATAGTAAAGTTTACAAGAACCAAATATTAATGTCGGTAATCATGAAATAAATAAATAAACTAAAACTGTGATCAATTATTCTCAAAATGGCACACATTAAATAGCTATGGGATAGAATTGCTAAAGTACCTTTGTTGCTTCCATTTCAGCTCTTCTGAGTGCTGTCTCTTCGCTGCACACATATTTAATCAATAACGATTTTACAAGAAAAATAAAGTACATAAACATCTATAAAGTGATAGTAAAAACCTCTCTTCTCGAAGAATTGTGGCCACTTGATCTTCCATCTGCTCAATTATCTGAGACCACTTAGTAATTGACTGCTCGGCAACGATTCGACTCCTCAGCTTTGAACCTGCTCTTTTTGCCTATCAAAATAAATTCACCCAACAGGCAGGTAAACACTTTCATTATAAGAGAAGCCAACATAATATACAGAAATCATCATCTCTAAAACACGTTGCTAGAAGAGCTAGAATACTTGACGACAGAGTATAAAAACAAAGAATTGCATGTGAATATGAAGAACACACTAATACTCACAATAGCTTTTAACAGAGATCGGTCAGTATCTGTCACTAAAGTCACAGCGCAACCTACTTTTCCAGCTCTTGCTGTACGACCCACTCTATGAACATAGCTGGGAAAAGAAACAAAATGCAAGAAACATATAAGATATATTTACATATGCAAGCACCATATATGCAAAAACAATACCATATATGTAAAAACAATAAGGTAAGTTAGAACAGTATATGACTGAAAATTCCAAAGGAAAGACTGGTAAATGGACAAACATGTTAAAAACGAAGCAATTACCTTGTAAGATCACGTGGACAAGCATAATTTATTACTGTTTCAACACCAATTATGTCAAGACCCTACAGAAAACCAACCAAACTTTAATGCCATATAGCAGCATATAACAGATACATAAGAAAAAAACTGAGGCACACCAAAAATAGAAACAGAAATAGGTTCTTACACGAGCAGCGACATCTGTAGCAATCAAAAAGTCAACCTTTTCCCTCCTGAAAAGTTCCAAAGCCTACAACAACGATAAAGATAAGTAGGTTTTAGGTAAACTATAGAAAGTATAGAGTGCAGAAAGAATTATCCAACACAGTGCTTTTCTATACCAATATATGTAAGAGAAAACTTCACCAACCAATAATACATATATACATTTTTTATCAATGTTCATGCAGAAAGAATTATCCAACACAGTGCTTTTCTATACCAATATATGGAGAAAACTTCACCAACCAATAATACAATAAAACAAATATACATTTTTTTATCAATGTTCATGTAGGAACACAAGTTACTCACATCTAGGCGCTGGACTTGAGTGAGATTTCCATGAAGCTCAGCTGCTTTCAAGCCAGCTAACCCAAATAAGATCTTCAACCTATGTGCAGCCTGTTTTGTGCCACTGCAAGAGAATGAAAAATGAGCACAGATAACTAACAGGTATCGATCAGTCTAAAACCATTATATGTGAAAGGAAAAAAGTACATACCTGAATATGATGACTCTTTGTTTGAATGTCTTTGTGCACAGTGCAAGTAGAACTGCTTCCTGGTTTAGTTCACGCATACGTCGTATACGAACCACCCTAGATGTTAAACAACAGAAAATTATATTTCATAAATGAATTGGTGCTGAAATTGATGAACATTATGAGTATAAATTAATGGCTAAAAAAGTTGATCATTACTCCTCGGTTAGTGTCACCGGCCGTTTAGCAGATGGGTCAGCTGAAAGGCGCAGTGGTTTGGTGAGAGAAAGCTGGACAAGTTCATCAACTTCTTCAGTCATCGTAGCTGAAAATAGCATGGTCTGTCTCCTTTTGGGACATACTCGAAGCTGCTCACAAACTATAAAGATGAGAAACTGGCAAAGAACTTTTCAAGACAAAACAGAACAGAATATTTGCGCAGAAATGAGCAATATCTCAGTTGTTGGCAAGCTTTCAACGAAAGGGCCAGAACATACCAGCTCACGAATTTCAGCACTAAACCCTACTTCCAGCAGGCGATCTGCCTCATCAAGAATTAGAACAGCAAGATCATCCAAATCCACAGACATGGAATTTCGTAAATGGTCTACAATGCGTCCAGGGGTAGCCACGACGATATCCGGCATTGATCTCAAGGCTGCCTCTTGGACCTGAGAAAATGGCATCGCCTCAATATTCTTGCAAAATAATGCAAAAAGGTAATAAAAAAGCATTAGCAATGAGACACGTGCCAGGCATATAAGATTTAACTGCTAGTTAATCTGTGATTTTTACCCTTTTGAGGTGAGGCATGATATCTAGTCTCACTACATAAAAGATTTAAAGCAATGTGGTTGGATGTTGGATAAATCCCACTTTCTGTTAGAAATTGCAGTTTATTGAATTTCTGTCTAACCAAGAGAACTAGTGATTATTCATCATAGATCAAATAGAAAACAGGAAAGGGTTGAAAACAAATATAACCAAGTGAACAATAATACATGAGCACAAGGGGTAAAAGAAAAAACAAGAAAGAAAATATACGTTTGGCTTCTAGAAAAAGACTTTTATTAAAACGATGCAAGCAATTCCACAAAAATTGAAATCTTATAATTAGTGAAATGTCTTTAATAAATAAAAGTAAATCAAACCTTTAGTGAAAGGCCTCCAACAACCAGGCAACATCTGATATCAGTAAACTGAGCAAGTTTCTCAATCATACTATGAACCCTGAAAATGATGTGGAGAGAAATTAACCAAAGCAAAGAGAAAAAAGATGAAAAGTTGAACTGAAGGAACTTAATGTACAAAGAAACTGTTTCTCAAAAGTATTTGGTTATGATCAACTAGCAGAAGATAATGAAATATGCCATTGAAATTAGAAACAATTTAATGTATTAGAGACAAAAACACAACAACTCGCAACAATTAGAGAAACATACTGCATAAGCTGAAAAATCAATATCTATATAATTGAAGTAGTTTCAATGTAAATGCTTATTGAAAGTTTTAATGCATACACATGGAGATATGCATATGAATCAGAAATATTTCAACCAGGAAGGAAATTAGAACTTACTGTACAGCCAGTTCTCTTGCAGGAGTCAGAATAAGGACTCTTATGGCAGGCACCCGCTTAGGGCGAAACAATAATCTCTCCAGTGTAGGTAATGCAAAAGCAGCCGTCTATACAAAACAATAACAACATAAGTTGAAATACAAACAACAACAATGACAATCGTTCATCTAACAACAACTTGAATCAAAATGTACCTTCCCAGACCCAGTAATGGCACTCCCGCATATATCACGTCCCGACAAGGCCAGCGGAATGCACGCTGCCTACATCATACCAAACACTACAAATTCAGTGTACAGAAAATAGCAAACAAGAAATGAATCTTTGAGAGGTTTAGGTTCCGGAACCTGAATCGGTGTGGGCTTGGCATAGCCCAATTTCTCGCAAGCCCGGAGCAGAGGTCTCGACAAATTGAGCTCCAGGAACGAGTTCGCATGAAATGACGTGCCGTCCGACGAAGCGAAGAAAGGCTTATTCTCAGCAGCATTCGTAGCACCGTCGTCTTCCTCATCCTCCTGTCTATAATCTTCCTGAACAATCAAAGCCATTGATGAGATATTTAATCACTGAAAAATCGAATCGATTGAAATTGCTAGGGTTTATGTACTTACTTGTTTATCGGATTCGGATCCGGAGCTAGAAGCGTCGTCCGGGTCAGGGAGAGGAACGGCGAGTTGCTGGCGAGCCTTGGATATCTTCTCGTCAATGGAGGTGGTGCTCCGGCGAGCGTGTTCTTCGGCGACGGTTTCGGAGTAGGCAGCGAAGTCCCATGGGGATTGAGGAGGACGCGAGGGTTTTACACGTGCTTCTTCTTGTTGTTGTTGTTCTTCTTCGTCATCTTCCGCGTCGGAGTAGTCTTGCTCTTCTGGCTCTGAGTATTCTTCATCGCTCGGAGGTTCAAAGACGAAAGACGGGGCCATTGAAATGTGAGGGACTCAGACTACTCTGAGTTGAAGGGTTTAGTGGAATTTTGGGAGTCGATTAGGGTTTAGAGACGACTCGACGCTGGAACGGGACGGCGTCGTTTAACGCTTAACTAGAAGAAACAAAACGACATGGACGATGCACAGGCCCAAACTACAAGCCGATAAAGAAAGCTGAGCAACAGGCCCAGAACGAGGCCCAATAGAAGAAACTGTCGGTGCATTTGTGCGCGCCTACCCGGCGTTTGGCAATTGACATCAGAATAAGATATAAAAATAAAAAGCATGATGCTGCGTACCAAGGTACCCCTCACCTCTTCATAAATCATCATCATCGAAAAGATTAGAACAATGACACTAGTGATATTCATGTTCAGGCAGTTCTGCTTTCAAGAATAACAAAAGCTGTCAAGATCCATCATGCATAAAAGACATGCCATTGCGCCTATTATGAATCTGACCGGCAAACAGAATGCTGAGTTTGCTACTCAACATAACAGTGTAGAAAGCAGCGGAGACATATGAACTAAAGAGAACTTCCAGATTCCATGAAACCCACTTAGCTTGAAAATGCAATGCTAAAAGATGATGCCATTGATCTTGAAAAGAAATGTTGCAGAAGTTTTCACTACGATTCAATTTCAGAAGACATGGTATACATAGATAAAAGAGGTATACATAAGTAGTTAACCACATAGCAGAAACAAAATAACAACCACCAGCATGTAGTATCACTTGGCTAACTTAAGACTTTGTCCTAATAAATAAGAATGTTCCTAGGAGTAGGTATCAATATAAGATATTCACAGATATGAATTGAAGAAACCACCAGTTCCTGCAGCACTGAACTGCCTTGGTGAGACTTATTGACAACCAACACCTAAAACACTATTGATGATATACCGTGGCTAGAGCAAGCATTGAAGATGCAAGGTTGTCATGTGAAGCAGAAGGCATATATTGTAAACATGTAAGGTCAATGGCCTAACAACAAAGGAAATATATTACCATAGTTATTATCTAACACATGGCAGAATGCACAAAGGTTTTATTAGACTAAGGCAACTGTCATTCCCCTCAATCAAGAACATATGGAAAGGAGAATCCTGTGCAACCAGTGTAACATAACTGAAAACTTTCAACCACAAAATATGAACTTCGAGAAAAGATATATTGAGACTTGAGTACCCTTCTCGGTTATCTTGTCTAGCTGATACAAGAACTTACAAACCCAAGATCATAATTCATAACAAACAGGATGAAGAAAAGGCCAAGTTTCCTAATCATGAATAGCAGAGATACTAAATGAGCATAATGCTTACCCATTAAATTCCATTCATTTACGACTCAAATGGAGAATGGAAAAGCAACTTGCAATGGTAAGCAGGACAAGAGATACAATGACATAACACACGATATGGGCATGCTGCTCAATATTCAAGTGAATCAATTAAACTGTGGAAATTCACAAAAACTAAAGCATTCTCCTTTTCAAAAAAAACCAAGGCCTTGACTAAATGGTAGCTAGCAGTGTCTGCAAGTCAGAAATGATACTTTCAGGCACAAAATAAGTTCTTACAGAAAAGTAGCGACTGCGTTGCTTAAAACAGCCAAGCATGAGCCACATTTTATATCTTTTCAATTAAGTTCTTGCTAGGTGTTGTTCTATATGGATAATACCAAATGATTTTAAACATGGGCAAACACCAGCAACAGTTGAGTTGAAATGTTATTTACATCCAGAAGAAAATGAAAGAAGATAAAAACAATCTCAATTTCTTCTTCTAATAAACTAGTAAATAATAAACAACCAAAAACAACATAAATAGATTACAAATTAGAACAAAATTTAAATAGGGAGACATTGCATAATTATAATACCAATTCGTTTCAGCCAGAGCCCGAAGCTCCAGCAGCACTCACATTGACAGCATGCTTCTTCCTCTCCTCCTCGTATTCAGGATCATCAGTGGGCAGCTCAAACCGGCAAACCGGGCACGAATTCCTAGTGCCCAGCCATGGCACGATGCAGTCACCATGATATCCATGTCCACATGGCAGTTTTTTAGACATTTCATCAACATTGACCATATCCTTGCATATGGCACACACCACGGCCTCATCAACAGCAGGTAATTCCGACACGGCGGCTTTCGAAGCCGGTGGAGCTCCTCTCCTTCCACTGCTATCGCTCTCCGCCAGGGTCTGAAGCAAAGCTTCATAGCCAGCTGCGTCGACGTAATCTTCAGGATTGCCTACGTAACGATCCGATTCCGGCATCTCGAACCGGAGTTCGATGGAGTTATCCTCCAGGCCCATCAGGATCTCGGCCCAGTCGAGAATCCGGGCCCGGCCGCTCCGGGCCCTCCCCGCAACGTCACTGATGTGGAGACGGAGCGCATCGTTGTGACGTCGTCGTCTCAGGTCTTCTTCTTCCTCTTGCTCGTCCTCCTCACGATCCGATCTGTCGTCTTCTTCCTCCTCTTCGGCCGCCTCGTTTTCCACGCCGCCTTCGTTGTGAAACTCGACGCTGTGCGCGTCGTCGTCGTTGTCCCAGCCGTCGAGCTCGATCCTGAGGAAATCCTCCTCGGAGGTGGGGTTCTGAGGCAGCGGCGGGGGCGCGTTCTCGTCACGCGCCGCCTGCGCTATCAGACGGAGGACCTGGAGAAACGGAGATCCGTAAGGATCACCGACCTGATCGGACGGGCGGGGAGGAGGATCGGAGTGGGGAATGGATTCGACGAAGCCGTTCTTGCAGTCGCGGCAAACGATGTCCGGGAGATTAGCGACGGTCTCGACGGAGACGCGCATGTTGCAGTGGTAGCACCAGTACTCCTGCGGCACCTCCTCCTCCGTCTCGGGCTCCGTTTCTGAGACGGAACGAGGCGGCGGCGACTGAGATGGAGTTTCGGCCATTGCGATTCTGGTTCGGCGGGGAGAGAGAGATAATAGGAGAAGGAGCGAAGAAACTGCGGGGGATGAGCGATTAGGTGCTTGAGACCTCTAGCTTCGAGTGTCGATTCTCTGCGGGACTTGCTTCGGTGTTCCTTGGTGGTTGTTTGCCTTTCACTTTCCGCCGTTGGATGAGATGATCTGGGTACTTCAGGAAGTAATGGACGGTAGAAAATTATTGGAGTGGAAAGTAGTTGGAAAAGGTAAAAACAACTTAATAATTTTTTTATTATTCACCTAATATACAACAGTAGATATTGTATTTCAAAAAAACGGTAGATATTGTGCCACCAAACGAAAAAAAACGGTAGATATATTTTTTTTCAAAAAAAAATGAAAGTCTGCAGACTAATACAAGCTTATTGATATGTTATATTAGAGGCAAAGTTTAACTTATGAGAAGCAAACTTGAGGTTTTGTATTACTGACCTAATGACAGTTATGGTTATGACATAATGTAGTTAGGCAAGTGTGACATTTTTATGTGTATGACCTATTATATTAGGCATTGGAGCAAATTTTATAGGATTTTACATGGCAAAGAGACATCACAGCTTTACGACATTCTTGTTTAAGCTATCTAATGATTAATAATATATAAAATTATCGTTTATTCTTCATATAATATGCATCAATTACTATGATTCTCACAAACATTTCATTAACAAAATGAATAATTATGTTAAGAGATTAAAAATGGTATCAGGGAGTGACATGTTTTAACACCTAATTATATTATGACGTGGTCCTTCATTCCATTCAATATTTGACATGTAGCTTTTGATGATGAAAAACTGTTTTTGATGATTTTGTCAAATACCATTTCAGGTTTTGTTGATTTTTTAAACCCTAAACTTATACCGTAAAAACTATAAACTCTATGCCCTAAGCACATACCTTATATCATATCTCTTAAACCCTATACCCTAAACTCTATAGTCATTTCATAAAATATAAAAAAAACATTCGTTTATAATTTAGTTGTAACAAATTCATATGTCAAAATTTAATTAATCAACGAAAACCACATTAGATTACCACCTGATTCTCTGAAATAATTTAAAAATTTATCTTTTATCTCACATCACAATACACTCAAGTATGCTTTATTACATAAGCCAATGCACCCCTATCACGCCTATATTCATAAGTATCACAATCTCTACTTTTAGATCTAGAGGTCGTCGAAATTGATAATGTCTTAATTAGATTCAATTATGACTAATACAATGGGTTGGTAGTCGTTACTTGAAGTCCACACAATTTATTCGCATTACATAAAATACTTAAAGATACTGGAATGTGCATCGGGAAACAGATAAAAAAGTTTGAAGTAAGAATACGAGGATTTTAATGCTGTGTAAAAACTTCAACCTCAAGGAAAAAGCAGAGCGGGGTACAAGCCAAAAAATTGAACTTCACTAGATGAATTTGAATAGAGTTTACAAACCATGATTGTAACCGACAACTATTACAAATTCCCAACGATCTAGTTCTTCAATCTTCTCTTCGATCTTTAAGGAATTGGTCGCGTCCTTGAATCTTCTCAATTATTCTCTATTGGCTTCGAGGAAATGATAACCATACGAAGCAGAAATTCACTTTAACAAGGATCAAGTGAATTTCGACCGATCAATAAGTTTTGTAGCAGAAGAACTTTCTCTCCAATTATGCGTACAAAAGGTGTCGTCACCAAATGTTATACATCTCTTATGTATAGTTTCAACCTCTTTGTTTCCTTATGCACTAATTCTTCTAGTTGTATGTAAAAACTTAATTGTAATCCAAATAAAAAATAGTTAAATATATAATAATAAAATAAATAGACATATTATAATTGAAATATCTTATATATAATAAGATTCTCCTTCCTCAAGTTGCACATAACAACTTTTCTATATAGAATTTAAATGTAATCATATAGATATTCTAAATAGATTAAAACTTCTTTGCTCATACTTTTTTTTATTTTGTTGGGATATCATATACCAACATAATCATCCATGTATAAATCCAAACGTCTTGTATTTTTTGTTGTCTTATATTATACAAAAGTCTACAAATTATTATCCATGTTATAAAACCCTCATCATTAAAATCAAAATGAATATTCTTCCTAGGCCTGTCAAGGCATGCTTGTTCATATCGTTGCTCCATTCCTTACGACGTCGTTTAATAAAGCTCACAGTTTGTACCCCCTCTTCTCCCCTAGATTAGCAAAGAAGAAACCCGATTCCGATCTAACCACGGCGGTGGCCTTGTTTGGCTGGAAACTTAGAATTGGATGGCCAATCACTCTGTCATGGTCCTCCATTTTTCCAGAAAATGCAAACCGAAGTTTTATTTACAAAACACGAATAATTCTCTTGGATTATTTATGTACAATTCATTTCTGTTCCTCCGTAACAAAACAAAAAACAAACAAACCTCATATATAATCTTAAACATGACCAATAGAGCAAACCTCTATCTACCTCCATGCTTCTCGTAGGTAAAGCTCAGCTCGATCGAGCCTACTCCACACTGACCAAACCGTCAAACGAAAACGAAGACTCAAACCACATATTTTACATCGTTCAACAGTACTAAAACAAACACAGCCATTTTCTTCATGAAGAGCTATAACTAACTAGCTGTTCGGGAAGCCTAAACCGGACCCTAGAAGACCGGACGGCGACGCCATGCCAGCAAATCCCACCCTTGCAGCTCTCGTGGACATCACCACCACCACCACCTTCGGCACCATCGCCGGAAGTGACAGCATACGTGACTTTACGCGACACGTCCCACGTCAGCGTCAGCACCAGGATAAGGCAAACCAAGACGGTGGAAGCAAGTAACACAAAGAATCCGCCGAAGCTCCGACCTGATACCACCCCGTAGGTCTTGATTCCGGCGATGACTGCCACGTAGATCGGAGTCAAGTTCCCCACCACCGTGTCAGAAACCGCCATTTGGCTCGAGAGAAAAAAAGACTTGATATAGAGCTCTCTTAATTTTGACTCCGTTTTTAATTGACGAGTCGAGGTTGGCGGCTATTTAAAAGAGATTAGGAGTTGAAACGGGTCCACTCATGGAGTGATTAAGCAGTGATGATGAAAACGACGTCGTACTGATGATCTGAAGTCGGGTGTCAGATAGCCTCCTTGCCTTCTCTTATCTACAGAAGTTTTGTGGTAGAAGGAAAAGTGGAGCACATTGGTGTCGTGGGAACGTCCGCTCAGTATGCAGTACATCATCTCCTGCACATGACTGGCTAACGCTGTAATAGCACAGTGACACTGTGAAAACTGTGACTTACTTTTGATATGAAACACGCGCACTTGGCTCGTCTGGCGTACAAGAGTTCTGGTTTAGGTTTGCACACCATCAAATAATTGAGTACCATTTCAAATATATAGAGATTTGCGAGTAATAGTATCAAACGCCCTAACATCATCAAATAATTGAGAACCATTTCAAATATATAGAGATTTGCGAGTAATAGTATCAACACTATAAGTAAATCATTTTTATAAATTTTCAATCAAATTGGTGATCGTTAAAACATCAAAATAGATCAAATCAATGGATGATCTAAATATGTCAAACAAGACTTATTCAAGTTTATAATCGATGAATCACATTTATAAATACCTTAACAATTTTTCAATTTATATGAAAATCTATAAAGATGATCTACTCATATATATCTACAAACTACACGGTCGAGATTTAAATATACGATCGAAAAATAAGATGAATAGAACTCCTCCCAACAGATGGAAACACAAGGTAATTGTAAAGAAAATACATGACAGACAAACTCGTTAACTAAAAATACTGGAGACAAAATTCAGGCTATTTGATTACAGTAAACCTATTATCTAAAGTCATAAACTTCAACAAAACGGAATCAAAATGAGCAAAGCAGTGATTTCCGCTTCTCTAAAGGCTGGTGAACCATGAAAGGCTGTAAAGCTCATTAGGGGTAAAAGTATTAAGAAAAACCTACAACTCGTCCTTCAGGTAATCTGCATTAGCAGATTCGGCCTCAGGGGTAGCTTCGCTTGCAGGAGTTTCAGCCTCAGCTGGTTCTTCAGTATCGTCTTCCTCCTCAACTGTAGCCTCAGGGTTGATGTTTAGGCTTGATTTCACTGAACTGTAGATGCGGGAAGCAAAATCCTTCGGGTCAGGAAGTACAAAGCCACTCTCCATGAGTGCAGTCTGGTAAATAAGCTGTGCTGTATGCCTCACACTCTCATCCTGAAAGCAAGCCACTCGTTGATTAAGATAAACGGATCCAACAGAGCAAAACTATAGGCATAGACTTGGATCACTTAGTATGCTTCTGAGTAATATAAGTGCAAAGGAAAGAAGCCTAGAACATACCTCAGGGTTCTTCACTACTCTCTCCCTGAGCTCCTTAATGATTGGGTGCCTTGGGTTGATCTCAAGTACCCTCTTGCCACGCATGTATGCTTGCTTGGCAGAATCCGACAAAGTCTGAGACTGCATGATCTTCTCCATGTTTGCACTCCATCCAAACTTTGAAGTAACAACCACGCATGGCGTGTCAGCCAATCGATTGGATAGCTTCACATCATCGACATTGTCACTGGCAAGAGCACCCTTCCACCATTTACTGAGTTCCTTGTATGATTCCTTGAGTTCCTTATCTTTCGAGTCTTTTCCGAGTTTCAAACCCTCCTTTGACACATTCTGGAATTTCTTGTCTTCATAGTCCATCAAGTATTGCATCAAGTATTCATCAACTGGATCAGTGAAAAAGATAACCTGCAATAATGCACGCAAATAAAAGGTAAATACGGATTAAACTAATGAACGCCTTTCTCATGATCCATAAAGAATAACCGGGAAGAGACTAAAGGACTGGAGGTATTTTTCTCTACCTCGTATCCTTTCTTTTTGAGCCGCTCAAGGAATGGAGAATTATCCAATTGTTCCTTGCTGGTTCCAGTAAGATAGAATATGTCCTTCTGCCCAGACTTCATCCTTGAAATGTACTGATCCAATGAAGTCAGTTTGCCATCTGACTTGGTACTGTCAAAGAGTTCAAATTAGTTGATCAGCCCATGCACTATAACAAGGGTGGGAACTAGCTGAAAACACAATATTACATAGCACAAATACCTTTCAAATCTTAGAAGTTTTGCCAAACGGTTTCTGTTGGCTGCATCTTCAATAATACCAAGTTTAATAGACTTGCCAAATTCATTCCAGAATCTTGTATATTGGCCTCTCTTCTCATCATCATCGGACTTCTCAACATCTGCTTCAAAGCAAAATTCAACATCAAACAAAAGTGAATAATTAATTATCTGAGCTCACATTGACTATACAAATGATAATGAATACACCCAGTCTGTCACTGACATGATAAAAATACAGTATTATACTTGGATACCATACCTTTTTTGTCCTTGTCATTGGACTCATCAGGATCTTCTTCAGCGAGTTTACGGATCATATCAAGGGCTTTCCGGATAAGTTTTTTCTTGATTGTTTTTAAACTGCTGTGGGCTTGAAGCATTTCACGTGATACATTGAGTGGCAAGGTGTCAGAATCAACAAGACCCTGATCATAGAGCAAGAACCAAAATTTGGTAAGCATTTGCAAACAAACAGACACGTGTGAAAAGGAAATAAACAACTCAAACATACCTTCAAAAAGCTCAGATACTTTGGCAAAAGCTCATCGAATTCATCTGATATGAAAACTCTTCGAACATACAACTTCAAATTGGATTTGTTGGCATTATAGTAGCTCTCATATAGATCATGAGGAGCTTTAGGAGGAACAAACAAGACAGCCTTGAATTCAACATCACCTTCAGCGGTAAAGTGGCTCCATGACAAAGGTTTTTCCTCACTGAAATCCTGTGGAAAAAGATATAAAATTAACAATTGGTGATGTACCAAATCCGATGAGTGTTTCTTAGCTTCAAAGATTCAATAAGGTCATGCAACCAGTAATTTACCTTGGCAAGGGTCTGATAAAATTTGGCGTACTCTTCTTCGGTCACCTCCTTTGGATTGCGCAACCATATCGCTTTAACATCATTTAGAAGCTCCCACTCCTGACTTGTTTCCTTTACTGTCTTTGTCTTTGGTTTCTTCTCAGCATCTTCATCTTCACTTTTCTCAGTGTCCTCTTCAGTTTCTTCCTCAGTGGGGGTGCTTTCAGCTGTTCACAATGGTTGAGTAAGAACAATTAGCAATTATGTGCAAGGATATGAACCAAAATAAATAGACTTTTTAAGGAATGCAAATAAAACATCTTGAAGCAAAGCTTCTACAGTAAAGCTTGCATACATGATTCCTCTTCCTCATCAGCAGGGACTTCCACATCAACCTCTTTGGTGGACCAGATATAGATGGGGAAGTTGATAAATTCAGAATATCTCTTCACCAAGTCCTGCAAGAACAAATAATATTATCATGACATACATCTTAGCCTTGCCAATAGTTTTATAGGGAAAAAAATGTTGGGTCTTAACCAAAAAGAATGCACCGAGTAATAGAGATGCAAATGTTATTCAGTATCATAAGCGTAAAAGTATGTAAGTGAAATGTTTCTGCTACGCTAATAAAATGTAGGCAAACCAACTTAAGAAATGGTTGAAATGAAACTAGATAATCAAAGTTCAAATATTTCTAAGTTCACTCACTTTTAGCTTGCTCTCTTCCAAATACTCCCCAGCTTCTTCTCTAATATGCAATCTAATTTCAGTACCACGTCCTAGTGGTTCATTATATGTATCCTCAGAAACTACAAATGAACCATCAGCCTTTGACTCCCAAACATGCCTGAAAACCAAGAAATTCAAATGAACATCAATCACCATAAACATTTAATTATTTTTTAGCAAAACAAAACTTAATTTGTTACAAATATCTTACTGTTTGTCATCATTGTGCTTGCTAATGACTTCGACATTATCAGCAACCAGGTAGACGGAGTAAAACCCAACTCCAAATTGCCCAATGAGATTAAGATCACCACTTGTTTGCATCTTCTCAACAAACGCTGCACCAAGAATTACCAATTTCAATTAGTAAACCCAACACTTGTTGCACTGAAAAGTTTGACACTCAATATAACAGCAAAAGATACCTGAAGTTCCAGATTTTGCTATAGTTCCCAAGTTCTTGATCAAGTCCTCCTTTGTCATACCTATACCTCTGTCACGGATGGAGAGGATTCTCTTCTCTTTGTCTAATTTAATCTGCATTTTGTATTCATAAATCAGTGAACAGAGTACAACACATCATCCAGTACTGAATTTATCACTCTTAAAGCAAGGCAAGCAAACACCGACTAACCTGGATTTCAAGCTTAGTGTTATCACCTTCACCCAAAATTTCCTTATCTGTGAGGGAAAGGAATCTAATCTTGTCCAACGCCTGAAATTCACAACAATTTCCAATTCAGTACAATATCCAAGACACAGTTCTAACAAAACATCCTACAAAAACACTCGAAAAGGCGAAGCAGGCTTACATCAGAGGCATTTGAAATCAACTCCCTCAAGAAAATGTCCTTGTTACTATAAAGCGAGTGGATAATAATATCCATGAGCCTAGACACCTCGGCCTGAAACTCAAACTGCTGAGCGTTGCCGCGTCTCTTTGACATTGACTCCGCCTCTCTGAAATGTACAGTAACAAATTCATTCACAAATTACTCAAACAAACTCCTACTTAGATTTTCGAAAACCTCTACACAGTGATATATCCATTTCACAGATTATTCAACAAGCTTTACTGTATTCACAGAAGCTCTTACCTCTTGGCGACATCGGAATCGGTGGATAGACCATGTGGAACGGCGCCGATCTTCTCCTCAACCTTAGGCGGATCAACCAGCTCGTCGGAGTTCGCTTCCGCATTCGCCTGTAATTTCCGTCCTGAAAAAGCAAACAGACCCTCAAAACCCCTTCCAAATATGAATCCAAAAACAAAATTCAATACAGGATCTCCGATTCGAGATATCCAGAAGGCATAGGTTGAAGACGAACCTTGATCCGGGAGAAGAGAGAGAAGGCACAGCAGAAGCAGAACGGAAGGTATCGTCCATTTCCTCATAGCTACTCCAAGTGTTTCTAGTAACTTCGCCTCACTCGGATTAGTCTGCTCAAAATCGTGATTCATCTAACCAACGAGTTGTAGCTGAGTTTATATAGCTCCGGGCGAAGCGAGACTCGGGTTAAACTTGAGCGTCACTTTAACGGCGAATTAAATCAGGATTTTGCCAGCGTGGACAAATTAACGGTTTGTGATTTGGTTTTGCATACGTGGCGGGGTGTTAGTGGATGTTGTTTGTTCGCTTGACGTGGAGAAACGGAGCAATGCCGACGGCCCTACCGACGACTTGGGACTTTCGAGTCGCGGTTGACCAGTGTCGTGAGAGCTTGTGTTGCAGCGTGGATGATCGGACGGCTTGGGTTTGGTTTGTGTTACATGGCAGGTTCTTATTGGTTAATATTTTCGTACTCGACGTGGTGAAAGCAAACGAGTTGGGCTTTTATAAGTTCACATTCAAGAGAAATGAAAGGAAAAGCCCATTGTACTTGTCCAGTTGTAGATTGGATCTCAGCTTAAAAGATGACGAACATTGTATTACTTTTTTCATTACCAAAAAAAGTAGCTCAAACTAAATGTTCGTCATCTTTTAAGCCCAGGTTATATCAAGAATTTGATCCCTTTCAATATAACAACCGGCCCGTTTGGTTGACAAAAAACAATGTTATAGAAAAGGAATTAATATGGTTTTTCATTTTAATAGGCTGATTAGTTGTATATAGAGACATGAACGGAAACAAAAAAATAAGAAGCCACAATTACCTTGTTAATGGGTGGTATTTCAATTTTATTCTCAGCCACAATTATCTAAATTATTCTTTAATAAATTTTAATATTATACATATTTATATTAAATAAAATACGTATTATGTGTCTTCGTCAAGTCAAGTGAAGTGACTCTAAACCACGAAGTGCGTTTGCAATTAGATTGAAACGCTCATTTTATGGATTGAAACAGTCCGGGCAGATGTGGTATACCCGTCTAAGTAACTACTTGATTGAGAAGGGATACAAGAATGATGAACTATGCTCCTGCGTATTTATTAAGAAAACGAGTTCTGGATTTGCAATCGTAGCTGTATATGTCGATGATATGAACATAATAGGTACTCTTGATGAAATAGGAGAAACAGTGAGCTACTTGAAATCCGAATTTGAGATGAAAGATCTTGAAAAAACTCGGTTTTGTTTAGGCTTTGAGCTAGAACACCGAGCTTGTGGAATATTAACCCACAAGTCTGCATATGTCTAAAAAATGCTCAGGCGATTTAACATGGACAAGGTGCATCTTGCTAGCACTTTCATGATCGGTCGAAGTCTGGATGTAAAGAAAGATCCATTTCGTCCAAAGGAAGATGACGAGAAAATATTGGGACCTGAAATTCCCTATCTAATGCAATAGCCACATTATTGTACTTAGCTCAATGTACTCGACGAGATATTGCGTTCTCAGTGAACTTGTTAGCTAGATTTAGCTTAGCGCCAATGCAACGTCATTGGAATGGTATCAAAAACATATTTTGATACCTAAAAAGGAACCATTGACTTGAGACTATTCTATCCCTATAAAAATATAGATGAGACAACAGATGGAACTGCACATCCCGAAGGACAAACTGAAACCTCAAACGATACTTTGGTTGGTTTTGCTGATGCTATGTATCTCTCTGACCCACATAGAGGACGTTCCCAAATTGGTTATGCATTCACCATTAGGAACACGACGATATCTTGGAGATCAACCAAGGAAACCCTTGTGGCTACCTCATCAAACAACTCTGAGATCATTGCTCTACATGAGGCGGTTCATGAGTGTATATGGTTAAGATCCATCATTACACATATTCAAGGAACCAGTGGTTTATGTTCTGCCACTGAAGAGCCCGCATGTATCTATGAAGATAATGCGGTCTGCATCGAACAGATGAAGCTAGGCTATATCAAGGGTGACAATACGAAGCACATATCGCCGAAGTTCTTCTACAGTCAGCAACAACAAACCCTCATCAAGAATCAAATAAATTTCGAGGAGAATTTGACAGATTTATTTACCAAATCATTACCTAAAGCTACATTTTAAAAGCACGTGAAAAGTATCGAAATGAGAAAACTTTCCGAGCTCTCTTGATTTGATGTAAGAATCAAGGGGAGGGTATAGACCTCAAGGGGAGGGTGTAGACCTCAGGGGGAGTCTAGTATCATCACCCTCAAAATGCAATAGGTGTGTTGTGCCTTTTTCCCTTTGACCAAGGTTTTCAATGAGGCAACACCTCATACACCAATTTAACTTTGACTTGGCACAAGGGGGGAGTGTTAAAGGAAATACGTATTATGTGTCTTCGTCAAAGTAACGGGCGAAGAGTTAATTATGCAATTAGCGATTAATCGATGTTATTACTCAATTAGTTAATATTATCATTATGATTATTGTAATTACCTTTGTAAATCACCTCTATATAAGAGGATATGCAATGAGATGAGGTGACCAAATTCTGATTGTCATTTTACTTTAACAATTTGGAAATTATAAAGGGGTTATATTAAAAATATAACTTTGTATTTCCTTGTTATAACTTACCAAACATTACAATATAAATTAATACTCGATTCCAGCATTTGGTTTCCAATATTGTACCAAACACCCGCATGAAAATAACAAAACATATTTCATTCCATGTGTATGGAAAGAAAAATAATTCAATTTATCATTTAACTAATAATCATATTGTTGCTTTACTAATTAGACATGTTTACGCTTAGAGCATCTCCAAGCTCTTCTATTGATTCTTTATTATAAAGGAGGAAATCACATAATCTCTATAAAAATGGGAGCTAAATGTACTCCAACAGTTGTTCTATCCTATTATGTAAATTAGATGTGTTTATGCATAATTTAATGAATCTACATTAATATTATATATTAATTATAATCAAATCTCAATTCTAATGTTATATGTTTTAATTTTATGAAGTTTTTTTTCTCTTTTTGAGGAGAGAGAATGAATTGTATAAGACAGATCAATAAATTTTAGAGATTTAATCTTGAATATACAAATTTGGAGAATTCTACAAATATAGAGGATCTTATTCTCTCTTCACACTTTATGTATTATAGAGGATGGTTTACATGAGCTATTAGAGCAAGAAAATGATATTTTTCCTATATAATAGAGATGATTTTAGTTTTACATGAGCTGTTGAAGATGCTCTCACAAAGTATCTAATTAAATTGTAACCTAAACGGTAGATACGCATCGTATCATCATAAAGTAAATTATCAACTACCCAAAAACAAAATGTAATATCTAAGAATATAGTTAAATATCATTAAGTATTTTTGTTTTATTCACCATTTGAAGTAAATCTAAGGATGATTAAGGTAAACACTATTTCATGTTATACATTGAAATGCGTTACATGTGAAGTTGTGATCAATGCTCTCGAATAGTTAAAATTAGTCCTTCAATTCTATCAAGGTTCAAAAAGTTATAATAAAATCCCAACATACCCAATTAAACCTTAACTTTTTATGATTTTTCATAGGAGAACTACAAAATACTATCTAACTAAATTTAAAAACAAAAAAAAACTTATTTTCAATAATTTTTTATACAAATTATATATGAAATAAACCTGAGGCCCAAAACTAATATTATCAAGCATGATCCGATTTTTCTTATCAAATGATCAAAATACCATACTTTACAAATAAAACTACAAACACTGCCCCAAAAATATCTACAACTAATTCACACCCCTGAGGATTCAACTTATGAGGCCTCACCCAATCCACATATTCGGCCTCTCTCTGATCTACTACATCTCATCATCATCATTTCAATATGTCGCATGAACTCATCGTCTTGTGCGGCGGGACATAATTGTCGTGGTCACCGATTGAGTCTATGGAGTCGACCGACATCGTGGAGAAGACCGTCGTTATCCTATAACGATAATGTGGGGAGAAGCTGACGGGGTTTCATCGCTGGTCATGTTCTTATCATCAGCTACAAAGCTGTGCGACTACTATTCTTATCTAATGGATGAGGCACTGCTGCTACTGTTTGGACAGATAAATTCACTGCTACTGTTAGAAAAGTAAATTTGTTGCTACTGTGCAAATGTACTTTGCTGATACTGGTTGAAAAATTTAGAATTTACTGCTATTGTTGAAATGTATTGGAGGGTGATTTGTTGTTACTGTTGCAAAGGTAAATTGCTACTACTAGTTGAAAAATTATAATTTGTTGCTACGTCTCCTCTCCTCTAGAGATCTCCACCTCGACGGTCAAGATTCAATGACTTCTAAGATATTTTGGCTAAATCTGATTGTATCAGATATGCAGGATTTAATAGAGAATTGAAATCCACACACCTCAAATTGTAATTTACACACGCCCTTTCTATTTTTAGTAACTTAACTTTGTCTTTTTCATATGAAAGTGTATTAAAAATAGAAAGTGGGTGTGTAGATAGGGTGTGTGAATTTCACATGGAGGCCAGCTACCAGCAAGATTCGAAGTTAATCAACAAAATACAGTCAGGTTCTAAAAGATCCCACGATATTCGAGCATTGCCTTCAAAAGTATAATTGTTAGTGTAATCTATACACTCCGCACCTAAATACGTTACAAAACTTCACGAGCCTCCAAGGCTACATTTTCACATGGCTATAACCCTCTTGTTACAAGTCAAACCAGTAGAAAATAAAACAAGATTGATGAAGCAGCCATAGCAAGCGTCTTGGATGCGTCACCAGTAAAACTCGGTGACGAGCCAGAATACTCCATGACGTATCCACTTCCACTCCCATCCGTTGCCCTTGTTGGCGTTACCGGCGCTGTTGGTGTCGTCGGTGTTTCTGTTGGCGGCGGCGGAGGTGTCACCGTGGTTGCTAACGGCGTTGGTGGGGTTGACGTCGTTGGTGGTGTTAGTGACTGTGCTGAAGTTTTTTTACTCGTTGTGGACGAAGGGCAGAATGTTATGGCGTAATCAGCTCCACTACATGTGAACGTACTCGTGCCATCGTCGTACGCATAGCTATACGCCGTAGGACACGCCGCCTTAAACATCTGCGAGTAAACCGACGGCTTACACGTCGAAGGTGAGCCATACGCGCCGCTGCAGCAGTACTCCGGCGTCTGAAAAGCTTCACAGGCGCTCCTACACCCAGCACCGCCTCCGAACTGTAACTCACTAGGACATCCCGTATTCAAGTTCACAGAGCACCCGGTAATAGAGCAGTCACCGGAGCCACCGCTAGGTTCGACCAGCATAGGCAAGTTGAAGCCATCGACCAGGCTGACGTCATAGAAGTCTTTTGTGTCACCTGAGCCGATGGTGAACTCAGCGAGAGTGGCGGGAGGGATTGCACCGGCGCCTTTGCATTCGAGTTGGTTGGAACCGCAGTCGGCGGTGGTGCATGACCCCTTGCCTGTGATGGGGTCGAAGTTGCAACCGCTTCGGCCCCAGAACCTGCCGGACCAGCCTGGTGGGGCTTGAAGAGAGCGAGACTCGCCGGGATGAAGCTGGAATCCGGTGGTTTGTAATGGAGGGCTGGAGGAGCCGGAGAGAGTTCCGGGATAAACATTGTAATCGCATCTGTTTATGAGTGTAAATGTTGTCGCGTTAGCGCTGGTTACATAAATTGTTACGAGCAAAACAGTGAGAATGACATGTAGAGGGGAACGGAAGATCGAGATCGACATTGCTTGGAGATAAAGGAAGTAATAGCAGAATTCTCTCTTGAAAGAGGTATGGATTTCTTTGAACGAGGTTGCCTGAGAGGTGTTATTTATAGGAGCGTAGAGAATTAGAAAGTTTCCGGTTACCGTCGGGAAAGTAGAAAAGTCCTAGCTATTTGAGGAAACAATCAATCCACGAGGAAGGTGGTGATGCTTCTTTACGTTTTCCTCGCTGAGATTGGACGAACTTCACTGACGAACTGAAGGAAGTAATTCATATATTGATGGTTGGTTTCATGGTGATGAGAGGATATGTCTGCGTTTTATAGAAGAGAGGAAATTGTTGTATAATGACAAAAGGAAAGCAAAGCTAGCACGTTTTGTTTGCGAAGGTCAAACAATTGATCTCATTGAGAAAGGTAAAGGGCTTCTTGTTCTCTTTTCATTTTTTTTGCAAGGGTGATAAGCAGCAACTATATATGGGTAAAGTTGAATACTTGGTTATTTAGTTAAGAGCGATGATATCATTTTTATGGAATTCATAGAGAATTTCAATTACGTTGTGTTACAAGTTCAATGCACTTAGAACTGAAGCCAGGAGCAATCGATCGACGATCGTAGGCGGCAGCATAGGATTCTAATCTTTCTTTCCTATCAGCATTCAATATATAATTTTAATATGACTAGATTAGTCATTTTAACGGTCAGCACCAAATGTCAGGATGGCCGAGTGGTCTAAGGCGCCAGACTCAAGTTCTGGTCTTCGAGAGAGGGCGTGGGTTCAAATCCCACTTCTGACATAATTTTTGTTTTGTATAAAAAAAACATACTCAGGTTTTGATCATCATCCAATTATATATCCAAATCATCCAATTATATATCCAAATCAGCACACCAAAATTCATGGTTGTTGTGAGTACTGAGAAAAGGGGAAAATCTAAAGCTAACAAGACAATTCGCATCAGGATGACATGCAAAAGTGAAATGTCTACGCTGCATGCATGTTCGAATTTGGATAATCGAAAAGTGAACATATATCTGTTGCAGCTTGTGTAATACTCTGGGGTGTATTTGGCTTGAGAAGGGAATCATATAGGAGAGAAAGCAAAACTTAATCGGTGTCTGTTGAAAAGTCTAATACGTACCTTATTATGGGCTTATCCAATAGCTTTTAGAGTTTGGAATCTACGACTAGCTCAAACGAATGATACGAGGAAAGTGACGAAATCGAGTCGTGTGTTTCACACACTTTCCTTAAGACAAATTATGTCTCCTCTACCGGTGCAAAAGACTTGATGACACTTGTCTCCCAAGATACATCGACTACTAGTGCTTTGGAGCTACATTGTTGCTAAAAGCACCTGACGAACTTGCAGTACCTTCAATCTATCATCATAATGCTATAAACTAGAGAGAGAATAACTCTTTGAGAGAATGAGATGATTATTGAGAAAGTGTTTCAAATGATAATGTTTTCAATTGTGTTTAGAAGAAAGGAAGTGTCACAAATTTATACATGAGGGAAACAATTCACTACTTGAATTGCCATGAATTCTGGTTGATATGTTAATCCTTAACATTCCAACCTTTAACTTTCTGTGCTACAACCTTTCATATTTTTGTGTGGTTACAACTATTCACATTACTGAGGTTACAATCTTTCACATTTCGTGAGGTTACATCCTTTAACATTCTGTGAGGTTACATTCTTTCACATTATGTGAGGTTACAACTCCTAGAATTCAATCAGTCAATAGACTATACAAAGTCTATAATCATGGGTGGATCCAGAAATATATTTTAGCCAAGGTAAAAAATATAAAAAAATAATAACACCAAAAAAAATTGTTCTTACCTAGTCAATCCTTTTAGTGGAGTGTGACTCGCTTAAGCACATTGCCTCGATGGTTTTTGCCTAGACATCGTGTCCAATTGAGTAAGCCTAGTTGGAATGATTCATAACATTCATTTCCATAGTTTATATGAAGTTTTTTTTCTCCTTTTGGGTACCTTATTCAAAAAGGTCATTAGCCATAAAATTGGCGTCTCACCACATTTTGGGTGTCACATTTGTTGAGTTGATTTTCAACCTCTTTATTATAGAGAACCAATTTCTCTATTCTCTCACCTTTGCTTTCCAGCAAATACTCGCAATAATATTTTATTGTTATCAACAAAGATGATAAAATATTTATTATCACTTCTTGTTTATGTTGATCTCAAATCACATATATCATTATAGATTATATTAAACAGTTTTCAACGTCTTTCTCTGAAAGATGAACTTATTAGTTTTGTCTCAAACCGAGTTTTTACACTTATGTTTGATAAGCGGTCCAGGTTAATTAGTCTTTTCAAAGCAACATAATTAATATATCCTAGTCTTCCATGCCTAAAATGGAAAACTCAAACATATAGGTAGAAAAACTATCTTTATTTATTTCCTTGACAATTTTCATAGAAATAATCCATCACCAATTGCACTATTTTATTTTGGACAAAACTAAATCGTCATCATTGAAAGTTTTTCATATCAAAGTGTGTAGCTCAAATAAATGACCCCACAACACTTTAACAAAACACGTAGGTGCTTTATCAACATTCAAAATCATGTCCTTCTTGCAACCAAAGGGACTCGATGTGCTTTCTTTCAAGCACATGTGGTGTCTCAACATCTCTTATCACTATTTTAGTGAAATCTTGAATGACATCTTCATTCTTCAAGAGAACTTCATTGTACTTTTCAAATTTTTCTCCATATGAGACTTAGACTAGTACAATAGCATTCACATGCATGGTCGACTCATTGGTTCATATTTTCTATAACCATTTTAAGTTGTCATTTCTGAAACACGTCCAGAAGTGTTAATTGCATAACCACTTATTTCTCAAGGCAACACATCGTTAACTACAAATTTTGTAAGTCAACATAATCCGTGTAGGCAACAATTCCGTTTAGGCAACCATCAATATATGTGTTCGCCAATATATGCAATACCTATAATTTGTCTTAAGATTGTAACAAAAAGGGGGTTAGATATTGTATATATATATATATTCACATAAATCTAATTTATAATTTAATAATAATTATAAATAATCAAATGATAAACATAAAACTAATTATTATGAACAACATTGGTTACCACACTTGATTCAAGGAGAAATGAAACATTTGAAAGTTGAATCACATGCCTTGAAACACTTAGTACGTAGAACACCAAAAACGTATTATGACTCCAAACTCAATCGAATGATACGAGGAAAGTGACAAAGTCGAGTCGTGTGTTTCACACACTTTCCTTAAGACAAATTATGTCTCCTCTATTGGTGCAAAAGAATTGATGACACTTTTCTCTCAGGATACAATGACTACTGGTGCTTTAGAGCTGCACTGCTGCCAAGAACACCTGACGAACTTGTAGTACATTCAATCTATCACTGAAATGCTATAAACTAGAAAGAGAATAACTCTTTGAGATGAGGAGATGATTATTGAGAAAGTGTTTCAAATGATGATGTTTTTAATTATGTTTAGAACATAGGAATTTTCACCTATTTATACATGAGAGAAAATCATCAACTACTTGAATTGTTATGAATTCTGGTTGATATGTTATAACCCTTAACATTCCAACCTTTAACTTTTTGTGCTACAACATTTCACATTTCGTGAGGTTACATCATTTCACATTCTGTGAGGTTACATTTTTTCACATTATGTGAGGTTATAGCTCCTAGAATTCAATCAGTCAATAGACTATACAAAGTCTATAATGCATTGTTTCAAGTAATTAGTCATCTTTGGGTGACTATTTCTTATTCACCTTATAACTCATTTAAAATTGGTTAATTAAATGGTTATTTTCACCATTTTCCAACAAATTGACGATTTTTTCTTCGAAACATTTTTAATTTGCTTCATGCATACATGAAGATCAGAGGTTCTCTGATTCGAAACAGTTATACGTATAGGTCATATCATATATGCTCAAAGTCTTTGCCTTTCAAACAAGGCATGCACGTATATGAGAATGTGTTTTCCCCTTTTTCTAATGAGATAAGCTCTCTCTTCTCTCTAAAAAGCCTCCGATCAAATTTGCTTATCCTCTCCCTCTCTCTGCCCAGATCTAGATTAGTTCTTGATCTAGTTTTTGGCTGGTGATAGGGGAGATCCTCCTCTTCCATGGTGGTAGCTCCTTTGTCCTGATGGTGGCAGTCCCAACAATTTTTTTGCTTTTCCTTTTTGTTCTTCTCCAAACAATATCCCAAAATTCCAACAACCCGGATTTCATCTCCTCTTCACTCTCATTCATCCCTTATCTCCTTAATCATGTTCCACCCCACCCCTCTCTCATAGATCCACTTCTCTCCTATGTTTTCCCCTAAATTCTCAATCTTGTTCCTTTAAAATGTCTTTCTTCCATTCAGACATGGTTTCTCTTGGTCTTTTGGTCATGTCTATGTTTGTGTTGATCTTATAGGTCACATCAAAGTTTATGTGGATGAATTTGACCGCCTCTCTCCCCTTTACTTTTTTTTTCTTTTGTTGTGATACCCTTGCTGCAGATTCTTTCCAGTAAGGGTTTTAAGCAATTTTCACTAGCTATTTTGGGTCTGTTCATCGCTTGCGGTGCTGGCTTTCTACACCCCCACACTCTTTTTTCCTTTTCTTTGGTTCTAATGACTTCAAACATCCTTTTGCTTGAGAGTTGATTGGTTGTGGAGGAAAACTGTATTAAGGGCTACAAGGTTAGATCCTTGAGGATCGATTATATTTTTGGTGATATGGATTGTTGGTTTTTCCAGATGGCTGCTTACTTGACAACCTCCATTCTTGGTGGTTTGGCCGATGTCGACGTCGACTTGGTGCCTTTAGTCTGTAACCTCTTAGAAGGGTTTGCTATTTGATTTAGTTTGTTTGTTGGCTCCTTTATTAAGTTTTTTTATAATAATTATCCAGATATGAATCATTTGCGTACGTAGTTGTTGCTTTTTAATAGAGTTTGTTTTATCATAAAAAAAACAAAACATGCACGTAGTCAACATATTTGAGCAACCTTATCGATCGACGCTCATTTTATTTTCCAGGGGCCTAGCTCTCTGCACTATGTTTTTTTTCTGGGGAGCAGATTATTATTCCAGTAATGATCGACTGTGATGCCTGAACAGAAACCATTAAGAAAAATATTATTGCAGGATAGGATAAACAGATAGCAAGAAATAAGTTGTTGACTATAAGCCAGCAGGCAGCTCGATGGTTTTGTATGATTCGATCATATTCGATCTGATCGAACATCTCATTCACAGTGACTAGGATTCCAAATATTAATGGGTCCTTCCGTCCTTGATCAAGATGTCATTACCAGAAGCCATTTTGGCTCGCAGTTGATAGAACAACTTTCAGGGCAGACGGTTGCAGGCACCAGTTGGTAGAAACCAGTTTATGGGTTTTGACTGATAATTAAGATATATAATGATATATTAAAGCGTGAGGGGTGGATATTCTTCTGTTGGTTGCGTGGACAAGTCAGGTAAGCTAGCTAGCCCATCATCGTGGGTATGAGTCATATCCAGGAACAGGTACTGGGCTACGCACCAATCGCCGGCCACCCTTTGAAATAAGAAAGAGATGTCCTAGCTAAGAAAGAAAGCATCAATGATCGCAAAGTCGTTCTTATTAACAATCTATGTGCTTGTGGTTTCATTATTGATCGATGCCGATCTCTGCCAGCCCCCTCTGGCCTATTCTAACCCACAAGTTGATACACAATGCTCATTACACTGCAATTGGGTGCTGCTAAACTAGACAACACTGTGTATGCCTTAAATAATTTACGAATGTTTGTCTGATTAGGCGATTAGGTGATGGTTAATTTTAATCGGTATTGACTATTTCATATAAATTAAAAAAAATTGGTACTTCAAATGAAACAGTTTTCCATTCTTCATTCAAATTTTTTGCCACAAAATTACAATTGTATCCTTTTTTAATTAAGTCTTTCCTCCACCATTCCTCTCAATATAATTGTTCTTCTTCTCTCTCTGATCTGAGAAAACTCACACTCTCTCTCAAATCATAGTCGCCGGCGATCTCACCCTCGCCTCCACCATCTACGGCGACATCGATCGTCCTTGCCCACCGCTCTGCTCCGCAACCGTGGAGGACTTCCAATCGAGCTCGCTGATTATTTCGCCTCCGAGCACAACACCAAACTCTAATCTTCTCTTCTAGTTCACGTCAAGCACTACACGTCTCCAAACATTGCAAACCTTAACGTAGGGACCTGCTGTGACTACTCTTCTGCCTCTAGCTTCCACCTCTGCTAAGCCCCTGGTAGATATCGCGCGACTGCTCCTCATCCATGCACCACACCTCCGGTCTACACCACTAGCTCTGTGCATGGCGGGGAAGCCACAGCCTCCCACTGCCTTCGTGCATGATCTAGAAGCCACTACGTCTAGATGCTCTCTCTCTCTTAACTTTATTAGAGGGTGTTTGTTGTGACAATATGAATATGGTCTACAGGTTCCGTGGGAGTTTATTAGGGGTTAGTAAAGTTGGATGTGACGATAGAAATGCGGTTAAGAGGTCCAGTGAGAGTTTATTAGGGGGTAGTAAAGTTAGATGTGGCGATAAGAATGTTGTTTAGGGGTTCAGTAAGAGTTTATAAGGAGCTAGTAAAATTAGTTGTATAATAGAAATGCGGTTTAGGAGTTCAATTGGAGTTTATTTGGTGGTAATAAAGTTGGTTTTGCAATATGGATGCGGTTTAGAGGTTTAGTGAGAGTTTATTATGAGGTAATAATGTCAAGCTTTGGCCCGAGTTTACCTTTTTCCCAAACCATTTTAAACATTCTAAACGATACCGGAATAGACCTCACAGCCGGAGGTTATCCCGATTTCCGCATTTGGATCTCAAACCGATTACTTTAGAGGGCCTAGGGTTCTAATATTATTTGTGACTGCACCCGAATCCCGGTCAGGCTGCCTACGTACCCTGTATTTAGGGATCAAGCCACACATACCTCTTACTTAAATAACGCCCTAACCGAGCAAAATCCAGCCTTTCTAATTTTCGGTCGATCTAATATTAAGGATAGCTTACGCCTATCGCAATCCGGCGTTCAACCTCTCCGTTGAGGTAACCACTAACCATCTATCTATTGACATTATTCCAAACATTCAACCATACTTAACTATAACATCTAAACACAAAAATATAATATAAAGACAACCACATAAATATATATAATTCCCCCTAAGGGCATAAAAGTAAAACCATCAAATGGGCATCCATGTAGTTAACTTGAACTGTCAGGGGCATTTTAGAAATTTTGACTTTAGTGGCAGCCTTGTAAATAGACAAAACCGCCCTGGGTATTTCTGAGATTGCACCCTCAGTGGAAATTACTCACCTTGAAATCCCGCTGCGTCAACTACTGCCACATGGTAAATCCTAAACACTTGGTCGATCAATATACAACTACAATTATGTAATCGACCCTAGTTACCACACGAAGGTAAAAATGACTTGATTCGACTGAACGTCACACTAAACGATAGCTGAAACCGGCAAATTATATATCCACGCGCTCGTATCGACGAGTACATGATCTTGAGACAACTCACTGCCCCTGAGGATGTCAGACGCGCCGCTAGAGGCGGCTGCGCGTGCACCCCACGCGCCACCACTCTCAAACCGGTTAACTTCACCTAAAAACCATCTACATCCAACCACAACAACCTTAGAAATCCTACAGGAGAAACCAAAACTCGCAAAACTGCCGAACGCGCCTATATACGCAGCCACAGCCGATGGTGCGTGGGCGTCACGCGCATCTACAAAAACACCGAATTTTCACAATCTCAAACATGAAAGTTGAAGATCAAAGCAAGAGGAACAATTTTAATACTAGGAGTTTTGATCAACTCGGCCAGGAAGTGGCCTAAAACTACCTAGAAAAGGCTGTCTCCATCTCAGTCCCTCCTGCCGACGTGTTGAACTTTAACACCACCGGAGGTCCACTTAGGAGGCCTTGACCGTCCTTTCTAGGCTGGTTTCATGTCTCGCCGCCCCCCCATACCGAAAAAATAGTCGAGTCGGGAAACGAGTTTCGCCGCCGTACTGTTCAAGCCCAGATGCGACGTTCCAGGCCGAACTAAAACACTCCACCACCACAGGGAGGCTCGCACGGAGGAGAGGAAGAGATCCCGACCGGCCTCGACGTCTTCGATGATCGGAGCTCGCCGTAAAAGTCAGGTCGGGTCGGCAGGGTCCAGGTCGGGGCAGTTTGAATTTTCAAACAATGAAGGAACATGCGCGCGTGGAAGGGGAGAAGAAAATGAATTATTTCCATTTGTGGAAACTCATCCCTTCTATTTATATACTTTCTAAAAATAGAAACTCATCTTTTGTTGACAATAACTTCTCCACACGGTATCTGATTCACAGCCGTATGTCCACAGACTCGTATTGTCGAGCACTACAACTCTCATGAAGGAAGTTTTCTGAAAAATTCGATGTAGTAAAAAGTCAACCTTTGACCCATTTAAATAAGTCGTTTTCGAGCGTCCCTTGAGTCTGAACACTTTGACACTCTTCTCGAATGTACGAATACACATCAATACCACTAATAAATTTTCAGGTTACTTCACTCGTTATTAATTTGGGAAAACTAACAGCACAATTACTACCCTCTGTAACACCCCTGGTCCCGGTAAAAGGGTAAATTTTTGGGACGGGGTGTTACAAACTACCCACTTACAAAAATTACGTCCTCGAAATTTCCATTGCGGGACATAAAACTAACCAACATTCCCAATGACACCATTCAGTTAAAGATGATCCATATTCCAAGACTTTATGTGTCCAGCTGTCAAGGAATATCGTCCAGTTCCACTAAACGGAACTTCAAGAAAACCAGAGTCACAAGCTCTATGTACCAATTCCGTTAGAAACTAAAGTCTCCTCGCAGTTGCAATACGAGATACATAACCACGCCCGCTTGATACACTTTCTTGGGCACGACACTCTCGTCTCATTACTTTAATCGTAAATCGACTCCACAAGGTTTTCCTCTTAACTCTTCTCGAGTTAATTCTCGAAATGGTGATTAAGACAATCTGGTAGCTTTTCGAGACATAAACGTAGACTAACTCGTAGTCAATACATAAGCTCCACTTTTTCAACTGCCACACTTGACTCTTAACGCCAATGTCTTCCTCGTGGAAGGATGTAACTGCTACAGTCCATCACCGTAGGGGAAACTCACACGTCTCTCACACCTTTCGAGACTACAGAAATGTGCACTTTCTACACTAGGTCTTGAAACCATGGACATATTATCTCCTGTGTCCTTCACTCAAAAATTCTCATTTCTTGTTCCTTGTACCCTAACTTCCGATCACGGGCCTCCGCTCGCTAGCTATAATCATTCGACGACACTTTGTGGTGAAATTAAAACAAATTCCTGATATTTTCATAAATCCATGCCCGAAACCCATTTATAAAATCCAGGTCTGAAGCCCATTTATAAAATCCAGGCCCGAAGCCTATTTATAAAATCTAGGCCAAAGCCTATTTATAAAATCTAGGCCAAAGCCTATTTATAAAATCCAGGCAATTACCAAAAATTTAACCTAAGGTAACATGCCAAACATAGAAATCCTAGTAAGACATCGGGTCTGATTCTCATCTGTACGACGGGAAATAATTGTCTCTTCAACACAGCCGCATCTCCCATTCCAAATTTCATTCCAATCAAATGATCCATAGCTGCCAATATATCTCGCGGTAACAAAAATGTGCTTCGAATTCAAATTTGATCTCTTTCCATACTTCACAAGCAGCAGCTAGTTCAGGACTCATAATCCAATTTTTCAATTTTAAATTGGTTCTTGGATACAAATCACGAGAATCTCCCGTCAAAAATCATTCAAAACCCAAGTGAAAATAAGCGATCTGAAATCCATAAATCAAATGGAAATAAACGAATAAAAACCCTCCATTGGGGTGCTCGCAAAACCAAAGGAATCGAAAATGTACAGAAACCCGAAAAATCATTCATTCTGGGATCATTTTAAAACCATTTAATTATTAAACCATGGCATGTATTTCTTTAAAATAAATCAAAGGTCCACTCATCATACTGGCCACGCATCTCCTGTTCCATGTACGGTATTGTAACCGTCTTCATATTCAGTGACGTTTCTCTTGCCTAAAAGCGGTTCCCTGACTTCGTAAAATATTCCTCCTTGAGCTTTATGGACCCACCACGCATCCGCTGCGCCACTATGATACTTTACATAATCTTGTTCTCTTGACCTCATCTAGCACCTCAATCACCAGATCATCCATGATCCTCCTCGAATATTATTACGTAACACTAATGCGTTGGCATAAGTGGCCATACCTACTCTTACCCCATCAATCAAATATATGACGCGAAACGGCTATTGAATAGTCTAACAGTCCAATTTTTCCTAGTTTGTCCAGGAAAAATAAATGATTGACTATAGGGTTGACCAAGTCTTTCCTGGGTTGACCAGGAAATTGACTAAAACCTTCTGACTAATCGACAAGAATCAAACCCTAATAAGCTCGAAAATTGTCGATTTATAAATTCGAACAATATAAGACACACTTTTAAGCCTATTTGCGTCAAATATTGAAATTCGATTTTTCGATCCAACAAAAAGTATATATCGACATCTAAAAGCAATTGATGTCGCAAACTTTACTGTTACGTTTAACTTCACTAATTTCAACTCCAGGTGGCCATCTTTGCCACCACACATACTAACAAGCATAACGACTTATTCCACTTAGAAAGTCGATAACACATTTAAACATTTTCAAGGACTTTAACTATCCAAACCTTTGGTCCGAGTTTTGAACCTAAGCTCTGATATCAGTTGTCACGCCCCGGCCCGAATTTACCTTCCTAAACCTGGGTTAGGACGTACGGGACCCAACCCATGAGAAATTTACTCGGAATCCCCCTTGAGAAGGGATAAACCTTTTTCCCAAACCATTTTAAACCTTCCAAACAATACCGGAATAGATCTCACAGCCGGAGGTTATCCCGATTTTCGCATTTGGATCTCAAACCGATTACTTTAGAGGGTCTAGGGTTCTAATATTATTTTTGACTGCACCCGAATCCCGGTCAGACTGCCTACGTACCCTATACTCAGGGATTAAGCCACACGTAGCTCTTACTTAAATAACGCCCTAACCGGGCAAAATCCCACCGATCTAACTTTCGGTCGATCTAATATTAAGGATAGCTTACGCCTATCGCAATCCGGCGTTCAACATCTTCGTTGAGGTAACCAATAACCATCTATCTATTAACACTATTCCAAACATTCAACCACTTAACTATAACATCCTAACACAAATATAATATAAAGACAACCACGTAAATATATATAATTCCCCTCCAAGGACATAAAAGTAAAACAACCCAATAGACACCTTTGTAGTTAACTTGATCTGTTAGGGGCATTTAAAGAATTTTGACTTTAGTGACATCCTTGTAAATAGACAACTCACTGCCCCTGAGGATGTCAGACGCACCGCCATAAACAACTGCACGTGGGCCCCATGCGCCACCACCTTCAAACCGGCCAACTTCACCCAAAAACCATCTACATGCAACCATAACAACCCTAGAAAGTCTATAGGAGCAACCATAACTCCCAAAACTGTCGGACACGCCTACACGCGCAGCCACAATCGGCGACGCGTGGGCATCATGCGCCTCCATCAAAAACACCGAATTCCTACAAACTCAAAACATGAAAGTTGAATATCAAAGCAAGAGGAACAACTTTAATACCACGAGTTTTGATCAACTCGGCCAAGAAGTGGCCCAAAACTGTCCCGAAAGAGCTGCCTCTATCTCAGCCGCTCCTACCGCCGTGTTGAGCTTCAACACCACCAGAGGTCCACCCAGGTGGCCTTGGCCGTCCTTTTTAGGCTAGTTTCATGCCTCGCCACTGCCCACGCCGGAAAAACAGTCAGGTCAGAAACCGGGTTTCGTCGTCGTACTGTTCATGCCCAGATGCGTCGTTTAAGGCCGAAATGGACCACCCCATCATCACATGGAGACTCGCACGGAGGAGAGGGAGAGATCCCGACCGACCTCGACATCTCCGGTGACCGGAGCTCGCCGTAAAAGTCAGGTCAGGTTGGCCAGGTCCAAGTCAGGTCAGTTCAAAGTTTCAGATAGTGAATGAACGCGCGCGCATGGAAGGGGAACTGAAAATGGATTATTTCCATTTTTGAAAACCTATCCCTTCTATTTATATACTTTCTAAAAATAGAAACTTATCTTCTGTTGACCATAACTTCTCCACACGGTATCCGATTCACACCTGCCGCATGTCCACGGACTCGTATCGTCGAGCACTACAACTCTCGTGAAGGAAGTTTTCTGAAAAACTCGACGTAGTAAAAAGTCAACCTTTGACCCCTTTACATAAGTCGTTTCTGAGAGTCTCTTGACTCCGAACACTTTGACACTGTTCCCGAAGGTACGAATACGCACCAATACCACTAATAAATTTCCAGGTTACTTCACTCGTTATTAATTAGGGAAAACTAACAGCGCAGTTACTATCCTCTGTTACACGTCTGGTCCCGGTAAAAGGGTACATTTTTGGGACGGGGTGTTCCAAATAAAGTTGGCTATGACAATAAGAATGTGATTTAAGGGTTCAGTGGAAGTTTATTAGGGGGTAGTAAAGTTGACGGTGATGTTCGTATTGTGGTTTATGATTCAATGAGAGTTTATTAGGGGTTGGTAAACTTGATTTTAGATTCCGACGAGATTTTGGTGACCGGAGTTCAGCAGGCGGTGACCAGGTCTCCTCTCTATTCTATTTTCTCTCTCTAAGTATGTTTTAATGGGTGAGGGTAACATGAATATTGAAAAATTACAGGTTGTTTAGAGTTGTTATGAGTTTTATTGGAATGACACAATTTTTTTTAAAAGTTAAAATAGTCGGCGTTTAAAAAAAACTATTGGAATGGAAAATTAGGTCTAAAAAATTGTAGTTATAAAGGGATCATCTTATAAAGTAGCTGAAAAATCATGGCCTAAATAATCTTCTTAGTTTCTTATGCATTGTTCCATCTTCGTGTAACAACACATCACCATCCAATCATGCATATTCAAATGTAGTATACCAATAGATTCCAATAGGTTTATACATGGCGGGACACTTTGTTTATTACATAATCAAGTCCACTAAACACAAATCACATATGAATATATATAACATAGAGGAGTACTTCTCTCTCGGTATCAGATGTTTCCTTTGATTTAGCAGTGCTTGCATACCACGCTTCAGAGTTCATGCCAATTAGTAAAATAGCAAAGACACTCAAATCATAATCGTTTTAAGATTGTAAAACAGAGATGGATTAAAGTAGTAATCATCAAACGTTGCTTCAAAGGAACATCGGGATCCCGTGTAAACCATATGCCTGGTAGGTAATGTGGACATGATCGAGTTGGAGAGTTGGACCATGCAGGATCTCATAATGGCATGGTTAGCTAGGATGCAACGGAAAATCTATGTGCAAAGTAAGTTAGTACCAAACGTTAAGATGATTATGTCTCCTCACATGACATTGTAATTCTCCCATGTCCCAATCATGTACTAGTCATGGCCGAACATGCTTGTGTCGACGATGAGTAAGAAATTTAAAACGTAAACAAAACAGTAATTTAGTTAGAGAACACAAATTTCGTAATATCTTAAAATTTAAGCAAGACAACTAATATCAAAAATTAAATTTTTCTAAATACTTAGTAGGTTAAGAAATACACGGATCTGCTTATTTATGTTCTTCTGCCACCTGATAAAGTTAGTTAAGTGAGTAGATACATATATAAATAAAGGCTGGTTAATGATTTCTGAATTGTTATTAAGGTCATCACAACCATCACCTTCCACGCCCTAAACAATCCAATACTTGTTTACATTATCTAGCACATTAAGATCATCTAAAATTATAATTCTCACATCAATTATTCTGCCATTCATGTTTCATGTAATGCCAAATTCAATTAGTATAAGAAAACGAATGCTTGGTGACATGCTTTCTTCCAAATTAAATTGCTAACTTACATCAATCATACCTCAGTTAAATCTACACCATATAAATGAATCTTGACCCTCCATTTAACGTAAAAAGATTATTCGGATGACATGGTAAATAAATAAAGAATATATGTATATATATATATACCTAATCCTCGACCTAACAGCTAGCTAACCTAAAACGCTGGCTCCAAATTTCTGTTTCAGTTTTCAGAGATGAACGGATAACGACATCCCGTCTGCCTCGATAGATAGTGTCGTATAAGTAGTAGCTGGCCGGTGGGCTTTACCCATCTTGCCTGACTCGAATCCGCGTCAGCCCGGGCACAATGTGGGACCCAATAAACCCGCCAAATCACATGGCCCATGCTTGGAAAAAAGGCCTAGACCCAAAAAGTAGTGGAGCCCACTTCCCCATGCTTAGAAGAGGTAGTAGTGCTGCCACAATCGCCAAACAGCCACCGTGACGCTGACCGCACTGGCGGTTTCATGCGATGCGAACACGTGGACGGACGTGGACGACGAAGATGTAACGCTACCGTCACCGTCAGCGGCGCCTTCATACACTATTGTACTGTTTATCTCCGGCGAGTTGTTAGTCTGAGCCGGCTGTGTGGTTTGGCCTTGCGAAGCCTTCTGACTGTGAAACACAAAATGACAATGAACGGTGTCAGTAATTTGACCGTTAAAATTACCGTTGCGAGAAATAATGGGGGTTGGAGTTTCTGAAAGAGGGAATCAGAATATCTCTGTATTCTGAAGCCTAGGGATCTGCGTTTTCATCGTGCGATATGCATCTTTGTTCGAGCAATTAATTTGTAGCTTCTGTATTGGAGACCACATGGAAATGCTTAATTGACAGCTAGAACATGGCACCACAGGTTCCCCCCAACCACTACTAAATTCTTAATCAATGATCTACTACAAATTATTAGGCTAATATCTCGCAAGCCAGTATATAAATACTAGCCTGTTGGTCGGCTAACCTAAGGGCTAACCTAACTGACAGGGTAAAGGTTATTAATCCGAATTTTCGTTGAGATGGTATCAACTTTTTTTTGAAAAAAAAGAAGAATTGAAATCCACTTTTATTTTTCATTTTTAATAATCATTCTTATAAGAAAAATAAAATTTAAGTTATTAATAATAATAGATAGTAAGTGTGAGTGTAGATTTTAATTTAAAACTGTAAATTTCACTTCCTTTAAAAACGGAGTTATTGAAAGAATCAAAATTACTCAAATGCCCACTTCATTATGCACTAACGGTCCTCTTTTCACCTCTCCAACGTTCATATTGGCAGGCTTTTGTCAGCGGCAAATTTAGTCTTTTTTTTGTTACAACAAATTTAGTCTTTTAACTTTAACGGTTAGTGTGAAAAAATCGACGGTGGAGAGTAAAAAAATTGCAGTAGGGATATTAGTGTAAATGTACCTGGTGTTAGGCGAGGGACAGAAGGTGATGGTGTAATCGGCATTGGCACATGTGAAGGTGCTGGTCTTATCGTCGTAAGCGTAACTATAGGCGTGAGGGCACGCGTTCTTGAACACCTCCGAGTAAGAAGACGGCTTGCAAGTGTCGGGTGTTGCATACGCGCCGCTGCAACAATACTGCGGCTGCTGAAACGCCTCACACGCGCTCTTACACGCGACGGCGCCTTGGCTTCCATCATCATTACTCACCTTGAGCTCCGACGGACAAAGGCCGTTGAGGTCCACGACGCAGCCGGTGTTGGTACAATTGGTGCCGGTCCCACCCTGGGGAACCACCAGCATGGGGAGGTTGTAACCGTCGACAAGGCTGACGTCAAAGAAGTCAAGGCCGCCGGCACCGTCTAAAGTGAACTCGGCGAGAGTTGCGGGAGGTGTGGCGCCGCTTCCGGAACATTCTAGCTTCCCGGAGCCGCAATCGCCTGTGACGCAGGTGAATTTTCCGGTGGAGTCGTGGGAGCAGAGTGTTCGGCCCCAGAAGCGGCCTCCCCAGGAGGCCGGGGCGGTTAGGGTCTTGGTTTCGCCTTTTTCGAGAGAGAAGCCGGTGATCGGAAGCGGCGGGATTCCGGCGTTGGAGAGAATGCCTGGCCATACTGTGTACTCGCATTTGTTCACCATTGTGAATGTCGTTGACAGCACTCCTGTATAAATTAAGAGAATTTAAACAGAGTATAGGTTCAAATTAAGATAAACTATACCGAACTCAGAAACTTTAACTCAAACAGAGATGAATTTAATTACCTGAGGTTAACAGAGCGAGAAGGGTAAAAAGAGAAAGCGGGAAGGTTAAGGGAGCCATTTGGGGTCTGCAGCTAGCTGGAAACGGAGGAGGAAGTTGAGGATGGTGGGACGGGAAGAAATGTGAGAGTTGTTTCGTCTCTCACCAGCAAAATGTGAGGGTTAAGAGTGGAGGGGGAAGATAAGAGGTTCTTGGATTTGTGTATTTATAAAGGGAGGAGTTCTTTCGTCTCGGATTTCAAGTGGGGCCCAATACGACGAAATCGCACGACCTTATTTTCACCCCGTAACCTCTAGCTGGCCGCAAGGTTATTTTGGTCATTAAAACAGAGGGTTCATGGCGCAATAGCTCGGAATATAAATCAGGAAAGAACCGACACCGATAAAGCAATATGCTGTGATGGTCACTCCTTAAATCCCATATGAAAGTCGTTTTGCTCATGAAACTGAGAATATGCTTCGTTTTTTTGGGAATACAATTTCATGGAAATAAAAAGGTAGCAATCGAAGCAGAGTTTTGGTTTTAGTTTCTTCTTTTCACATCCTTCACATTGGCAATTTCGTTTGTCCATCATTTGAAGGAGACACATTATATATTGATGACTGTTTTCAGGGAAGGCTTTAACCAAATCCCAGGAATGTGTGGCCTCCAATCTTAACTAGCTTCACAAGCAAGTAACAACAATATGTTCACTGACTACGAAAGCCAAAACGGAAGGGGTTAAGGTCTCGCATTCTAATTTCGAGCCATAATAAAACACTACAGAACCGACAGAGATGAGGATCAGGATTAGTAGCGATAATAAAAGAGGAATTTTGCTTCAAAAATAATAATAAATATCAAGGGGCTCCAGGTTCAGGGTTTGCATTCATTTTAAGTGGTTATAGCATCATCGTTTCCTGAATGGAATTGAAAGTGCCTTGGAAGGAAGCAATTAGGAAAACCCAGATACATGAAAAGCAGGGTTCAATTTGCACATAGCCTAACAAAAAGCTAAGGAAATATAATGACAGTTGCTGAAGCTAATATCTACCAGCAATGACTAAAAATCTAACATAAACGCCCAACACAACTAACTTACGGAACAAGTGACTACAGTCTAGCTTTTTGCTCGAAGGGGACTTTGAAGAGTTTGATCAATCAGACCAAGTAAACTAGCCTTAAACGACACTATTAGGGTTTAACACTTTAGGATTTGATCAATCTGAAAACCCCGAAGGTCCAAAACAACATAACGAAGAACATCACTTCTCATCATTCTCATCTTATCCTGGGGTAAGTGTTTGCATTTAATTTCCTGTTGAAACACATTTTTCAAAATTTTGTTATGTGACTAGTACGGTGCCGGAATTGAAAGTTTCAGAATATATAGCGGCCAGCAGCCTCGGCAGTCTTTCTTGGCCTTCTGTAATTAGCACACGTTTCTAATACATGTTGCTTGCCACTGGTTAATTTATACCTACGGTCAACAATGCCACCAAAAGTCTACTGTTTAGTTGACCAGATACTACAATTAACACCAACAAAGTCTAATGTAGAACAAGGTTATTCAACTTCCCCAGACTGCCAGAAAAAACACACAACGATTGTTTATCCAACTGTTTAGCTTTCACAAGATTCAAACAAGTAGAAACTTAGTACATGAAATACGGTCTTACCCGAAAACAACCACCCAGACTTCTTAACCTAGAGAACCTTTTTCCCCTTTCAAAAGTTATCAGTACCAATCTCAATCAAGTAAACTGATAAGGATTAATTATGGTATCTACCAAGTAGCAGGCTTAGCAAGTTAGCAGCCACCACCATAGACTAGCTGCACCAGTTGCACATCTTTAGTTTAATATTTCAATTTCAATTGCAATTTAGGTATACAAAAACAGAGAGAAGCAAATACTCTGTCACGAAGATCCCCACAAATAAACCTATGCAAGGCTATTTACATTTCTTTTTCCAACAGATTCGACTAAAAACCAAGTTGCATGAGGCATAGCTTACCTAATTCTATTCAGGCTGGTCACAACTACAAGTGATAATAGAGCTCGAAAATTTTTGTCAATAAAGATAATGTGATAGTAATTTATGTTCATAACCACTAACAAAATTTATAAAGAAAATAGGCTAGACCGCTAGAGTTGTGATTGAAGAACTAACTAGCATAGTATCATTGATCAATTGATGTATAAAAATAAATCAGATTTTATTTCAGTGCTACGTAATGTTTTAATCTTCCCGTCGTATTGTCACTTATCAAATTGTGTCCCCTACATAATGCTCTTTAGTCTCCTGTGCAACATGCTTCACTAACAAGAGTCAAATTCAAATGCAAAACGCATACAATCGACCAATATGAGAGCCAGACTTGATCAAATTGAACACATATACCTTAATGGTCTGAAATTCTCCTCAACCCCCAATCACTGATAACTGATCTAATGCCAGAGTTGACAACAATGCTATGTTTGATTTCTTTGATACAAACTTCCCAAATATCAGAACCATGAAGAGTCGCGACTCCGTCGCTTTCCATGTGAACCTCCACAGGATATCAAATTCAGTTTCGTCACAAAGCACTCTTCCTTTCTCATATCATTGATAACAAATATATAAAAAAATGTAGCTGAGCCAGGCCAGCTGGTTCCCCAAATTGATTAAAAATGACATTAAAATCTAAAATATCTGAAAATAACATTAAAAATCTAAAATATCTTCATATAAGCTTTAAAGACTAAACGGTTATAGTTCAAAGATAATGTTAGAGAATTAGATCCTCTCAGGTTACAGTTCAAAGTTCACAGTTTAATCGGGTATAAGAATAACATATCAGCAAATTAATCATACTTAGAGCAATTTGTTAAGTGAGTATAATAACAACTTGCTAACAACTCTCATATAAATGCTCAAATAATACATCAAATCAGCTGATGCAAAAAGCAAGTAAAGTTGGTTACACAAAACACTGCAGCGTGCAATTGCTAAATTAGATGACACCCAACTTTGTTGTTGTCTACCACGACAAATCTGCTACTGTCCCGTTACCACCTTCACCTGGAGCTTAGCTTTTGTATCCTAGGCAGACCCGACTAGCAGTCTTCATCTTTTCCTTTAATTTCCCCTCCCCTTTATCATCAACTACTTGATCAATAATGACCAAAGCAAATCAAATTTTTGTAAATAAGTACCTTGTATCTGCTATTTTTAAGAACCAACCTCCCTATACCTGTCTAGTTGTTCAGAACATAAAAAATGTGACTTAAATAAGACTAAACGGTTATGAGAAAAAGCCTATGTTGCACGGAAAGGGAAGTGGAAACGATGCGTTCGGAAGCGCGGAAGCAGTTTTTTTTCAAAAATGGCTGGAAGCGAAACATCTTAGAAACGGCATAATAAAATAATAATAATAATAATAATATATTTATATATTAATAAATAAATATCAAGAAATTTATAAATGACCAAAATGCCTAACTATACATCAAAAATTACACATTTTTTTCTCTTTATTCCCTCTCCAGCATCACTCTCTATCCAAAATGGGAATCGGGCGGTTCTAGCAGCTTCCAAATCCAGTTTTTCAAGAAGCGCACTTCTGGACAGCTTCTGATTGACTTCCGCTTTGAAAGGAGAAGCGGGAGCAGATTAAAGGTTCCGTGTAACGTAGGAAAAAACAACAAAAAAGAAGCCCAAATTTGCAGGTTAATCTGTGGCACACCCAAGCCCTATATGCTGTAAGTGTACACACAAGGTCGTTTAAGCCATCTTGTCTTTGACTACATTAAAACACGACGCCCACTCTAATCCTTCTCATACTACTTTTTTCTTAATTGGGTTGAATGACTAGGTCCAGGCCTATCCAGTCTTCATGGATTATACTTCGAAAGATAATCCTCACCTTTTGTAATCCTCTTTGGGCACAGTTCAATTATAAAAACTGAAAATATCTCTTCTCTCTTAGCAATTAAACTAAAATAAACTTAAAATGGGCCACAAGGTAGTTGGTAGAGCCAAACCTAAACTATAACTACAAGTTCGTCATTTTTTAATATACTGGACACTAGTAAAAAGTACCAATCAAAAGTAATCTATGAGATACTATGCCCACATAGTATTCAGAAATTTAGAGGTGCAGGCAAAGAACAAAAATGTTGGCATCAACCTCACAATAAATAAACCTCAACTCCTTTTCTCGTGGTAACCAACTAGTTACTAGATTTACTTGGCAAATAAGAGCTACTTGAATAATTGAGACTCAACACCATGAACTCAGGAAAAATGAGCCTGCTTCAAAATTATTAAAGATCATAATGTAATGACTAGAAAATAACGATACAAATTAAATATTATCGAGTAGTCATTAGGCTGCTTTTAGCAAGGGCACGAAGGAACCTGGTGAGCGATTTTTTGGCACCCACTACTGCTTCATCAATCTTTTCCTTGTTCTCAGAATTTCCTGAATGTTCCAAAGAATTATGTACTTTGCGGACAAGTTTCCGCAATTCCTGTTATGTGAGGCTGACATTAGTAAACAGAAAGATACAGAATGCAAGGCTTCCTGTTGCAACTAGAACATTTGTATGAGGCTTATTGGCCGTGGTTCAAAGAATGCAACACAAGCAGTGGTTCAAGTGCATGCTAATTTCCCTCAATGTAAGGTCTGGAATATTAACAATCTCACTCAACCACACCTCAGTATTATGAGGTAGGAATGAAAAAATGAATAAGAAAGCGAGTTAGCTGTAAATGGAACTGCAAACCCCTTTCAATTATCATATTATGCTATAAAAAATGTAGGGAACAAAATTGCAAAACAACCTCCCCAAGTAATAGAAACCCCAAAAAAATGAATAAGAAAGCGACTTAGCTGTAAATGGAACTGCAAACCCTTTTCAATTATCATATTATGCAATAAAAAGGCAGGGAACAAAATTGCAAAACCTCCCCAAGCAATAGAAACCCAAAAAGACATGCACAATGTAACAACTTTTTTCACCTGAGTTTGTAACCACATTTGTATTGTATTGACAACAAGGAGAAACTCACCTGACGATCAAACTCAACATCTGAAATTGAATAAACTTCATTGGTGATATCAACATCCTTATTGATCATACCCTCAACCCATCTGGATGCTACCTCATTGTGCGAACCCTGCAATCAAGTATCAAAACTGAAATAATAAGATGACCTGTGTCCGCAAACCGTTAAACTGGTAGTGTTTCTACCAAACTAAATTTAGTTACCTCTTCTTCCTCATTATCAGAATCTTCAGCTTCTTCTTCTTCTTCCTCATTGTCAATGCTTAACGCCTCCGAACCACATAAATCCTGCAGCTTCTTTTGGTCACTGTCTTTTGTAGCCCGAATCAAAGCATCCATGAGCTCGGTGTCCGCATCTCGTAGCAGTTTTCCTAAACACAAAATTCAAAAACACAAGAACATGCAAGTGATCAAAATGAACTACATTCCAGCATTCTAATTAAGAACATGTGCTATTCTGGTGATAATCAGACTACATAGCTCGAAACTCTAGCAATGAAAACACGAATATCCGAAAGAAATTACATTCGTACCGATATAATTATACTGCCTTCGCTTTCCTTCTCGCACATCATTCCCAAATCTCTGCAGCAATAACACAAACACCTTAGCCACAACCACGAAATGACTAACCAAAACTCATGTCCGCAGTAAAGAACAAACTAACCACAAAAGTTCAATTTACAGAGTGGTGGCACCTTCACTAACAAAACAGCATCCAATACATCTTCGTCCAGAGACGCCACTCTACCATTTCCAAAGCAAATTTAACAAACTCAGACACTAAAATCCACACTAATATAGCTTTTTTTTAACAGGAACACTACTATAGCTAATCTGTAGCAAATAAAATTCACAGAGACTGTTGAGATTTCTAACCCTACCTGATAATCAACTTCAGCTGAGGCGTAGAGAAGGAAGCGAGGTCCATAGCCCAACGCACGGCGCGCCGCGCGTCGCGTTTCAACGCGTTACGGCTCTTATACGTAACCGACTCCAAATCGGAGCCGCTGCGGTTACCGTCGATATCGGACGGCGACGGAGAAGCGTCGCGCGGTCGGAGTCCGCGGACTAGTTTATGGACGCTGCGAGTAGCTAAGTAGATTACCGGAGAAGAAGCGCGGCGGGGATTAGGGTTTGTGCTCAGTGGAAGCGAGGTTGAGAAGAAGAGATGATTCAGTGCGACGCAGGAGCAGCACTGGTGCTGCAACGCCGGGCATTGCCTTACCAGCAGCCTCCCCAGTTGTGCCATCTCTGATTCTCAGTCTGCTTCCTCTATCTATCTATTTGGTTATATGAATTTCTTTTTGGGCTTTTATACGGCTCATATTTTACATGGGCTATTCATTGTTTAAAGTAGTAGGCCCATGACATTGTGGATTGTAGTTTCCGGCGAACAATTTTAATTTTACGCCGTCGATGGTTTTCCAATGAGAATCAACAATGGGGTTCGAATTTCAAATTCTCAATAAAAAATTAACATAAGATATATCATTTTCAAAAAAAATTAACATAAGATATATCTAGAAAAAAACAAAATTATATTAATTAAGCAACGTCCGAAGGGAAATATTACATCACAAAAATAGGGGAAGTGTAATTTCCTCCCATATGGAATCTCAGGCTGTAAAAAATGGCGCCTGTAGCTCAAATCGAAGATCTGGAGCTGTTGAATAGGTTGTACTATGTACACACATACGCCCCAAAACAAGCTGGCTTTCTTCTAATTAATCCAGGATTAACTAGCTCTTCTAGTTAATTTCTCTAATGTTTTTAATTAGCTACCAGCACTGATCGGTTTCCCATCTCCTTCCCGACGACGAGGACATTGAGAACGAAGAGCTCATCGACACCGGCCGCCGGAACATCATCCGGCGGTCGTAGTCGGCGCGCTTCTGTGGGTCGGAGAGTGTGGCGTAAGCCTCATGGACCTTCATGAACTCGTCGGAAGAGGATTGACCGTTAGCTGCGGTGACGTCAGGGTGGACGGTTCTGGCCAATCTGCGGTAAGCAGTCTTGATTTCCTGACACGTGGCGTCCGTGTGAATGCCGAGTACCTCGTAGAGGGAGGGGTTCGATCCACCAATGCTGATGCGGGGCCTCTCGACCGTTGATGCAAATGAAGCGGAGATGCTCGCCGGTCGGAACTTGACGGACGACGGCGAGTTTGGAGCGTTGGTGTGGAGTGTTTGGCCGGAAAAGAAAGATGAGGAGGCGGTGAACGTTGAAGAGGAAATGGACAACATTTTGATTTTCAGTTTTTGTATGCGTAATATTGTTTCGATGGAGAATTCTGACGAAACGGGGGGTGGGGGCTTGTGATTTATAGACAAAAGGGGATTGGGGCTTTGGTTGGGTTAACCTAAACCGTGGTTGGGTTAACGAAAACCAGAGGCTTATCCAATCCAAATGTACAAGCTGACTCGGCGTCGACGAAGACGCGGGCACATAAACGTTGTGATTAGTTTGTTTCTCACTTGGGTTATTTGACTAATAATTCCGAAAATTCTATGCCTCTTGCGGTGGATTAGAGAAAGGAGAAATGACGGAAAAGGACGTGGAGGTTATTAAAATAAACAATTCGGGGGATTCGCTGTAAGGGGAACAGGGCAAACACGTAAACTAGGGGTGGCATGTGGGATTATAGAAACCGACGTGCCGCAGATAGCAGAATGGGAAAACAAGCGGCCAGCCACATCACGCGCTTGGTAGGACAGGTGTGCTCCACCGGTCGGATAATATTTCGAATTTGGTTTCGAACCTATCAGAAAATATGGATAAGATGAATCAGTGGCTCACGGAGAGGTGGACTGGACTGGACTGGACTGGTGCGACCCGGAATATTGGCGGAGCTGTGTTGGAAAGTCATTGGAAAATTGCGCCTATAATTTAGGACTCAGCTGGTTTCTCTCCAATATGATATCAAATCAGTAGCAATCCTAATTGTATGTTGTAAGATATGTAATTAGCTTAGAATTCTTATCAGACTTCATAACAACTAGGAGAACAAGTAAAGCTTCTGTATGTACATTGTATGTTCGACCTGACCCTGGTTTGTTCTTCCTTTCTGAATTGATTCTTCTTGCCTAAGCGGTTATTCCGTTCTTTTACATTTCGTTATCATGTCTGGTGACGACGAATACCAGGCTGGTTTTCAACCCAAAACCAATCTCAAATTCGACAGCCCTTATAATCTACATCCTTCCGATCAGACCAACCTTCAATTGGTTTCCAAATGCCTCAATGGCAACAATTATCATTCATGGCGCCGAGCTATCGAAATTTCACTAGAAGCCAAGAACAAAATTGATTTCATCACAGAAAGATCAAGATGCCGGATCAAGAGACCGAACCTGAAAATTATGTTTCTCTGGCGTCGCTGCAACAATATGGTTCTCTCTTGGCTGCTCCATTCACTTAAACCTGATCTAGCTGACACCATTCTTTCTTTCAGAACTCCGCGTGCAGTTTAGCAGGAACTTCGTGGGAAGGGAGATGAGCTCTTCCAATAGTTGGCCTTCAAGCGTGGCAACGATGATGGTTAAAGGTAGCGACAACAATTCAAGTTCTCAAGCTTCCAAATTTCAGAGGGCGGGAAATAGAAGGGAGGAGCCATTCAAATGCACCTATTGTGACAAAGATTTTCACAGAGAAACGACATGCTGGAAGAAACATGGCTACCCACTAGGGCATCTAAAGCACAAAGAAAATCAAACAAACAATGCTAGAAAGTTTGACGGCAGGAACAAGACTTATATGCCTGCAAACTCTGTTGATGCCAATCCAATTGTGCCTTCTTTCAATGGCATGCAACAAGCACTGCCGGACTTGACCAAGGAACAGTATTCACAAATCATTGCAACCATGAATCCCGCACCTCCCAAAAGAAATGTCAATCTGGTTCTCTCTCCGAATTTGCTGAAGGTTTGTCATTAGTTGCTCCAAATCAATGGATAATGGATAGCGGCAGAACGCACCACATTACCTCTTCCAAAAGAAACTTAAATACCATAAATTCTTCTTGTTTCTCACATTTGGTATATTTACCTAGTGGAGATAAAGAGAGTATTATTGTCACCAGCACAATTAAATTTACTCATGATACTTATGTGTGTCGAGTTTTAAAGTTAATCTTTTATCTGCTGGTAAGACTGATGATATCATTGTTCGGTAACATTCTTTAATACTTGGTGCATTTTACAGGATTTGGAGTCTTGGACGATGATTGGTGTGAGTAAGCGATGTGGCGATTTATATTACCTGGTGGCTTTAGCGTCGACTCCAAAGACTCATAAGTTCTCATGCGACCTTACCAATTCCTCCCACCTTTGGCACTGACGTTTATGACACCCATTTCTAGTTCGTCTTAAGTATTTATCGCATAGTACTATTCCTTTTGTTTTTGATTCTAGTCATAAGTGTGATGTTAGTCCATTGGCGAAACAAACTCCTCAACCTTTATCTCTTAGTTCAATTTCAACTACTAAGTGTTTTTCTTTAATTCATTGTGATATTTGGGGGAAATATAAAATTCAATCTCGTTATGACGCACATTATTTTTTGACAATTGTTGATGATTTCTCTAGATTTACTTGGGTTTTTCTCATGCGTCGAAAAAGTGAAACACAAACACTACAACATTTTTTTGTTATGTTGAAACTCAGTTTCAATCCAAGGTTCAACAATTTCGTTCTAATAACGAGGTCGAATTTGTTTCTCTACAAGATTTCTTTCTTGAAAATGGTGTAATATTTTAACGATCTTGTGTCTATACACCTCAACAAAATGGAGTTTTTGAAAGAAAATATCGTCATATTCTTGAAACTACACATGCGCTTCGTTTTCAATCTCATCTTCCTATTGAATTTTGGGGTGAATGTGTTTTAACCGCAGTTTATAGTATTAATCGACTTTCCACTTGTTACTTCAACGAAAAACTCCTTCAGGTTCTTTTTGGTAAACCCCCGGATTATTTCCATATACGAGTTTTTTGTTGCGTTGCCTTCGCCACCATTCTTCTAAGTTTTCTCCTCGAGCTCGTAACTCGTAAGTGTATTTTCGACGGTTATCTTATGGGCCAAAAAGCCTACAAATTATATGACTTCGAATCTCACATGATTTTACAAATCGTGACGTTGTTTTTATAGAAGATAGTTTTCATCACTTGCCAGATTCTGCTCAGCCCAATACTTCCGCTAGCCCAAGCCCACTTAATCAATCCCTACTCATTACATCTGACTTACACTTATTCCTCGCTCTCTACCTTCTCTTTCGTCTCCAACCTCTTTTGTTCCTTTTCAAAACCCCACACCGGCCACTTAACCACCTATTTTGTCTCCCTCGGTTTCACCGACGCCTGCAACCATTGAGGCCAAACTCCCTTCGCCCGTTGCCAACCCTGAACTCGATCCACATCCTGGGGAGAATGAACTCGAATCAATTCATGGTGAGCCTGAATCTGACAACGATCTTTGTCGCTCAAGCCTTCTTCGTCAGCCTAATGTCTGCCTTAAAGACTATATTTTCTTGTAGGTGATGTTGCCTCCACACCAGTCTTCGTCAGCTTCTCCAAATTCATCTTCAGGTACCTAATTTCCCTTGTGCAATTACTTGTCTTACCACATATATTCTCCTTTTACACTTAGAATACTTAACATCTTAGAGTGAAATATCGGAACCTAGTTCCTATTCCGGGACCTTGAATTACAGGCTTTGTAAGATAATAAATTAATAATACTTGGGCATTGGTCTATTTACCTCTTGGCACACTTTTGATTGATTGTCGTTGGGTTTACAAGAACAAGCGTCACGTCGATGGTTTTATTAAGAGGTATAAAACGAGATATCATGACATTCTGACTGGGCAGGATGTCCTATTACACGACGTTCTACTACTGGCTATTGTATTTTTTTTGGAAATTTCTTGATCTCTTGGAGAACTAAAAGACAGAAGATTGTTTTTTTATCTAGTCCAGAAGCATAATACAGAGCTATGATATGTACTTGTTGTGAGCTTACATGGTTGCGCTACTTATTGTCTGATTTACTATTGTTTGTCTCTGCTCCAACATTATTGCATTGTGACAATCAAGCAGCTCTACATATCGCTGTTAATCCGGTATTCCATGAGATACCAATGCACATAGAGATGGATTATCATTTTTTTAGAGATAAAATTTTGCAAGGTAAAATCGTTACTAAGCATGTTGTTTCATCGGAGCAATTGGCTGAAGTGTTTACCAAAGCTCTTAGGAAGGAGAAGTTCAAAAACATGTTGTGCAAGTTGGAAATTTAAGATCTCTACTCTCCAACTTAAAGGGGGTGTTGGAAAGTCATTGAGAAACTGCACCTACAAGTTAAGACTCATAACCTGTTTCTCTCCTAGAATAGGATAACAGATCAGTTGCAATCCTAATTGTATATTGTAGGATCTATATTAAAATTAATTAGATTAGGATTCTTACCATATCAGACTTCTAGAAGTCAGATAACAACTTGGAGAATAAGTAGGGCTTCTGTATATATACATTGTAAACCTTATTGTGGGAAATATACCTTTTACAAGAAATTATGTTCTTGTTCCAAATTCTTTAGAGACCACAGGGTGTCATGGCACCCTCCATCGTTTGTTTAAAGGTTTGAAACCATTATGTATTTCATTCAACTTTGTTAGAAACAATGAAAATTTTGAGGTATGGTACCCTTAAACTTAGTTGCTAGTCTATTTGCCCCTCCCGAAATCTCAATTTCTGGCTCCGCCTATGACCTGGAAGATTCGGTCCCGCCCTTTTTACTACTTCGCTCGTTAGATCCATTTGCTACCGGTGTGTTTCTGGCGATTGAGCTGACTATGATTCTAGAGCCTCTTGATGATTTTTTTTATTCAACATTTGTGGTAAAATGTCATGATATCTTTATATATAAAGAAAAGATGGATGGATTACTGTTCACATAAACAGTGTCCTCCCATTTTTGCCCTTTTATTTTTGAATTTTTTATAATCCAACCAGTTAAGGCGAATTGCTTTTTTGTCCTTCTGTTTTACTTAATTACAATCTGCTATTCAATTTTTCTTATTTTTAGTAAAATAATTTTTTTGGGTGGTGCATTCAATTTTGATATTGTAAATATTTTTTATTATATATATATTTTATAAATTTTCGTTATTGATTATTCTTCAGTTTTTTTTCGAGTCGGAATTTAGATTTCAGGTTAAACATCATTTTATATTACTATCTAAATCAATTATTATGTAATTTTTCGTATTTTTGATTGTTATATGGATTTCATTGAAATTTAAATTACATAGATTAAAGTTTCGGGTTTAAGGATCATTTTATATTACTATCTAAATCAATTATTATGTATTTTTCGTATTTTTGATTATTATGAGGTTTTTATTGAAATTTAAATTACATAGATTAGGGTTTCTGGTTTACGGAGCTGATATTGTAACTTCATCCACACAAAACAATTGATGTTGAAAATGTAAACTTTCACAATTAGTTCCCTTTTGATCCGGTTTATATGATCACCTTTCATATCTAAAAACAAAGTCATGTGCTCATGTTTCTAATTTTTGTATTGTTTGATATTCAACTTATGACATATGAATGAGTGTTTCATATATATTTACAATTTTAGAGATTTTGGTTGTTGGTTATTGTTAAGCGTTTCTTTTAACATGAAATTCAGATTTTAAAGAGTTGTTTATGAAAACCGTAAATTAATAAAAAAAAATTATACATTAACTATCAAATTGACAAAAAAACGCAGTTTTGCACGCGCATGGAGGTGATTAGTCTTTTTCTTAATCGTCTTTATCTCTATATATTAAGCAGAGCGTGGGGTTTACTGTTCACGTGCGCGTGGAGGTGATTAGTCTTCTTCTTAATCATCTTTATCTCTATATATTAAGCGAAGAGGGGTTACTGTTTCACGTGAACAGTGTCTACCAACTTTTTTTGTGAATCTAGTTTCAGTTTTTTGTTTCTTTCAGTCGGATGGCGGTATGCACTGTTCACATGAATAGTGTCTGTAAATTTTTTTTGAATTTAGCTTCAGTTTTTTTCTTTCTTTCGGTCTGGCCTACACTTTGTCCCTTTATATATTTAAATTCAGTTTTACCCCTCAATTTAATTTGTGATTAAATCTAATAGGTTTCAAAAGCATATATTAACAAATATATGACCAAATCTCAAACACATTGGATTTAAAGTTTAAGAGTTAGGGATTTAGAGTTTAGGAGTTCGGATTTAAGGTTTATGCATAATATCAAATATATGACCAAATCTCAAACACATTGAATTTAAGTTTTAAGGGTTATGGGTTTAGGAGTTTAGGGTTAGAAGTTCGGATTTAAGTTTTAGGGGTTGCGTTATTTTATTTGAATTTCAGAGAGTTGTACAATATTAATCGAATTAGCAAAAAGACACTTCGGCTAGACAACCAACATCAGAGCTAACTTTATCACAATTAAATGCGTTTATTTTTATTTGTATTTTCAAAGAGTTGTTACACAATATTGATCGAACTACCGAAAATTACATAACAATAAATTTGTCTGACAGAAACGCATTTCGGCATCCGCGCAACACGTGCTCGAAGGCTAGTTTTTATTAAGGCAGGGTTGATTTTTCATACCGAAATCTCTAGTATTTTGTCTATGGTGAGAGATCTATATGACAAATTTTATATGAAATTTAACTAAAATGGATCGTAATAGTAGAAACAGTAGAATAGATTTTTGATTTTATGTTGGCTATATAACTCCTCAAATGCAAGATTGCTCAGGCGTGGGAGCGCCGTGTGGGATGGAACGAGACGAAACGACGCCAGCCGTCCGATCTTTAATAAATTGATCATGTCCGTTTAAGTTCGTTGGATCAATTATTTAAAGATTGGTTTCGTCCTCAAATGATTGGTTTCTTATGGTCGGGTAGCAGTAATAGGAGTGAGTGATGTGACCTGACTGACCTCACCAGTTGTGGAGCTTTAGAACACCAGTAATTCCTTGCTCAAAAAAAGAACACAAGTAATTCAATTAATTCACATTCAAATCATAAGTTGATTTAAGAGTTTATGTGCAGATTCTTTTATATACAGGTTTGAATCAGTTTTTTCAAAGATAGGGTTTATATCGTGAAATCTTAACCTATTTTAATGATTAATGTCAGAGACAAAACATTCTGACATGATATTCTGACATCGACACCGGACATTCGTCTATCAATCTTAAAAATCTTTAAGAAAACATCGTGAGTAGTGGCGGATCTACCTTAGAACAGCATGGGACTCAAGTCCCACCCAAATTTTGTGGGAAAAAATTTACATACAATTATGACTAATCTTATATATGGTGTCATTGTAAGATTGTTAAGCTAAGTCTCATTCAAATTCATTTATCTTGTACAATTACAAATTATATATTTTTAGACTGAGTCTCACTCAAATACTAATTTGCACTAACCTGCTTATTTATATTGTCTTCTTTTCTTCGTTGTCAAACCCTTGTCGTGCATCATTGCGGTCATTTTTGTGATTTAGTTAGTTAAGCTAAATTTTAAATCTATATATTTTGTATTGTATTAAAATTTGGTTTTTTTATGTGTTACTTAGGTCTATCTTTCTTTTTAATTTGTAAATTTCTCTAGCACCATAGATTTTTTTTAATGAAAATTCAAGTCTCATCCGAGTGTAAATTCTAGATCCGTTTCTGATGGTGAGTTTGATAAAAATAAAATAAAAATTCATTTTAGAAATTGTGTTTAAGCCTAATTAATCAAGATTTATGTCTTACTTCCATTGGAGGTAACTGCGTTTTACGTATTGAACATTAAAAATGAACATTCCTTATGAGCTCGACATTAGTGTACTACAAAGTTTCATTAGAAATTTAGAATGCTCATCGGATTTAAAAAAGCTGATAAGAATGCATGAATCTGAGATATACTGGGTGCTGCATGATCGACAAGTGTTTCATTATTCACGACCGTACTAAGCATGTAAGTAAGCCACGCGTCGTTTAGTCATACAATGGGCGGTGGAAGAGTGATGGGGAAACCCTGACACTCAGTTTTGTTTTTTTGAAAAGCTGAATCTGACGAAGTTTGGAATTTGAAGAACGCATCAATGGGAGGGACCCCACGTGAGCCCAACCCGACCCGACACCGTTCTCGATCTTCGAAAATGCCTTGTTTGGCGCTCCGATCCATTTTCTCTGTTTAGTTTTCTCTCCGATCGATTACGTGGTGTCTGCTGGCTTAGGGTGCACGGCGTGTTGATGTTTCTGCGATCAAATAATAGACTAGACCGGGCGGTTCTGGGGCATAGAGGTTGAGATTTGAGAGTAGTGCATTAAAATTTATGTTTAAAGCTCAACTATTTCTGCTCTGTTCTTTAATGTCTTGGGCTGTATCTGCCTAGAAAAGAGAGGACGACTTCATCATTCATCATTTGGAAAAATATCTCTGTTCTTTAGCAGGTGGCGTCTTTCCCGAAAAGGAGGAATCTTCGTTTAGAACAAGACCAGTTGTCCGGATTCAAGAGGCCATTTGCGCCAATGGAATCTAGTACTGCACTACTCCTGGAGCTGATATTTTTATTTTCTATAGTAAATTGCAACTGTAATCCTCTCTCATCTGACCAATGGGAAATGCGACTCAGCTACTGTAGTCCGATTGAGGTTCTTGTTCGGGAGGTGCTATTGGTCCTTAGGCCCAAGTAATCAAGCTGAGAAGTTTAGGTTAAATAAGAACGGTTACTAATAGCAAAAGCTAGCAGGCCTGGCCCAAAAACAGGCCAATAAATTTTAGGAGCCAGTTGGAGCTCATTGTTGGTTCAGGTCTTTTCTTCCCTGCTCAGTACTTACTAGGATACATTACTTTGCCCTCAGGGCCTTGGGTATATCCCATCCTCTGCAGAGAATATCCCTGCACAGAATATACCAATTATGCCTAGTGGGATAAATTTGCAAAAAACAACAATGTTGGCTGGATCTATTCTTGTACAAGCTATAATTATATTTGTACAAGCTACATATGCACTCTCTTATTTAGAATCTACACATCTTTCTTTTATATTAACTTTAATTTTATTTTTACTCACATGTGTATCGTATTTTTGTAAAATTTTAACTATAAAAAGTAGAAGCGTACATTGTACAATATTAGCTACGGGGCCATGCCATTGTTTTCCTTCACTCCCTGTATGATTTTAACATTGCGGTGGACTTATGGTTACAGTGAGATGTTGTGTCTCCAAGTTCATTAGAGATTATACAACTGAGATGTCTAAAAATGCACAATATCTGCACATGGCTTGTCTGTTGCAAAACCTGATGATCATCAAGATCATTACAATTCATGTGACGTAACCACTAGTGTTTATCTGATCAGATGAAAATTTCTATTTTGACTGACATAGAATATTGGAATGTCAACCACTATCTTAGGCAGTAATCGGGTTCTTTTAAAATTAACAAATAATAAAGTTAATAAAGTATAAAATTTGAACTTCTTTATATAATATGAGGATTTTAGACATGACACATCATTTTTGTCTCAACCTAGCCTAAATCAAAGATAATTGGGTTAATTGTTTTTAATATATATATATATATATATAATGAAAAATTCTAGTTACACGTTTAAATTTGTTTAATATACCTCTATTACTTAGTATACCTCCATCTCACTTTTTAACATCTTAAAATCCTAAGTACACCTCCTTACTCTTTACATAAATACCTTTAGATAATTTTTTACCTCCTCATATTTACCTTCTTATATTTACCTAAGTTTTGAATCGTTTATTTTTATGTTCTTTATGTTGGAAAAATGGTGAAAATAACCGTTTTATTTAACCAATTTAAATGGGTTATAGGGTGAATAAGAAATAGTTACTTAAAGATGACTAATTGCTTGAAACCATGCATTATATACTTTGTATAGTCTATTGACTGATAGAATTCTATGAATTATAACATCACATAATATGAAATGATGTAACCTCACAAAATGTGAAAGGTTGTAACCTCACTAATGTGAAAGGTTGTAACTATAGAATGTCAAAGGTTGGAATTAATGCTAAGCGTTGTAACATATCAACCAGAATTTATGGCAATTCAAATAGTTGATGGTTTTTCTTCATATATAAATAAGTGACACTTTCTTTGTTCTAAACAAATTGAAAACATTATCATTCGAAACACTTTTTCGATAATCATCTCCTCCTCTCAAAGAGTTATTCTCTCTCTAGTTTATAGCATTCTGGTGATATATTGAAGGTACAATAAGTTCGTCAGGTGTTCTTGACAGCAGTGCAGCTCCAAAGCATTAGTAGTCGTTGTATCTTGGGAGACAAGTGTCATTAAGCCTTTTGCACCGGTAGAGGAGACATAATTTGTCTTAAGGAAAATGTGTGAAACACACGACTCGACTTCATCACTTTCTTCGTATTCTTTGTTCGAAAACGTTTTTGATGTTCTGCGTACTAAGTGTTCCAAGACACGTGATTCAACTTTCACAAGTTTTATTTTTCCTTGAATCAAGTGTGGTAACAAATGTTGTTCATAATAATTATTTTATATTCATCATTACATTATTTATAATTATTGATTAATTATAAATTAGATTTATGTATAATATATATATATATATATATATATATGCAATACCTAACCCCCTTTTTCTTACACTTCCTTTCAATTCTGGAAATTAAACTCTAAGGTGATTTGATGATAAAAAACCAGAGGTAAATGAAGATGATGGAGTTTTTTTTCTAATACTAGTAGATTGATGGAGTTCGGTTATTTCATAAAGGACCTCAAATACTCACAGTCATTATAAATAAACCAATGTATTTACTTATGTATCAAATTCTTGAGTCCTGACCCACATAAGACTCATCAACTATGACTAGATATCCATCTTGGGTAGATTTTTGAGGCCTATCATCATTTTTACAACCCTAAGTATCTTCTGAAGAGATTTACTACCAACGCATCATGATTACAATGGTTGAACTCATGAGCTACATTTATATCGGGTATAAAAACCATGAATTGTGGAGGCCCAAATTTAGAGTTCAGATTAATAGAAACTTCATCTTTGATTCAGATAGAGACATAAGTTGAGGAGGGATGCTTCATATATATATATATATATATATATATATATATATATATATATATATATTAACGGGATTTGAAACAACGTTTGAAATATTATTAATAAAAAAATTAGAAAGTACAAACAAAAAAACAAAGGACTAGGCCAAAACCATCTTAAAAAACCAAAGTAATATCACATGCACCGACAAAGATAACAGTAAAGAAGAAACCAAGACCAAAGAGAGCAATGAAGAATTTAACCTCCACAAAGAAATCTTCTTGTTGAAGCATCATAACCAAAGGACTGACGTAAGAAAATAGGCAAAGAATCTCACCAAAACTCATCATTAAGAGCACCATAGTTGGCAAGCCTATCTGTAATGACATTGCCCTCACGGTAAATATGAGACACTTTCACATGCATTTGGCTAGCAACAGTCATAACATTTTTTCCAAGCAACACTTAAATACCAAAGAACCATATCATGACAATTGAAATAATGCACAATCAAAATAGAGTCAGTCTCGATCCAAAGGTAATCCCAGCCCTTAGACCGAGCAATAGCCAACGCCTCAATGACAACAATAATCTATGTATCTACAACACTCGAAACATGAACCTTCCTTGAGAATCCCCCTGAAAAGTAATCGTAGAATCTCTGAAAACTCCACCTGTCCCCGCTAGGTTGATCCCATAAAAAGAGCCATCAGTATTAGCCTTCACCCAAGGAGGGTCCGGAGACTGCCAAGAAACAAAGACAAACTTTAGGGCTGCTGCCCGAAGAGGAGACAGACCCAAAAACCTGAAAATTGGCCGGTTATTTGCAGAAAGAGCAGCCGGTTGGAAAACTAACTTTTTAGAATCACAAAAAACATTGAGGAAAAAGTGACTAAAGCGTTCCATGCAAAAAAATACCAGTGCTATTTATGATGCAATTTCTCTTAAACCATGTACACTATAACATGTTAAAACCCGTAATAAACCAAAGGAGTTTAGTAGAGGGACTGAAATCATTGAGCAAAGAGAAATCAAAGTAATCTGCAAAAGACATACCCGGATTAAAGGCGCGTTAGAAAAGAATAGATAATCTCTCCCACAAAGTTTGAATTCCAAGATACTCCCAAATAGACTTTCTTTTGTTTGGGAGTTTTCTTTACTCTATTACGTTTTCTTTCATCTGTAATACACTTTCTCAACTAGATTGGGGAGTTTGATATTGGTGTAATTCTTTCAGCTTTAGAAGGCATGCCCTTGAAATAAAATTGAATTTCTAGAGTTAGAAGTCTTTTAAACTTTAGTATACTCATCAAAACTAGCTTGCAACCATGCTTCAGATTCATGAAACTTGTAATTGTAATAGCAAATGAACATAATAACAAGACCTGATAGCAAAATTTGTAATGTCCCATACCTAAAAGTTACCTTTTTACAGTGATTTACGAGTTACCGAGAGCTTTTAACTGTAACCTGTGAATTATAAAGTTATCGCTTGAGTTTATTTTCAAGTTTTTATAAACTCTTCAAATTCCTCATTTAATGACTCGATGTTGTAGTACGTGTTGACACGAGTCTCCAGGTATGTCCGGATTATTTTTCAGAACTTCAGTTTATTTTCTACGAATTTTAAATTTTTTTGATAATTTTCAATTACCATTTCGGTAAATAGTTTTTACCATTTAACTATTTATTTTTTATCATTTATTAAATCTTGATCTTAGATCTATTAGGGTATTGATCTGGACCTTCTATTTTTGTATAAATAGATGGGAGAGGGTTGATTAGGGTCAGACCCTCCCCTCGATTATTTTTCTCTTCTCTGCTTCTCTCTTTCGTCCCCTCCACCTTCGATCTCCTTCTCCAGCGAACCGCCAACTCGGGCCAACTCACTCCTGCGCTCGACCATTGAAACGTTCCCTTTTGCATCTTCTACCTAGTCCAGCCCTTAAGTCAGATGTGCAACCACCGTAGGCAGCAAATCGAGGTGGAGGAGCTAGACTGTGTTGTTCGATTTCAGGCAGCGACAATGATGGTGAGATGTAGGGTTTCGTTCCTCCTCCTTAGAGTTGCTCCAGACCCTAAAACCGAGGAAAACAGCTTAGGAGAGAGATTTGAGCCGATGAAGGATTCTGTGTTCTTCAACTTCGTTCTTCATTTCAGGCGACTTTCGAGTTTAACTCAGGTACAAAAGCTAATCTCCTCTCTGAGATCTAACTTTGAATATGCTTGGAATTGAGTGGGTTGAATTTTGGAAATTTTGGGATTTGGGCAGAGTGGAGCACCGTCTGTGGCCACTGTAGATGGCGACGGTGGTCGTTTCTAGTTAATTTCCGGCTTCCTTAGTATATTGCTTCAGTATATGTGTTTACAGATGCTTGAAATTGTGTATGGTTCAGTTTGGTGGAATTGGGATTTTGGGCAGTCGTTTGCCACCATGTGTGGTGTTGGTGCTGGCTGTTCTTGGTTCAATAGTTATATAGTTCTTGTTATTGGTGTTAAGTAGGCTTGAATTTCAGAGATTTGAGTAGTGGAAGAAGGATAATCAGAAGATAGAACTCTGTGTTGAGTGTTGCTGCTGTTTATTTGTTAAGATGTGTTTTTGGTGCATGTTATCGATAAATGGGTGACTAGAGCAAACATGGAGGCTATGACCATTTTCCGGCAAGATTGCCGAAATCCGGCAGAATATTTCGGTACCTTGCCGGAATTTGGCAGAATATTTCGGTACCTTACTGAAATCCGGTGAAGTAGCGAAATTTCTGACAGAAAGCTGAAGAGGTAAAAATCGATTCTTCCGTTAAACTTTAAGTCGTAAAGTTGTCGTTAATTATTAAGACAGGTTAACTACAAAAAGTCGTAAATTGGAAGGTTTCCATTTATGGAAAGTTGACCAGTAAAAAGGAAAATCAATCTTGGTTATCCGGTTAAATTAAGTTAATCAGATTTTTAAAAGGATTTAGTCAAAGTAGCAAGTTTTAGTCTACTCGAGAATCCTGGTCAAATTAAGAAAAAGACCGACTCGAGAAGTATTAATTAATACTATTAGAAAAGTAATAATTGAGTTGGTAATTTGCAAATTATCGAAGAGTTTTATAGTTTTGCCAACTCAAGGTAGGATTTGAGATAACCTAACATCGATTGAAATAGTAAGAAAATTCGATATGTTACGGTTTTGTATTCAGAAACTAAATTTCGAGTCGTTAATTGGAAGTAAACGTATTGGTTGAAGGGTTAATAAAAACGAGGTATTTTAGTCAACCCCTGGTCAAATAGGATCTCCTAATCAAACTAGGAAAAGATCAAGTCAACTTTAGTAAGACTAATATATTGGATTCATTTTACAGCAAAAATGGTCGAATGTGAGATTAGACTTGATCATGTAGATATATCGAGATGACGCTCGAAGAGTATTCCGAGCATTGAGGGGGCCGCATTAAATACTATGAGTGGACTTTTATTTTTAAATATAATGCATGCAACAGATTATTATTAAGTTTATTTTTTAATTATTTGAATTTCCTTCATGTTGAGTTTTTATGGTGATTTTGGGAAAATTTGGGATTTAATAGTTTTCAAAAGTAAGTGAGCCGGGAAAGAGGTTTTTACTTTTCCCGTGGATTTTAAATGATTTCCCCGGAATATGATTTTAAAACGTTTTCACCATTTTGGGTTATGGAGGGAGATTATATTTTAAATGGAGAAACTTGGTTCTTGGATTTTAATGATTTAAAGTAAAGTCAGGGAACCAGTTTCGGATGACTGTGAAAGTTTTAAGTCCAATATATTTGGGGAAAAGTCATGGGTGTTTTGACTTGGATTTTGATTTATTCACCATGAGGTTTTTAAGAATTTTCTAGTATATGTTTATATGTATTGCTAGCTAGCATAGACCATCTCCGGATTGTATCTGGTCAGACCCTATTCGGTGGTAGCTGGTCGGAAGGACCCTCCCGGATAGGTCAGAACCCTCTTCGGTGGTAGCTGGTCAGATGGATCCTCCTGAATAGAGCAGGTCAAGGGATCATCTCCGATAAAGCTGGTCAATAGACCATCTCGTGGATTCGAGCTGGTCAGTTGTTTTCTCGTGGTCATGGTGATATTACACCATTTCTTTAATTATGGATTTAAGCCAAGGGAATCGTTATGTATTAATTTAATCGTTTTCTAATGGTTGCGTGTATAAGGATTTTTGAAAAATCAAAAGGAGAACATTAAAAGATAGTTACCTTTTTATATTTGATTTTTTGTCCATTCACGCTAATATTTTTAAATGTTTCTTCTCTGAGCCCTTCGTTTTCAAACGCCCAGTGTTGTAGGGTTCTTGAGAAGATATCGCGCGTACAGAAGTCGAGGCATAGTCAATTAATCTGTTGTCGCCGCAAGTTTATTTAGGTATCACTTATGTGTAGATTGCTCTGATTACCCCAACTTAGATAGTTGAATAGGTTGTTGAAGCGTAGTAGTGATTTGGGGAGCAGGTTGGCTCTAGGAGTTGGGGTTAATTTAAATTATTCATGGAAGTGATGAGTTGGTTTGTAGGAAGAGTTGTCCATTTCATGATGGTTTCGGTAAGAAGTTCATTTGAGGTGGTTCCCACAAGATTTACTTCGGGTTAAAGGAGTTTAACTCATGATGGGTCGTGACAAAATTTGTCAAACGAAAGTGTCCAACAATTAAAGGTAAAAAAATATGAAAAATCTCATTAGAGGTTTGGAGAGTATCACTCCCCTAATCCCCTGTCTGGGTTTCACTGCTTGTCTGAATGAAAATGCCTTTATTTTTGTACGCACGCAAGCAATGAAGAGGAGAGAGGGTCGAAGCACGCAAACGTCCTTTTATTTTTATTTTTCTGTTTGTTAACAACAACTAACCCAAGTTAACTCAAGTTTAGACGAGATTGATTTAAAAGTGATATGTTATGTCTAAAACCCTTAAATTATATATAATGTTCAGATTTTATGAACTATTTGCTAATTTTAGAGGGACCGAATTCATTAGACAGTGGGAGGGAAATGAAAGCAGCGTAATGCCACAGATATGTGAGTTCCTTGTTTACTTACAGTTTTCCAAGGCGAGTTTGAAAACCCTGACTTGGACAATAATGTGGACTCAGCCCCTATGATTAACGAATAAGATGACCAAGGATTCAAGGATTGTGGAATATGGTATGACACAACTCCAAGGTAAATGGAACTTGGAAAGACAGCCCATTTTATTTAGAGAAAATTAAAGAAAAACTTAAATTACTAGACTTCTTTTAAAATAAATTCATTCTGTTTTTTCATCTTACACTACTTCACATAAATAGACTTCACATATAAAACATATGTCTATAATTAATAGTTTTATTCATTTTTCGGTTTTTCTGATTTGTCGTTCAAACTGTATAAAGCTAAATTTAGCATCTTTCACAATTATAGGGTTTAGGGTGTAGAATTTCTTTATTTTACTTTAATAATCAGATATCTTATTTATATTATATTCTACCTTATATATAGATCACATAATGAAGAAATGCATCCTTTTACCTAGATTATATTTTTCTTAAAAATAAAGAAAATTGCATAATTCTTACAAATTGATTAAAAAATGTTAGTGTTAGAAAAAAATATAATCAACTTATTTAAAACTGTATCAATTGAGTGTTTATATGTTATAATTGAATAGTATCAATTGTGTAAAATTTAGAAAAAAACAAACATAATATGTATTATAATTAATACATTTTAGATGTCTATCCGAAATAAATGTTAGATGAAGTTTTATTTAAATTCACTCTTTAAAATTGGATGTATATGAAAATCTCCCTTTTATCTACGGTTCTAGCAACAAATGACAGCAGATAGTGACGTGCCGTTTACCTATAGACTTTTATGGAACATATTCAAGATTTTTTTTGCAGATTTTAAACACTGTTTGATCCTTGAAACAGGCTTATTAAGATAGTAATTGCATCACTGATAGGTCGTGTATATGAAGAAACTTGGAAGACCAGTCCTCAATCTTTAGTGGTAAGATTGATGTATCTTCAGTCTTCACCACTTGAATTGAACGGATAGATTCCACGCCGTGTAACTTGTTCAAGAAATTAGATAACTATGCCCAAGTTGCCGAGATGAGAATGCGCATGGAGTCCCACATTGAAGAAGAAGCTAAGCACGGGTCGAACTCTGAGATATAAAATAGGGAAGCTTGGACTCAGAAAAACCATGATCCTTCAGGCAGAAACGGGATATGATGAGTGGTCAATAACGCTATTGTGCGAGATGGGTGTCCGCCCTTGCCTGGTTACGACAATTGGACATCCTCATCTTTTACCATCTGATCCCTAACTCCTTAAATCAGTTGAAGTTTTATTGCAAGTCCTGGTGGAGTTGAAAACCCTGACTTGGCCAACAATGTGGACTCAGTCTCTACTCCCTAGCCTAACTTACCAAGGAATATAGAGTATGATTGACAGAGCTCCAACAACCAAATGTCAGCACAGATGGAGACGCGCCGTTTGCTCATAGACTTTTATCGAACATATTCAAATTAAGCTTCACAGATTAGTACACTGATTGATCCTTGAAACCGGCTTTCTTCATAATCGCATCAATTGCCAATGACGCCTCTATGATAGTTTGATCAAAACTATAGCAAGAGGTCGTGTAAATATGAAGAAACTGTGAAGGTCCAGTCTTCAATATTTAGTGATAAGATTGATGAATCTTCACCTATTGAATGGAACGGATAGATTCAAAGCCGTGTAACTTGTTCAACAAAAGAGAGCAATAACTCAAAGTTGCCCTACCAGGACGTGACTGATGATAACAAAGGGCATCGAGTCCCATATCAGTACAGAGGCAAAACACGGGTCGAACTCAAAGGTATAAAATGAATCAAAAGATCACTCGTTGGAGCTGTAATGCATGCATAAATAAGGATTTCAAAATCCAGTAATTTCATCACTTTTTCACTAGGTAACATACATGTTGCTAGGCCCGGAAAGAGCATTTACTTGATGACTTAACAGGCCCCTTAACTGAAATAGACATGATTCCACGTAGCCAATGTTGAAAAGAAACTGATCTTTAAGTTCAGGTGGTATTTAACTAAACACCCTTCTCACCTATCATATGGAAGACACCAGTAACAAGCTAATTCCCAATTCGTGTATATATAAAGGTACCACCGTATTAGTGGCTGTATATACACAATAAACCAATAACTCGCCTGAAAACATATATACAATAGCTATTTGAATACTGGACATATGGTTGTGGAAAAAATGGGAGGCTGTTTGAAAGAAACTCTGAAATTTGAACCTAGCCTAGCCCATCAATAACATCCAAGGCATTAGCTCTTGGCTGATCCAAGCTTCCCCTTGCATTAGGTTCCCTCAGAGGGGAACTTCCAGTGCTTTTGCTCAAGGCCCAAGCTTTGGTTCCTTTCTTCTTGCACATAGAAAATTCCTGACTCTTGCTAATTCCAGGAACCCTTTTCATCCTCCCAATAACATCATCCAGCAAATTTCTATCTTCTTCTGAAAGTTGTATTCTTGGGGTCTTATTTGTACTGTAATCCATGGATGGCATTCGCTGCATCTTGGAGTGCAAGTCCAGTCCCCTACGAGTTGGAGACCGTATAGGCAAGGGCTTTAAACCATGATCACAATGTCTTACAAGATTGATTAGCTGGTGAAGCCACGTCACTAATTCAAGGATGTAAGCATCTGTCTTTTGCTTATCTGCGTGATAGAGTGTCTGGAGGCGGACCAAGTGGCTTTCCGATGGTGCATTTTTCCCAAACTCAGTACTATAAAATGGGAAAGCAAAAATCAGAATTCTTTAGATTAAAGAAAAAAAATCATGTCCATTGATAATAGAAATTGCATCTTGTCCATATAAATGATTTTCAGAGGAAGAGAGGCTTGACTGACCCGGAGTTTGCCCATTCTCCCACCCACCCAAAACCTTGATGAGCTCTGTCACAAGACGTGAAAAATGAAATTACTTTATGAGAACAAAGATAATCATTCATTAAGAGAATGAAATCAAGACCAAGGAAAAGAACTGATGACAGCTTCAAATTACTTGTTTGTATTTGAGGCAACAGGAACAAGCCAGTGGAGAATTTTTTCCATTTCAGCTTTGACCTGAGAAACCATGAGCTGCAGAAAACATAATATGAAAATAATCAAATAAAGGAGGTACGACCTTTCAAATAGTATAGATAAAAGAGAGAAAATTGAGATGCTGTTGACAATACACGTGTTGATGAAAATAAATAAACAGGGAATGAACCAATGTCTGTAATATGCATTGTAGTACCTGTTCCTTGGCATCAAGAGTTTGCAATCGGGATCGTAAAGCTTTCTTAACACTATCTGGCAACCCATGATATAAGTTGTCCCTTGTATTTGGTGGAAGAGAGGTTGGTCGAGACGCCTATTAAAATATCATGCATATACAATGACATTCTATTCCGTAAGTTTGCACAAACTATAGGAGACAAAGAAAAATGAACTTACAATGTTATCTATCTGGTTTATCATATTGGCATAGTGTAATGCAAGACCAGCTGCACCTAGTCTTTGAGGATTTTTGCCCTTCTCCCCTTTCACGAGTGTTAAACCTGTCAAGTAACGAGCAACTGTCACAAGCAGCCACCAAAGACACTGACCAGATTGTGTAACCCATAGGGCCATCAATGAAGTCCACACACCCTAACTTCTACAGTGTGCACAACAGATCTTGTGAAGAACAAAGCTAGAAAACTCAGTTATATCCAGTGACAAATTGCTATCAGGGTGTCAGATATTGCGCATACCATTATCACCAAATGCTTCCGAGATTGCTTGATGTATATAAGCAACAATATCTACAAATTTCTCGACAATCTGCAAAGAGCAACATCATTTGATTACAATGAGTAAAATAAATCCAACAGAATTTTGTTGTGCCCAGTCAAGGGCAAACACTGAGTACCGGCAGCAATATTATCCAATTCCTTGACAAGGATTTTCCAACATGCTATCTCTTATAGAAATTTCAAATATGGTTCACAATAGTACCTCATCCAAATTTTTGGCCCAAAGAGATTTCTTTTTCAAGGTCCTCACAAGCTTTCTTTGCTGTTTTAATTCACTTTGTAACATTGTCAGACTTTCTCCTACAATTACAAAGAAAACACCCAGTTAATAACTTGCTGCCTTCATGTTGTTTGTAGGTATCAACCAGGAATTTATCATGCACTGAAATATTGAGAAAACATTCAAGAAAAAAATATATTAATAGGTCAACAAAAGCAAAATGTGATATGACAGAGCAAGAAAGAAACATAAGTTGCTTGATTCTGGCAGTATTAACAATATTGACAATTACGTAGAATAAGTGGATCAGCAATGCTGTTTAAAAAGGCATGCCTCTGTAGTAGCACATTGCATAAATAGAGAATAGAGGGGATAGAAGAAAATAAAAGACTCATACTATCGATAAATTGCTTAGAATATTTTGAATCTACGCACTACACGATAAAGAAGGTTGGACAAGAAAATTTCCATGCCTAACCTCTAAGAGGGAGATGCAAGGCCTTAGCTTCCTCAAACTTTCTCCTGTAATCTTGTTCGAATCTGTCCAAAGCACTAAACTCATGGTATAATTCCTACAAAAATTGAAAAATGTTAGCTTCCCCCAGTTGGCATTATACGGGTGTGATAAAAACGTAATACATTGATAAAATATAGATATGCAACTTACAGAAGTATGCTGAGCAAGTGTGGTCAATTCCTGCATTGTCATGTCTGCCTCTGATCTTAGCATTTTCTGACCTGGATCCTCAGAATCTAATCTGAAATTCAATTTCATAAACCAAATATTACATTTAGCATCAATTTGTACTTATATTCTATCAAATAGTCAAAAAACCGACCCCCACCTTGTGAAATATCGACTAAGGTTATGCCACTGTGGGTCTTTACACAGGTCGCCGAACCTAATTACTTCGCGTGAGAAAAGATCAAGTTCTTCCCTACATATCCCCAAGAAGCAAAAGTTCAGAGCTACTAAAAGGTAACAAAAACGCCACAAACACATACACACTATTCTCTCTCAGAAGTGTAAAACCTTTTGTCAGCAGCAGCGATACCGAGCAACTCCCTCATATCTTTGGACACCAAATTTTGCACACCTTGTGAATGCATAACCTCTCCCTTGAGGAACTGGATATTTTTTTCGGAAAGCGATTGCAACAAGGTTGCTCCCTTGGCGATTGTGTTAGCTACTTCAAACGATAGTATAGATATTCTATTGCCTCTAGAGCCCCCTGTAAGAAATCCGCTATTGGTTTGCAAATTCGACACGCTACTGCCTAGTGTATCCAATACTCCTACTGCCTTCTCCAGCCCTGCAGCTCCTGCTCTCCCTATAAACGAGTTCCTCTGCGAAATCTACAACAGAACACGAAAAATTACACAAACAAAAATCAATATTCCAATCCAATTTTGATAATAACAACTAATACTATTTGGTGCATAATACAGGTAACGAATTTGACCTTCGACTGAATTACCTTGGCAGCTTCATTCCTGCCCGGAGTTGACGGCTTCAGCTCGCTAGAAAACGACGATCGCAGCTCGCCGGAGTCGTACTTGTGCGGTGTTCTGAGAGCGTCAATATCATCGGAGAATGCAAAATTATCTTTCACACTCTTCTTTAGCTTCCCGGAAAACCCCAAATTCTTAGAATCTTCACCACTAAACCCGGACGAGCAAACAGCCCCCATAGATTCACTAATTCACTTCAACAATTCGAACCAGAAAACCACGATTGTTTCAATTTCTCAGCAACACGCAAAATTTCAGAAGCATTACCTTTAGAATTGGGATTGGAATTTCTTGCCAGCACAGGATTGAGCTGAGAAGGATTATGAGGACAAAGTCGAAGGAGAGAGAGAATGTAGAGAAGAAAAACGGAGGGGTGTTTGACTGAAATACAAAAATGACAAAGAGAGGAATTTTCTTTATGACTGATTTGGTTTGGTATGGAAAAAAATAAGCAAATGACGCGTTTACCAAACGAGGAACAACGGAAATCTCGTGGGATTTTTTTGATGAGATTCATCTGCCTACGGAATCCAAATCCGAGCACTACTCATTTCTGTCCTGATTTTTTATTTATTTACAAAATAGTAATATAAAATAAAAATCAGATATAAAATAAAAATCAGAGTGTAGTACCGTAAAAGTAAATTGTGAGCTCTACTTGCTCAGTTTGGTAGTATTTTAATAGAAAAAACATTACGAGTGATGGATTTTGTGTGAAAATCATAGCCCGGAGGAGGGAGGAGGGAGAAGGGAATGTCAAGTCCCCGCCAACCATCTTTCTGGTGTGACTGACGCCGATTTCGTGGAGAGTTTACGATGTTGCCCTCGGGGGCATTCCTATGGGGATTGAAGGGAGTTTACTATGTTACCCTCTTTGATCAGTAGAATGATTAGTCTCTGGATTTTTAATTTTGATCAGTCAATGGTTTGGGGTTTTGAATAGGGGTGGGGGATGGGATATTTCATATTTGTGATTATAAAATGAGGAGGATTATGCAAGGTTATTTCATATATGAACCAAAGACTTGGACTATAGATTCTTTTTGTTCTTATTTTTTGGGTGCCATGAATTGACATGTTGCTTACTTTGGGTGTTTAGTGCTAATCAGGAGACACTTTGTCACTTTTCATTTGGTGAGGACTGAGGGAAGTATGTCATCTTGAAGATGGGTTTTAGAATTGTTCAACATTGATGGTTGTCTCTTATGCTCAAAATTTAGAAGTTTGTATTTTTATGTGTATATATCTTGTTTTTATAATATGTTTTCATTGAAGTATAATTTTAACCATACAAATTTATTTTGTTATTATAAGGTTGAGACTATATGATAAAGTAAAAAATGTAATGTCTAATTATTGCCTGATTAGAGAAAAAAAGACACAAAGTGTGTAGCTCAAGATCAAACCCATTATGTTTGATCATGTAACAATGAAGATTTTGTTTCAGCATAAAACCACAGGTTACTAGAAAACAAACATGAGAATTACAGACCAACCAGAAAAACACTTGCCACTTGGGACTAAAACCAGAGTTTAGAGCCCAAGTTCCAAGCATAGGGACATTCGCTCAAGCCCATCATAAGTCAGGCACTTACACCTTCAAGCCAGCCAGCCAACCTGCCACCCCCACTGATGGAGCTCCATCCCTCCACCATCTTCCGTCTTTGCCGCCATCAGACCACCAACAACAGTAGCGCTAGCCCTCCAAAACCACAATGTCATCTCCGCTTCTGTCTTAGTTCAGATCGCATACTCCAACACATCAAGAAGTTATGCCCCTCATATATACTTCACTCATCTCCAACTTAATTCTCTGACCGTGGTGGCTCTGCTAAGTGCTAACATACTCGTACATTCATATTTTTTATAAACATTTTTATGTATAACTCTTCATTTGTTTAATGTTAATTTTCACTATCAAACGTGTTTGTTTTTTAAACTAGTATGATGATGAGTTGTTTTTTTATTTGCATATGTTGTAGAAATGACTAGAAAGGTGATTCAAAATATGAATGTTGTACAAGATCTATGTAAATTAATGAATTTGGACACAAAGGTCTATATTAGTTTAAATAAGAACATGCATTGTCTTGTATAAGAGCATCTTCAACAGTTCATGTACAACTAAAGTTATCTCAATTTTAAAGAAAAACATCATATTATGGCTCTAACAGACCATGTAAATCATCCTCTATTTTATAAAATGTGTGAAGAGAGAAAAACATATCCTCTATATCTATAGAAATCTCAGATTTTGTATATTCATCTATAAATTTCTAAAATTGATTGTTTTCCTTATAAAATTCATTACTTCTAAAAAACGTCATAAAATTAACAAATTTAACATTAAATTTGAGGGGTTTAATTTGAATAAATATATAATATTTATATAGATACATAAATTATACAAAAAAAATTTAATGTTGTACAATAGAATAGAAAAGCTATTGGAGTTGAGCTCATTTTCTTTTAGAAATTTTGTGATTTTTTCCTCTAGAATAGATAAAGTATAAAAGAGTTGCTGGAGATGCTCTAACCGTTTTAAGCAAAAAAAAAATTTGCACATTTTTGAATTCCTTTTTCCACCTGCATGTCGAAATATACAAAGGAGCATCATACTTTGAACAATTAACATTTGTGATATTTGTTTCACAGTCCTTGAGACTAGTTCATTAGCAGTTGATGAATTTCAATGTTTTTAATTTTCATAATCAAGAAGAAAAACTGAAATGGTCTAACGGTATTAGTCTCTCCTTATTCAATGAAAGGTCGTGAACTTGACTCACAATATTGTAGTATTTTATAAAAACGGGAATATTGGAAAGAGTTTTTAGCAGTGCCGGTACCCAAACTCTTATGGTACGGTCAAAGTGATACCCAAACTTACAAAACTACCAATGTGGTAACCAAACATCATTTTTGATACCAAAGAAAGGCCTGAGGCCATTTTCCTTTACGACGTCGTTTGTTTGATGACGTGTCTCATATGAGACCCACTAAAAAAATTTCTTATCAGTAGATAATTACATCAGTAGTCCTCGAACTCTTTTGAAAATATCAATGTGATACCCAAAATGAAAACCTAGGTTTTCCATATTCAAACCTAAGCTTAAATGTCACCTAAACCCTAAACCCTCAACAAAAAATCTCTAAACCATAAACCCTTGAAGGAAATGTGATCTAGAAAAAGTCTAAAAGTCATCTAAATCCTAAACACTAAACTCTCGACAAAAGTCTCTAAATCCTAAACCCTTGACGAAAATAACATTTTGTCTTTCCTAAATCTCATTTCTTTCTAAAATTTCCAAAATTAAATCTTACGGATTCACTTTCCCTCCTAGTTTGAACATAAAAAACTTGGGTTTTTATTTTGGGTATCACATTGATCATTATAAAAGAGTTAAGGTACTACTAATGTGGTTATCTACTGATAATAAATATTTTTGGTGAGTTTCATACGAGACACGTCATCAAACAAACGGCGTCATGACGAAAAATAGCCCCAGGCATTTCGTTGGTATCAAAAATGAAGTTTGTATACCACATTGATAGTTTTGTAAATTTAAATATCTATTTGACCGTATCACAAGAATTTTGATACCGAGACTGAAATTTACTCTATTGCAAATTTTACGTGTGTTTCCCGATTGTAGTAGAAGGGCATATATGTCAGACTGAAAAGTGGAGTGCGACTGTGAGGTTGATGTTTAGTAGTTGAATAGAAACAGTCAGAGAAGCAAACAATACAGAAGCCGTGAGATCGCGTAAGGTCTAGTACTGTACACGTGGCGCCAACCCATTGGTTATATCGTAATACTAAAGTGGTACTTGAATTGATTTGCGTTGACTTTATCATGAAGCAGTATCCAAATCCCTTATTTATACTTTTCCAAATTTAACAATTTTTTTTTATTTTTTAAATAAATGGTTGTTAAGTCTTAAATCTTCATTAATGAAACTATTGAATATAAAAATATATATATTTGCGTTATATTCTAGTACTCGAATTGATTTGCGTTGACTTTATCATAAAGCAGGATCCAAATCCCTTATTTATACTTTTTCAAATTTAACAATTTTTTTATTTGTTATTTTTATTTTTTAAATAAATGAACGGTGCGTCTCATGTCTTTATTAATGAAATTGTTGAATACAAGGGGATAGAGATATGAAACATGAAACCCTGATTACAAATGAAGTCTCAAAATAATATATCGTGAATATCTACAAAGTACACGTGCTCAAACAAACACATACTAACAAATAATATTATTTTAATGACGATTATATTTATTTGAAGATAGAGATGACATAATGAAAAAAAGTAACTGACATGTAACACGATCACATATCATAATATCTAATAATACAACTTTCGTACTATGCTGAAGAGGAAATTTATGATTCGTTTTTAGGTCTGGGAGTAACTTCGTTTCAAATCATGTTACGTTAATGTAAACAAAATTACCCACTATATTTCCCAATTTTCATCCGTTTGTGCCCATTGGCAAACCAATTTTTTATTTTCTCAAGAATAATTTATAACACAATTATGGCTCCAGTGGTTTGGACCGAACGCCAAGCCCAAAATGGCCCCCGCGCCCAATGAAAAGATTTGCAGCGTTTGGGGTTGCGTACGTTTGCTCTCAACAATCTATACTATATTATAGATTGTTATAATATAGTATGACAATCTATATTATACTCAGTCCACGGTTTGCTTTGATCATCACACCTCAGAGGCAACAAACAGCAGAAAGCCTAAGCCGGCCGGCCTCATACAGCTGCCCCCAGTCTCCCCTGCCCCCCAGCAGCCGGCTTGTCTTTCTCTTTCCATTGTTCAGAATAAGTATAGCAGTCTCCATTCGAATGAGCTTGTTGCATTCAACAAAAATAGAAGAAAAAAAATGATCCAATAAAATATCTACCAACTCCATTTCAGAGGCAACTAAGGTAATACCATTTCCCTCGGTCTCAAGCTTTTCTTTTTCTTGTATTATTTGTTCTTGGGATTGAGATGATCAGAGTTTACACTAGTTCTTGGTGTTTCAAATAATTATGAAAGACAAATCCATTTTTGCATGTGAATTTACTATGTGGAGCTGTTCTTATATATGGTTTATATATGATCTGCATATTTTAATGATGATCAAGTATATACTTGCTAGAGAGCATTTATGTGGAAAATGATAGACTGATGGTCTTAACTAACTTGGTCGACGCTTTCTTGTATGTTTACAAGGACTTTTAACTAGTTTCTGAGAAACCGAGTTGCAGATTACAGAACTTTATGTTTCGTATAGTTCATTTGGGCTAAAGTAGTAACAAGATTTTATATTTTGTTGAAGATTGATTGATTTCCTGAGCAGAGAAGGGAGAAGCGTTTCGGAACTGGAAGTTTGCAACTTTGCAATGAGGTGGTTTTGACCTGGAAGTTCACTTCAGAAGTTGGAAGTAAATAATTTGATTCGATCTTGTTATCTCGGAAGATGGATAGAAACTATAAATTTTCGATGGACCAAAAGGACATTGCTAAGGTACTGATTACCACGGTAGATGATTTTATCCGGGATCAGTTGATCAATAAAGAGCAGAGAAGCCAACACAGAGAACAATGTGCTGAGAGATTAGCAGCTGAAGATGGATCATGTGGTAAAGAAACAGAGGTTCGTTACTCCGATCAAGCAGTGCTAGCAAATCTTGATTGGGGCATTGAGGCTCTTGAAGAAGCGATTGACACATCAAATATGGAAACTAAGCTTGCAAGGCTAGACCATGCTGAAAAAATGTTGCAAGTTTGTGCCATGTTGAATTGTGATCAGAAAACTGCTGGAGTCCCCAACTTTTACCTCTCAGCTTGGGCGCACCTCAACTTAGCGTACCTATGGAAACTGAGGAATAACATCCAAAACTCAGTTCTACATGTCATTGAGATGTTTACAGTTGACCCTTTTTTCTCACGTATAGATTTTGCTCCTGAACTATGGAAACTTCTATTTCTTCCACACATGAGCTCCATTATAGGGTGGTATTCGGAGCAGCGGCAACGGCTTATGATTGAAGTTATTCCTGACTCCCAGGATATGTCTTACACAGCTGATCTGGATCAATTTTTCAATGAGTCTTTAATCTATGCAATGAGGCCGGATCAGATAGATAAATTGCAAAAGCTGGAGCAGCTATATGGTGACTCGTTGGATGAGAATACTAGGCTTTATGCCAAGTACTTCAAGGACTGCATGACATCTAATAATGCAACCTCCAGTAAGAAAGTGATGTCAATGATGCCAATTGCTGAGCCACCAATGACTCCATTGCATGAGGTCAGCCGCTCAATTCCTGATTTTGTCAAGTTTGGTCCTATCTTGCCCAAGAGTGCTGGCTTTTCTCCCATCCTCAAGTCTAAAGATGGCACAAGAGACATAAACAGGTTAATTAGTCGATGTTTTCACCCTTCTCCAAGTGTTGTCCACTTCTTGTGTTATGCATAGCTCTAATTATTGTTTACCTTTTGCACATTTGGTCAAACAGAATGAATCTAACTTCTGCATCCATGCAAAATTTGGATTCTGCAAGATGGGATCGTCAGGTAAGGCTTAATAGTTGTTTATAATAAATGAATGAAATTAATTTCAAGATTTCTTTAGTCTATGCTTTCTTAAATTTTGTATAAACAAAGCTATAATGTTGTGCATTCTGACAGCATTGTATCCCTGAGGAGAATGAAGATGATTCTGATTATGAGCCTCATGATCCTAATATGGCATCTGATCATGAGAAGGTCGTGGCTGGAGGAAAAGTACATTCATCTGTGCTCAGGAGTCGAGTACATAGTCCAACAATCTTTTCTCCTCTAATTTCCCCTAAAACTTCTCCAAAAGTTTTAACTCCAAAATCAGACACACATGGTTCTGCATTGCGCTTACTCTCTGTTAGAATCACAGATGCAGCTGTTGCCACCTCTTTGCCAGCTTCTCCGGGAATGAGAAATGATTACAGCATCAGCTCAGCAGACTCTGATGTGGAAGTGATAGTATGCTTCAAACTCTACATAAACTGGGAACATGTTTGCTTATCATTCAATATTTGTTTCATTTGCTATATGGAAATGTTGGACTCTTTTTGTTTACTGAAAGTATCTATGTGATTAGGATACTGCCAAAAGTTGCAGGAAAGTCTATAGTCGAACATCAAGCATGAATAATGAGCTTGTGAAAATGTCGAAAAATAGGTAAAAGCCTTGCCTATAAATCTGACTAGAATGTACATCCATCAGTTCTGATACTGATTCCCCTTTTGTGTTTAAATTTTTGTAAATGTGTAGTCCACCTAATGAAAATGATGGAGGCCAGAGCTGTGTTTCACTTCCATCTTCGGAGAGGATGACTACTAAATCAAGACCACCTAAAGATTTCGTTTGTCCTATCACAGGCCAGATATTTTTTGATCCAGTTACTCTTGAAACAGGTCAGACATATGAAAGAAAAGCAATCCAAGAATGGCTGAAACGTGGAAATACAACATGTCCCATGACACGGCAGCCTATCTCTACAACTGTTCAACTGCCAAATACAAACTATGTTTTGAAAAGATTGATAACATCTTGGAAAGAACAGCATCCTGAACTTTCTCAAGAATGTGCATACTATGAAACACCAAAAAACTCATTCCAGCGCTCCTCGGTGAAAGAAGTCCTTTCTGGTACCACAACTCCACAAAGAGTATGTGACTTCATGGGACATAGAAATACTGATGATTACATCAGTCAAAGGAGTAAAAGATTTATGCAGGCAGTTGTTGCTACATCACCAACAAGTGTGATATCTCAAGCTGCAGTTGAGACAATCATAAATGGCTTAAAGCCTCATGTTACTTGTTTATGTACTTCAGAAAAACTACAAGAATGTGAAACAGCAGTGTTAGAAATAGCCAGACTATGGAAGGACTCAAAAGGTGATCCTGCAATTCATCCATTTTTGTCTGAGCCGACCACTGTAAATGGATTCATCGAGATTCTTTCAGCTTCAATGAATAGGGAAGTCTTGAGAACATCAATATACATCCTGTCCGAGCTAATATTTTCTGATGAGAGTGTTGGACAAACTCTAACTAGTGTAGACTCTGACCTTGATTGCTTGGCTGCTCTTCTAAAAAATGGTCTAGCTGAGCCTGCTGTCCTTATTTATCAGCTGAGGCCAGTGTTTGCTCAGATTTCTGCTCATGATCTTATACCCTCCCTTGTGCAGCTTCTTCAGAGCAAAAATGAGGAATCAGATGATCTTCAATTAGTAATAGACCCTAAAGATGCTGCATTATCTCTTCTTGAGCAAGTCTTAATGGGAGGAGATGAAAACAGCAGATCTATTAATGCTTTAAGTGTTATTACAGCGAATGGTGTTCCTGTTCTAGTCAAGTATTTAGACAGGCCAGAAGGAAGAAGGTCGATTGTTTCTATTCTGTTATGCTGCATGCAAGCTGAAAAGACTTGCAGGAACTTGATAGCAAATAGAATTGAGCTGTCTCCTGTTCTTGAACTATTTCACACCGGAACTGATGGAGTGAGAGGCATCTGTGTCGAGTTTCTCTCAGAATTGGTACAGTTGAACAGGTACATGTATTTATTTAGATTAGATTAGACATATATGCTTATGTGAGTTGTTTACTGATTATGTTCTTTCTTAAATGTCTATGGTCAGGAGAACATTATGCAATCAGATACTGCAGATGATTAGAGATGAAGGAGCGTTTAGTACAATGCATACCTTTCTTGTATATCTTCAAATGGCTCCAATGGAGCAGCAACCTGCAATTGCTACTCTCCTTCTTCAGCTTGATCTCCTGGTTTGCCTTTTTCCTTGCATCAACTACAGACCTATTATTATTATCTCTCAAATAGAAGTTTACTGAGTAAACTATGGGACATATAACATAGATTATGTTTTGGTTTTTCAGGTTAAGCCATCAAAGATGAGCATTTATAGGGAAGAATCTATAGAGGGATTAATTGAGTCACTTCGAAGAAAAGACTTCCCGAACTCTCAAATGATGGCTCTAGATGCCTTGTTATGTCTTACTGGATGTATAACTTCATCCGGGGAATCATACATTGAAGTCTGGTTACTCAAGATTGCAGGATTTGATCAACCTTACAATGCTATGATGAAAGCAGAGCGGCTAATGAAACATGACAATGATTTGAAAGAGACAATGGTGTGCTTCTCCTTCAATACTTGATCAACCTTAACCCTTTATAGGTTGTGGCTCATTACATTTCAATATGGTTCAAATCCTGATATTGAGTGCTTATTTATGTATAGGAGGAAGAGAAAGCACTGAGCTCTTGGCAGAAACGGGTTGCTTTTGTACTTTGCAACCATGAGAAGGGATCCATTTTTAAAGCCTTGGAAGAATGCCTCAAGAGTAATTCCATTGAGATGGCAAAATCATGTCTTGTCATAGCTACATGGCTCACACACATGCTTTCTGTACTTCCAGACACTGGTGTGAAGATCACTGCTCGCAAGGCCTTGCTCGAAGAATTCGTAAACATTCTCCAATCATCGAATAATTTAGAGGAGAAAATTTTAGCAACTTTGGCTTTGAAATCATTCGTCAGTGAACCAGGTAATTTGGTGCCTGCAAACATTATGCATTTCCAACTTGTCCATGTAAGTGTTGTTAACTCCAGTTGCCAAATCGTGCAGCTGCACTTGAAGCACTAGGAGTATACGCTAAATGCATCTACCAAACGTTGAGAAAGCTTAAGCGAAGCACCATGGTGGCGAGTGACATAATGAAAGCCTTGATGAACTTGTCATCTGTCGACATAGTAAGTAGGGTGATGCAGCATGAACATTAGTTTAAGGTAATTTCAATGACAGACTACTAACTACTCTTTATGTTCTGGAATCTAGAAAGAGTTGTGGAGTTGCGCCGAAGTGGTTGAACTGGATTCATGCAAGAATGGGGAGGTTACGTCTATGCTTCATCTGAAAGGCCGTGTTCTAAGCAGCCATTCTGATGGAACTATAAAGGTACACATCTCGACTTGAATACCTGCTTGTTTCGAGCTGAGACTAATGTCTGTGTTTTAGGTGTGGGATGCTGGCAAGAAGGCATTACGACTGATTCAAGAAGTCCGAGAACACACAAAAGCTGTCACATGCCTCTATATTTCACCCTCAGGTGCTAAACTATACAGTGGTTCTTTGGACAAAACAATTCGGGTAAACAATTCAGGCCATTCCTGTATATATATATATATATATATATATATATATATATCTCGATTAGCCCCTTCAATAGAGCAAGAACTAACTCGATTCGTCGCAGGTGTGGGCGATCAAAGCGGAAGAGATTCATTGTCTTCAGGTTCATGATGTGAAAGAGGTAGTATACGAGCTGGTAGCGAATGCTAAAGTGGCGTGCTTCATATCTCAAGGCACCGGAGTTAGGGTAAACACATGTACATTACTCTGATATGCACTATGAACAGTTGTGTCGAAACTTAGCTATATCGCATTCTCACCCACGCTCCTGTTTGTTTCATGAAAGGTGTATGAATGGTCTGGGGACCAAAAGCATGTAAACTTCAACAAAAATGTGAAGAGCCTGGCCATGACAGGAAACAACCTCTATTGTGGTTGCTCTGGTTACAGCATCCAGGTAAATTCCAACAGAATTCACGTGTGCTTGTGCTTATGAACTTGACACAAAATATAACATAACAATGCAGGAGATCGACTTAGGGCGACAAATATCAAGCACATTCTACTCCGGCACAAGAAAGCTGCTGGGAAAACAGGTGTTCTACTCCCTTGAGATTCATGATGGCATTCTATATGCAGGCGGTTCGTCAGTCGATGCAACGGCAGGGAAGATGTTTTCGCTTCCAAACAAGGCTGTGCTAGGATCATTCACAACCGGATTCGATATTCGCCACATTGCCATTAACAATGACTTGATCTTTACGGCCACCAAATGTGGGATTATTGAGGTTTGGTTAAAAGAGAAGTTCACAAGAATTGCTTCCATCAAAACAGCCGGCAGCGGACATGCTAAGATCACATCATTGGCGGCAGATATGGACGGAGGATTGCTGTTTGCAGGTTCCTCTGATGGCAGAATCCAGGTAACTATCAAACCAACACTTTCGACAACAAATGCATTATCATTTTCCTTCCTGTTAGTCTAATCAAGTGCTTATTTTTCCAGGTTTGGGCACTGGATTAGATTGCATCCTCTGAATACTGAGATGAGGACCAGCAAATCCGAATAGTATCCGTAAATGTACTCTGCTGAAAACTATCATATCCCACACACTATTCCAAGCTTAAGTTTCCAGCAATTATGTAAAACTCATCAGGGTAACCTTTATAGTTGCATATTCTGATACTCATTTAGATTGCATCAGGGTAATCTTTTGAGTTACATATTCTGATATTTATTTACATTGCTACATTTGCTAATAAAGGAGGTTCATATCTAGAATGTCACGAAATTTGGAAGCTATTCTACATTCAGTATAGGAAGGAATTCTATATTCAAAATATGGAAGCTGAAATGATCAAATTAAACTCACTCCGGTACAAAGATCGAAAAAGGTAACTGATATTGACGATTCATTCAGCAATTAGCAATGCAAGCATCTACAAATCAGTTCGGCTCAAAATGAAGAGCAATCCAAGATCTTCAACAAGGAAACAGCTACAAGCAAAATAGACAAAGAAAAAAAAGGAAAAGCACTAATGACTTATCACCGATACTTAAATCTCATGAATACCACTACAATTTGGATCCTCATTGTGCCTCTTTCAGTGATGCAACAAAAACAATCAAAACCCAAAATATATAAAACGAAAAAGAACAGAGATAGCGAAATAAGCTATGTAATCCAATCATGACGTAGTCGGACAAATACAAATCCTCATTATGCTGCCCCCCACTAAAACTATGAACAAAGAAACATAATTTCAAAGCTCAAAAACACTAAATCCATGAACAAAAAAGAAACAAACTTTGAAGGCTCACAAAAACACTAAATCGAAACCATCAGAAAGCTTGGATCATTACAGCGTTGACGCACAACAGCGTCTCAGACGACCGTCGTGAGATGATTAATCCAAATTCATCATCTGATTTAAACCCAAAACAGAGTGAGAGAGAAGAACGAAGAAGAAGACCGCAGCTGCGTCGCAGACATTCCAGCACCGTCTTTATTTCAGGGTTTTCCACACTTTCTCATCTCCCCATTTTGCCCTTACTAATTGGGCCTGGATTAGTTTTTTGAGGGCTAATTGGCGGTCTCGATGCTGGTGGGCCGAACCGGGTCGGGTGAAAAATAAAATCAATATAAACAAAATCGATGACGAACACGAGGTTCAGTCCTCTCGCTCTGCAACAGCACCATGGCTTCAGAGAGCTCTCCTCCTCTGATTGCGGCTCAGCTCAACCACCTGGTTCTCAACTTCCCTCTTCTCGCGAAAGTAATGCACGGGCTTCCACAAAACCCTAGCTTCTTTCTCTGCTTCATTTCTAGATTTAATCTATATTCGAATTGCTAGAAGCTTCGAAACCGCCAACGTGAATTTCATCGATGCATGCGTATACGTGTACTGCACTGAGAATTTTCACTTGCGAATAGGCTAGGGTTTACTGATTCGTTTAGGATGAGCTGGAATTTACAGTGTTAAGGTCTAGGGTTTTGAGCTTTTGGTGAATTTTGCGTTGCAGATTGAGCCTAAGTGGTCCGGTAGCAAAGAGTACAGCGGAGTTCTTGATCGGTTTACTTTAGTCATTTCTTACTGTCTAGACTTTATTAAATGTGAGTGAGTTTTCTTTGCATTTGTGATTTCGTGAATTCTTTGCAATTTGTGTCATTTAGTTGTTGAGAGTTTGATTGTGTTGTAGGGGATGTTATATTCGATGCGGAGTATCCGATGTCTGCGCCGGATTTTATATTCGGACCTGAGGATGAAAGTTTTCAGCAGTTCCTTGTGTTGCATGGTGAAGATCCCAAGTCTCCGTTGAACCGTTTGGGTGATTGGGATAGTAGAGATCCTACGCAGCTGATGCTTCTTGTTCAGGAACTGAGGTTAGGAGTGTTTCTTGTTATTGGATTTAAAGTTGTTTTGGTTACTTTTGGTGTTATTGTTGCTAACTAGTTGCATGTTTGTTGTTTAGAGATCAATTCATGGTCTACCAGAAGAAGCTTGTTGGAGAGGTTCAAGATGACCGCGTCAAATTTGAAATTAGCACCATTGCTTTTCGGGAGGTAATGTTTTAATTCTATTTTGCTCGTCTTGTGGACTGACCAAGTTGAATTTAGATTCTGAGTGTGAGGGATTGCACTAGGACGCCTACTTTTGTGAGTTTTTAGTTGATGATACTTTCATTTGTTGCTTTTCATATGGAAAAAACGGAAATATTGTAAATCATGGCATAGGTTATAATGACTGAGATATCAGTTAATGTTGGTCATTGTCGTATTTTGAATGGGAATGCAACATGATTTCGATCAGAAGTAACATATCAATTGTTTCATTTCTTTGGAACTTTTGACCGGCTACTTTATCAGATGATTGTTTTAACTCTATTCGACTTTCCTGCAGGGAATTGAGATGCATTTGAGTTCCGGATTTGACAAGGTATGTGCAATTGGAAAAAGAACATATGTTTATGTTTTTCTTTTTCTATGAGAAGATGGGTGGTGACTATAGGTCTGTGTAGCTTCTAATTGTATCTGTGGTTCCTATGCCTCTGAATTTAGTGTAGCCAGAGGAGGTCAAATTTGCTGTGCCACTAGTAGATACAAACATAAACAAAATGGTGCCCGGATGCCCCTGGATATATCCACAGAAGATATACTTGCAGGTTGATAATTTTTTGCTCTCTCTTTGTTCCAACTTTTTTTTCTTCCAGCACATCATATCGGTAATGTGGTGGCGCAGGTTATATATCCTGTTGAGAAAAAATATGTTTCTACACCATCAGCTCCACGTTTAAAACTAGTAGCTACCCCAGACTTGAAGACTCTATTTTCCATAGATGATATCAAACTTCCAACATGGTTAGCGGGGATGTATGTCTGTGTTCTTCCCTGTTAATTTGTTTGATTTTGTGAGTCCTTCAAATTTGATTGGTGTTGGCTCATTTGATGATCTTTCTCTATATTTCTTTTTCCCAATAGGTGCATGGCCGAATATCTCCCCCCTCTTGAAGAGACTCTTGAAAAACAGGTTAGCTACCATTCACCTGGCAAATCTATTTAGTATATACCATACAGTTGTAACTGTGAAATGTGTCATAACCATCAATATGTTTTGTCTTGTTATTAAGGTTTTGGAGGCAATTTCCTTAATTGATGTTAGAAGGCGCTTTATTGAGGCGTTAGCTGTTCAGTTTGGAAGACCAGTTGAAGCTGATCCGGTACGCATTCTTGGCACGCACTTCTTTTCCAAGTGTTTGAAATGCTAACAGCAACTTTTCATGTGAAATTGCAGATCTTTTGCAGAAAGGCAACGTTTCTATCTCTTTCTGGCGCTTTCACATTCATGGTATGCATAATCATAACTGCCTCATGTTTGTATGTATAATGTTTAAAACCGTAGCCTGTTCCAGGCAATTGATTAATGAACTCTATATTGTACTATCTTATATCTTACCAGTTTGCCTACTATAATCCTGCATAACAACTTAGTTCTTGTTATATTGTATTATTTGGTTTTACTTATGTTCTAATATTTAAAAGGTAGTGTGGTCTACAATTGGTATGCAAAACTCTTGCTGTATTTGCTGAATGCATGCATCCTCTCACTTGATAGTTGATCTTCCACATTTAGTGACCTAGCTCATGAGAATTTTGTTTGTATAGGTTCACTTGACAATTACAACTCAGTTTCCAAAGCAACCGCCAGCTATAATGCTTCAAAGTTGCCAGGCAAGGATATTCTCCTCCCAACATGTAGATTATTGATTATCATTGCTATACCTTAGATATATATATATATATACATATATATATATATATATGTAGTCAGCTTAATCTGCTTCAGACCAAAAACTAAGGCATATCCCTACCTTACATGCACAGGTTGCACAATTAATATTCTTGGATCCTTTTATTTCATGTCTCAAGTTTCCCTGGGTGTGCAAAAAACTCTATAAAATTGCAATGCACAGATCTGAATAGTTCAGATCTGAAGACCTGAGCTGAAACTCAGATCTACAAATCCTTGCTACCTGTAGTTCTTTCTTGAGTTTTTCCTGGTAGCTGTCATCACCGCCTTCAGCTGTTGAGAATTCCTTACTGTATCTTATTCAAGTATCTTAATTCTAGGACTGATGAGATGGATTTTTATTCAGATCTCTTAATTGATGAGTTCTATTCTTGCACTGATCCAGCATTTCAACGCCCAAGGTGTGCCACTCAAATCGCTGTCACTGACTGAATATCCTTTTAGCCCAAGATGGGAAGCATCGCTGATGGCTGAACGAATATGGTCAGTTCTTGTTTGTGTATCCTTGGCTGTCTTGTCACTTTCACGTCATGCAGTATTGATACTGGTTAGTATTTCAGGGACTTTCTGGCGGATGAAGCCTTGATCTTCAAGAAGTACTGCAATGAGCAGTATTAGAGGGTGAGGCTTTTTAGTTTGTTGTCAATGTTTTGTATTCTTGCTGGTACCATACCAGTCAAGCTGTGTAAATTTGGCCCTTTTGAAATCTATTGATTGCTTGATATTAGCATGGATCAAATAGATTTGAAGTGAATTTATATTCTTGAACTTGAACATAAACTTCAAGATTTAAAGAATATTTATTACAACAACTAAGCAAATACATGCCTCTTCTTCCTTTGAATCTTGATGGATATCTTTAGCAAATGGCAACAGATCTCGTATGGGCCAAGAGAACAGTGCTAGTAGGGTAAGAGACCAAAATTATAAAAGGCTGGTATATTGTTTTGGATCTGAATTTGGACTTGGATCCAAAGTTTTCATTATCATGAATTTCTTAACCACAACTATTGTGTATGATAATTGAGTGCAGCCTGCTAAGTGACAAGGTTTCATCTCTAGCCAATATATAAACATCAGATCTTGTCAGATTGCCAATACACATGGAACCATGTTACACTCTGCAGCGTATATACGTTAGTATACATTGATTCTTTATACCCATGTACTGTGGTCTCTGCTACCCCAATAGTTTTACCGTGCATTGGTACTTAGAATCGGCGCATTTCACTATCGTTTTGTAAGGGACACAAAATCACATCATTGACATTGATGAAATAATTCAGAATCCAGATCAAATATGTTACTAATCTAGCAAACAAGTAAATTATAACCGACTGCAACACTTTGGATCCTAACACGATATTCAAATTCGTAACATTGCCACATTGAACACTCATCAAGTCTGACGAAATTATTTGACGATTTCTCTAAACAAGCTCAGACTTACATTTTAAAGAAAACTTCATAAAAATGAGTTGTACCTGGTATTTATAAGTATTGAAATTCTAGATACTACAGCTGTTATTTCCGGTATCTAACAGCTTCAGTGTATTGGAATTTAGGAGAAAAAACAAAAACATAAGTCAAATATAGTAAAAACGTATTTTTACACCGTATTTTCTACTGCCGACGCCGGAGATAGAGATTAGTTGGGCTGTCCGTACTCACACTTGAACAAAAAAAACAGAAAAAAAAAATATATCCCGCCATCCATCTATTATTACCTCCGAATCTCCCTCCCTCTCCCATTTCGTCCATTAAAAACTCCCCACTCTCTCTCCCAATCGGGACCAAAATCCCGCTTTCTCTCTCCGGCAGCCATGAGAGAGATCCTCCACATTCAGGGCGGCCAATGCGGTAACCAAATCGGCTCCAAGTTCTGGGAGGTCATCTGCGACGAGCACGGCGTCGACCCCACCGGTCGCTACAAAGGCGACAGTTCCTCCGATCTCCAGCTCGAGAGGATCAACGTCTACTACAATGAGGCCTCCGGCGGAAGGTACGTCCCCCGCGCCGTCCTCATGGATCTCGAGCCCGGAACCATGGATAGTATCAGATCCGGCCCGTTTGGACAGATCTTCCGCCCCGATAACTTCATCTTTGGACAGTCCGGCGCCGGTAACAACTGGGCGAAAGGTCACTACACCGAAGGTGCTGAGCTCATTGATTCCGTTCTTGATGTTGTTCGCAAGGAGGCCGAGAATTGCGATTGCCTTCAAGGTGATAATCTCATTTTTTTATATTGCTTATTGCCGTATGAGATATTGTTTACTATTTTCAGATCCTCATCCATTTTGATCCAAGCAAAGAGTCTGATTTTGACTGTGTTTTTTCTTACATTTTAACCGTGTTACAGCGTGGTTGTGAAATTTGTAGCAGCGGTTCCTTTTGTTTTTGAGCTCATTGCCATTGCATAGGGTTCTGGAAATGTTTCTGGTATTTTTGGTCAGGACCATTTGAAGGATACTAGATTTGTTTGTTACTTTTTGTTTGTCCGAATTTTATTCTGGTTATGCGATTCTGGATCTGATTATTGGAGGTGAAATTGGCCGGCACGGACTTGTGGGTTTTGGGTTTATTATATTACTTTCTTGCTTTTGGGGTAACCTGTTGGTGAGCTTGATTGCAGGCCTGAGTTGTTTGTGGGGCCCTAATTTGTCTTGACTGGGCCAGATCAGTGATGCTGGGTCTTGATCTGCCTTTTGTGATCTTTATGAAAAATTAGCAAATCTTTTACTTTTCTTTCTATGTGATCATGATAGTGATTTCCCAGCAAAAGTTGGGTTTCACCAGACCGACATTGTTCTTCTTCTCTTTTCACCTTTACTGAAGCAGTAAATCCTTTATGACGGCCTCAGTTATTTTACAAACCTTGTTTGAGTTATCATGATGTTGTTCAAAGATTTTGGGATACTGTTAGCTGAATATTGAGTTTACTATTCTGTAGAACAGCAAATTATCATGCTCTGTGCTATTGTTTTGGGTCCACTAACTTAGTGGCGGATCTAAGATTACAATCTTGAGGATGCTTGAATTTACATGATCAGAGAGCGCAAATTAAGGATACTCATGAGTAAGAAAAAAGAAAAATAAAGTCGAGAATTGAGATCTTGGGGATGCTTGACCGAGGAGAAATGAAGAATAGCACACACTATATGAACAAAAAATGAGTTTACATGACCTATTCTTTTTCCATGCCTTTTGACTTGGAGATGCTTGAGTATACCCCAAAAGTGGCTAGATCCGCGTCTGCACTAACTACAAGTCTTCCCTTGTTTCTGCATGCATTTCAATTTTACTTGCTAATTTCAGATTTAATATATGGATATGATGATTGAGTATTCCTTTTCTGGTCATGTATGTACTCAGGATTCCAGGTGTGCCACTCACTTGGAGGAGGGACTGGTTCTGGCATGGGAACCCTTCTGATTTCTAAGATTAGAGAGGAATACCCTGACAGGATGATGCTTACATTCTCCGTGTTCCCATCTCCAAAGGTCTCAGACACTGTTGTGGAACCATACAATGCCACTCTTTCAGTGCACCAGTTGGTAGAGAATGCTGATGAATGCATGGTCCTAGATAATGAAGCTCTTTACGACATTTGCTTCAGAACCCTAAAGCTCAGTACCCCAAGCTGTGGGTGAAAATCTTTTCTTGTTTCTTGGTTCAACTCGATTGTTATAAGGGTTGTTATAATGTGAAGCGTTACCAGCAGTAACTTGTCATACATACTAATCAAACAATTGCTGAATTTCATTTCTGGATTGCAGTTGGTGACCTCAACCATTTGATTTCTGCAACTATGAGTGGTGTTACTTGCTGCCTAAGGTTCCCTGGTCAGCTGAACTCAGATCTCCGGAAGCTGGCTGTCAATCTCATTCCATTCCCACGTCTTCACTTCTTCATGGTTGGGTTTGCCCCACTCACATCTCGTGGTTCCCAACAGTACATCTCTCTCACTGTTCCAGAGTTGACTCAGCAAATGTGGGATGCCAAGAACATGATGTGCGCTGCTGATCCTCGCCATGGAAGGTACCTCACAGCCTCAGCTATGTTCAGGGGTAAGATGAGTACCAAGGAGGTGGACGAACAGATGATCAATGTGCAGAACAAGAACTCTTCCTACTTTGTTGAGTGGATTCCTCACAATGTGAAGTCCAGCGTGTGCGACATCCCTCCCCTTGGATTGAAAATGGCATCCACCTTTGTTGGTAACTCTACCTCAATCCAGGAGATGTTCAGGAGAGTGAGTGAGCAGTTCACAGCCATGTTCAGGCGCAAGGCCTTTTTGCATTGGTACACCGGAGAAGGTATGGACGAGATGGAGTTCACTGAAGCTGAGAGTAACATGAATGATTTGGTTGCCGAGTACCAGCAATACCAGGATGCTACGGTTGAGGATGAAGGTGAGTATGAGGAGGATGGTGCTGAAGGTGAGTATGAGGACTAATCGAAAGGAAAAGGGTTTGTGATTTTATGGTGAGGGGTCCCGTGTCAATGCCTAAGTCCCCTTTCTGCTTTCTTTTTGTTCTTGCATATTGTCTAAGCCTGTCAAGCTTTATTTGGTCGATTATATGATGTTGTAAGACAATATTGTGTGGTTCTTTTTTAAGTATGAAATAAATCAATTTCGGTTGGGGATTTGTATATCGGTGTTGTACTCATCTGTAAGTATTAAGAATCATGTTCATTTTTCTGCTATTGAAAAGTCCGCGTTTCCGATGTGTTTCCGGCGCGTTGCCGTATCCTATTTTTTTCAATGATACCTGAATCTTGCCAAGAATTCACTCGGACTTTCTATTATCGAATGAAAAAACAAAATCAGATACAGACTATAGAAAACAGTAGATTTCAGATACAAGTGATGTTTCCTTTTTCTGGGATTTTAGAAGAAAGCTAAAGACGTAAAGAAAGAAAGGTTAAGCTGCGGGCTTCTCATGCCGGAATATTCTCATCATTTGCACCGCTATTCTATTATGATTTATCCCAATCCCAATATTATTATATACACACAGAAGAGAGAGACTGAGATGGTTAGAATTAACAATAGTAGTATTCGACAATAGGAGGATGAAGGAACCAGTGAGAGAGAGGAAGGAGGCAGCTGCTGAACAGAAGCATTGTTAATCAAGAGAGACTATTTATACGTGATAGGGCGTATCTGGTCTGGCTTCTATGGACTGGTTACTAGTTTGGGCCTTTAGGCTCAAGCTTTCCTTGGGCTTTATTTCGATGTTCGGTACTAGGCCTGGGTTAATATCCACCACGTTCAATTCAAAATATTTTAACTTTGAGAAATAACTTTAAAAAAAAAAAATAAATAATAGCTAGTGCGGCTGTCCTCAAGCTTTGATTAATGAAATCATGCAACCGTCAAATACCCTTGTAGACATGAAGTCTATACTCATGATTACAAAGACCTGAAATAATATCAGAAATATCTACAACATTGTACCCAACGACGCATCAACTAGCAAAGAGTACTGTTTTAATAGTGACTTTATTTTTTTCACACAACGGTGACATACTAGAAAGATCACTAGATATGTAACATGTTTACACATTCTAAAGTCTAATAATTCATATTCCCACCTATGTTGCTGCCGTAATATATATCTGACGACACTTAGCTTCACTCTTCTACTAGGTGGCAACGACTATTTGGCAAAATAAGAAACTCGATGCCTATCTAGAGCAGACAAAGCACAATGAATGCATACACAGACGCAAAGCCCAACTAGCCCTACCTGATAAGTGGAGGGACTTATTGCTTGCATAATGTGCAACCAAACTAAACAACACAGGTTAGGGCCCTCAACCACCTACAGCGTGCATAGACACGTCGTCGGACGTATCGAGAAGAGAATTTTTCTTGCAAACCCTAGCGGCGAATGTTTGTATACTGTTAAGACATTTCTAATGATTGTTTATCATGTAATGCTTTAAGGGAACACAACATCAGTTTTATGGTATTTGGTCTAGACGATCCTCTTTTGGTTTGTGTTACACAATTGCTCATTTTCATCGCTTATCTACGAAAAAGAAAAAAATACACACCGAAATTACTAGATTATAAGCCAAGAAAGGTTACTTGAAATGAGGTAACAATATTACCTCATTTTTTCCGACTTAAGAGGGGAACTGTCACTGATTCACTGCTCACTAGAACATATGGATTTGTCCTCTGTTAGCTATTTCCAAGATTTTTAACATACACAAGGATTGGCTATATCAATCATGAACGAGTTAACCATTCCTACATTGGACACTACAGCACAGCTATAAATATCAAACAGCAAAAGATCTCCAAAAGAAAATTTTCATTTTAAGCATATTATGGTCAAAATGGTTAACCACCAATTAGATACAATATCCTAAGCCGCAACTAAAGCACCCATTTGATGCTTCAGCAGTGCTACCCTTTTTCCCTTAACCTCAAATCACCAATTTGGCTATCAAGAAACAGGGTCGAAACACCAATTTGATATCTCTGTTGCCCCTTTCCCTAAACCTTAAAATAATCTAAGTAAAAAAATACACCCCATAACAATACTGGGGGGCAGGAACTGGAACTGAATGACGCCATCATCCCATCTCATTGCAATGCTAGAACTATTGACTCTGCCTTTGACCTAAAAGAGAGGTTTTCTTGACCCGATTTTTCTGATATCTCTCATGCCTTCTTTGTTTAGACACAGCCTTCTTGTAGAGATTACTGGTAGCCAAAGAGGAGCTATGATTCTGGTTAGGGAAAGAAAAACTGCAATCAGGGACAAGCATTGAGCCAACATTGTTATTGCAGCTTACCAATCTCACTCCAGTAGCCTTGACACAGTTGGATGGCAAAGAGGTTGATGTAATTTGAATGTTTGATGCTCGACAACCATGATTATCACTAATTACTGCACTTCGAGGTTGAGCCGTGTGATCCATGATCTGCATTTGATACTGAAGAGGAGCAAATTGTTGATGATAATGCTCTTGTTTAACAACAGTAGGGGCACAAATGACTATGGATGTTGGTACGAATGTGGGTTGGCCTAATTGCATATCAAGATTCAAATTCTGTTCCTCAATTTTCAGAGCATCTTCCTGAATCAATCTCTGCCTTTTTAGCTGTCAATATAAGGTAACCAAATTAAAACAGAGTTCAATTTGAACCATATCCCAACAAAATGGCAAAGATTTTTTTTCACGGAAAATCGAAAGATACCTCTTGATTCCTTGATTGCAATGCCAGGTTAAACTTAATCAGCTTTTCTTTATAATCCTTCACATTCTGTATGTCCTGTTTTGATTAGTTCAGAGAAAATTGTCACTTTCATTCTTGCAAGCAATTTTTGAAAAACAAAAAAGATAATCGGTACAGTAAAATTGGGAAAAAAGACAAAAGATTTGCACTATGATGACCAAAAGACTCACTTTTTGTAGCAATTCTTTGCGCTTTGATAATCCATCTATCATCTCCAGCCATTCTTCTCTTTTCTACAGGATCAATAATCATGGAATTTATATCAAGTCCAAAAATAGCATCCCAAAAAAATAAAAATTCAAAGCCCAGCAAAAACATTACACCAAAAATTAGAGAGAAAAAAAACAAGATAAAGAGGCGGCACATCTACACGACCGAAACAGGAGGAGCGAAGGGTTTGAAAGAAAGACGAAGACGGCAAGGACCTACCCTCTTTACGGAGACCACCCTACTTCTCAACTGACTAGGTTGCTTCTCCTCGGACTCAAACGACAGCGGCGTGTTGGGGCTCGACCTCTCGACCTTGACAACATTATTGGCCGGAATTTTCGGAGTAGGATTCGGGGAAGACGAGGACGACGGCAACCGAGGACGAACCACAGTGGACGACTTCTTGGTCGGTTTTGGTTCTTTTACGGCAAGAGCAGATCTCTTCTTCTTGTGGCCCCACGGGACCCGAATTCGTGGACGGGGGTTTAATTTGGAGATGATGTCAGGAAGTCGGACCAAGATTTCGGCGATTTCGAACTCACGAGGTGAGAAGTACGAGGTGTAGTCCTCGATGATGGGCTCCATTGTTGTTGGTTCTTGCTCTGCTTTCATTGATCACTTTCTTATCTCTCTCAAAGGTTTAAGGTTGTTGTTTCTTCTGGGTATGAAACTAATTCTGCGTAAAGATGGTTAGGGCAAAACGAACAGGGGATTTGAAGGGAAGGGAAGGGAAGATTGGATTCGAGAGAGAGAGGGCGTTGCTTGGAGACGGGGTTTATTTTTCTGTATATAAATGGGGAAGCGAGAGGAAATCCTCCGAGAGGAACAAGGGAGTGACACGTGTTGAATGGAGATGCAGATTGGGGCGTGTTTTTGTTCTTTGTTTCTTTGCTAGGGTTTAATGAACAATGAAGCCCCCGGAAATCCGAATTAGTGTAGGAATTGGTTTACCTACCTTTTTTTTGTGATTTCATTCCCTACAATATTTCACCCATGACGAAGAGGAACTCTGCCGCATCTTCATATTAAAATTATCATATATTTGCTATGGAGTATGTTACACAATAACTTTTATGATCAAATAAGCAGAGAACATCTAAATATCAATGTGTTCAAGTATATTTAACATATGTATGTGTTGGTCTAATGTTATTTAAGTCGATATTCATGTTTTTTAATTGTAATAAGATTTTTATGTTTGTTTCTTTGTATAGTCCTTATATAAAATGACTTCTATCAATAAATAAGATGATGATTCGTTTTTACTTATTATTTTAGAGTCTCTCCTAGAACACAACAATGTGATTTTTGCTACAATAGTTTTATGAGGTGACCGTATTTCCATTGTTTGTTCGTTAGTTAACCAATTTGTTGATTCGATTTCGTTCATTCAAACAACAACCCAATGGCAGATCCAGTATTGAGAACCTGGGTGGACTTCAAATTATTACTCTTCTAATTGACTAAAGTTATATGAAAAATTTACGGCAATATCAATACTTAACTAAAATATAATTAATTGTTGATATGCTATGACTTGGTTGGTTAAAGTGCTTAACTAATAACTTTGAGGTCATAAGTTCAAACCTCACTAGACATATATAAGGTGTGTGAGTTATTAATAATTTAAAAAAAAACTAAAATACAATCTAGAAGTACCATTTAATTGATGAAGGCCTAAAGACTCAAAGCCACACATAACACATAAGTAAGGTTCATTGTCCAATTTGAGCTAGGCCTAGTAGAACTGCACACGATACGAAAACGAATGAAATTATAAGGATTTGGTTTGAGATTTATAGGTTTAGTTTCATATAAGGTCACCACGATAAGAACACAATTTTTAGTTGTTTGGTTTAAGGTTAAAACGGTAATACGATAAAATCCATTAACATTAGAGTATTTTTATAATTTCTTATTTTCTTGTCTACTATATATATATACATACAAGATCCTTCTAATGAGGGATCCATTTTTTGACTATTTCTAGGGATAAGTTATTACACCAACTTCCCGATCAAATTTCGGCATCTTCACCGTTCAGTTTGTTGGGCTACATAAGTAGATCACCTCTATAAAATTTCATATGATTTGGTGATCGTTAAAGCATCCAAAGTTTCGATTTTATTTTTAATGATCTTGAACTGTGTAGGTTTGACATAAGTGTTCAGCCTTTTGTTTTAATCTCAACCATCCAAGCTTATTAAAAAACAAATCTAATGGTGTGGGTCTATCCCTAGAAATGAACAAAATAAGGGATCCCTCATTAGAATGACCCACACTATTAGATATGTTTTTAATGAGTTTGATTGGTTGAGATTAAAACAAAAAGCTTAACATTTATGTCAAACCTACATTGTTGAAGATCATTAAAAATAAATCGAAACTTTGGATGCCTTAACGATCATCAAATCACATGAAATTTTATAGAGATGACCTACTCATGTAACCCAACAAACTGAACGGTGAAGATCCCGAAATTTGATCGGGAAGTTGGTGTAATAGCTTATCTCTAGTAATAGTCAAAAAATGAATCTCTCATTAGAAGGACCATGTATGTATGTATGTATGTATATAAAAGAAAGGCTAGGGAATTATATTGTTCATCATACTTTCTTTCACCATATATATATATGACATACTCAACCATGAAGAAAAAGGTAAGTATTTTCAATATATATTCATTAAATATATTTTTATCATTATAGGGAATGAGAAAAATAAAGAAAAAAATATTAGGTATCATGATTAATTATCGTAACGGGTTTTAACGGTCAACACGATAAATTATCATGTGACACGATAAATATACGAAACGAAGTTAATCCGACACTACACAGTATTTTGCCAAGTCTAATCTGAGCCCCTGTATGCATTAAGGAAGATAAAAATTTAAAGAAACAAGCAAAATAACAGGTAAAACTGTGAGAAAAAAGACTTTTGTGGGGTTTGGTCTAGTGGTTGAAGTGGGATAGGCATACTTAGGAAGGCGAATGTATACAGTGATACTCTCGATGTGAGATGTCACTAGTTCGATCTCTTGCTAAGTGAAAAACGTCAAATAAAGAAGGGGTTAAACATTAACCTGCTTCAACCCTCAGAGTGATAGCCCACCCGTCTATCATTTTTATAACAAAAAAAATAGACTTTCGTAGCCAGGGGTCGAATCCAGACGGGCTTGGGACAATTAGATATGCTAAACTAAGGTTGGGTTTGGGAGAGCTTATAAGCTCCTTTGCTTTTAAGCACCAAATGTTTTGGTGTTTGATAAGTCCAAAAATAAGATACTTTTAAAAAAGTATAAAGTGTTTTGAGGGAAAAAGGAAAAGCTGCAAACACCCACATTCTGCTTATAAGTTAAAAGTCAGCTTATATCTTATAAGCCCAGCTGTACCAAACCCAACCTAAGACAGCCATGTCAATTTTCATGCAAGTGAAACATATGCTAGTTTGCATTTATCACAAAAAAACTCGTTTGGGCTCCACCTCCTACATTTATCGGCGCGTGCATCAACCAAATGTCAAATCGGTTACATACTTTCGGTTAAGTTTCATTAGCTCTACACATTTAGAGATATTTGGCCGCAATGAAGTCAATTTTTAAAATTCTCTTTACTTTTGAATTAAATAAAAATGTTATGCGGGTCATAAGTTCGTAACTTCTTGCACAATATCACTTTTAAGGTGTGCTCTAATGGATCACATAATGTTATATAATACGGGACATCAATATATCATGTCCATTATTTTGAGATGTGAGACTTTCGATATTGGGAAAATTGAAATCTAGAGTGGATATATGCGAAAGCAAAAGACTCTCAGAAGTCACAAGATTTGAAGATTACAAGAGCGGCCATGACTTTAATACCATGATAAAACTATAGATTATGTCGAGATATGAGATTATTCACTTTTCTAACTTTTTTCCTTTTATTATAAACTTTTCCCTTACACATTTCTAAATAAAAAACTTTGTCCTTACACTAGTCAAACACATAAAATGATTAGGCTCCTATTGGTTGGCAGAAACCATGCTATGAAAAATGAATTAATATGGATTTATTTCAAGGGGTTGATTGGTTGTACATAGAGACATAGACAAAAAAAGATCTGACTAAAAGTTGACTCTCTCATAAAGTCTGAATTCAATTACCTTATTATGGAGTGATATTTCAATTTCATTTCCGCCGTCAAAGTTACAATTACCTAAATTATCCTCTAATAAATTTTAATGTTGTACGTATTTAGAAATTATAAAGGGGTTTTATTAAAAATATAATTTCGTATTTGCTTATTATGACTTACCAAACATTACAATTTAAATTAATAGTCGATTCCATCATTTGATTTCCAATAATGTACCAAAAACATCCACATGGAAATACCAAAACATATTTCATTCCATATATGGATGAAAAAGAAAATAATTTAATTTATTATTTTTACTTTTCTGCCAACCAAATAGGCGTAGAATGAATGAATTTTCTTTTCTACTTTGAAACTCATGGCCTAAATACATCAATATTATTGGTTTGGGTTGGGGTTATGGGAGTTTGCAAGTCCGCTATAGATAGTTTGAGCCCATCACAGTCGATGTAATGTATCAATAATTCTGTGAAAATAATACAATGCAAAGAATATGATCGAACAGGGGCGGAGTTCTTTGCGGGTCCCGCTGTCGCCTCCGTAACAATTTAAAAAATGTTAATATGTTGGGTAATTTGTTATTAGTCTCGTTATTTAGACTAAAATTTATGATAATTGTTTATCTAAATTTATCATTAGACTAAAATTTATCAAAATAATGTTTTAAAAATGGGTGATTGTAATAATTACATTGGTTAACTGCCATAATATATCTTATAACATATTATAAAATATTAATAAAGCATTTAAAGGAGAATACATATTTCATTTTGTATACCATATTCAATAGTTGTAGTTTGTTTTTATTGTAAAAAGTAAAATAAAAAACTTATCACTTTATTTTGCTATTTTTGACCCCAAGCTTCAGTCACTGTGAATGAACTATATCCAGGAACAAAATTCCGAATATGGTAAGAACATATTAAGGTTCGCATCCTTTCCTTTATATTGCTTGGAAATATTTGAGCTCATCACACATTATAGGCCTAGTTCACGCGTCTCTGATTCTCGGAAAATACCTACTTCACGACTGTGCCAGCAACACTAACACCAATCGCCGATCATGCACGACGATGAAAGCTGTAAGGACTGGCGGTGCTCGGTGATGAACAATCCGGTGCTTTATTTGGCCGTGTTCCTTTCGCTGCGGCTGGAGCTCTCCCTCTGGATTTTCTACGAGAAGCGGAGGCAATTGGCGGCTCAACAAAACGATCACGTATTATCATCAGCTTCACAAGACTTGGAGACTCATGGGACGGTTAGTAGTGATCATGTTTATAAAAGAGAATGGGAATTGGAGAGTTTTAATAGTGGTGGTGAGGCTTGCGATTGCAAGGAAGGGAAGGTTTCCGACGGCAAGGTTTTGGTGATAATGGCTGGGAATGACAGACCTACCTTCTTGGCCACTCCAATGTAACGGTAGCGGCTGAGGCTAGGGGGATGTCCAATTGGATCCCTGCCTCAAGCAGATGTTTTGTAGTTTGGTTCTAGCTGTTAGGTTGTTTGAGGATGAAAGAAATATGATGTTAGAGAAGATACAAGTGCAAAACTTCAAACCTTGTTTGATTTGTTCTTGTTCATATGCACTGCTCCAAATCTTACTTGCGTTTCTACACCGTCTGCATTTGTTTCCAGCACAGATCTTGACATGCACAGATCTCTAACAAGTATATAAATGTGCCACAGATCCTTAACTGTAAGGATAGGTTGCTTGCTTATGCCATAAACAAAGGCTTAATCCCAGTTTATGTATTCATATAACAGGTCAATATCAAATTTGTAACAAGATTAGACAGGGGATGGACTTATAGTTCTTGAAATAACATTACCATAAGATGAATCAGCAAGTTTGGTGACACTAAATGAGTAAATCACGTCATCAGAATACACACAGTAGCATAAAAAAGGTGAAGGGCTACAATTGGTTAATGAGGAATAAGATTAAGCCACCTTTTTCTTTGGTATCACATATTCATCATCCTCAGACACAAAGTCATCATCAGACTAGGTCTCTGAGCTTTCATCATCTTTCTTCTGGTTCTTAGACAGATTTGATGCACCTTTAGAGGCTGGTGTTGGCTTCTTTTTATGTGAAGAAACTGGGGTTGATGTTGTTTTTTTCTTGACAGTAACTGATGTGGTCTTCCTTGCAGAAGCTACAGGTTTACTTGGAGAACTGACTTTTTGAAGCTGACGACTCTTTTGCTTCTTTTCAAACACTTTCTTTGCCTCCTCTTTAGATAGCAAACCTGACTCCATCAGCCTGAATTTACATTGCAAATTTGAGATTCATGAGTTTATAGAAGCAATCTAGCAATAGGTATACTATATAGTTGAGTGCTGCCAGAGTTGTCACATTAGATTCACAAATGCCACATAAACGTATAAATGTAAAGCACAGCTAGTAACACTAAATCAGCCAAGATTAGCAGTTCTTCCCTATAGTCAAAGCCATTGTATTGATATATACATAGCTATAGGAAAACATTGGTTGACATACCCAAATATAGGTCCGCTAAAAACAATGTTGCACCAGCACAAATAGAAGAATCAGATCACATACAACACACAAACCATTGTAATCAGGGAGACAGTTTTATTATAGAAGCAGCAATAAACCCCTAATCAAATTGTCAATCTAATTTCACAACAAAACTTACACAGTTACCTCAGCAAGCTAAAAGACTGCTGCAATTGAACAAGAAAAGGCATAATCACTTACCAGACTTGTGCCATTTCGCTCTCCGGAATCTGGTCATAAAGCGTCTCGTAAAAAATCCTAAGTGGGTCTCTCTGAAAAATTCCAAAACACAACAAACAATCACTCATTACAACAATCCATAAAGCAAAAATCCAAACAATAAAAACTTAGCACAATGTACTTCTTCTGGAGCGTTTCTCTTCTGACCAGGCAAATCATACACCTTCTTCTCCCTCTTATTCTTCTCCGGTGTCGCCGCCACAGCCTCCTCTCTCTTCCTCTTCACATTCTTCAACACCCAAAAAACACATTAACACACAAAACCCAACACAAATTCAAAACCTTCAAAAAAATCCCATAAAAACCTTATCAGGCTTAGAATTTGAGTTCTTCTTAGCTAGGGGCTTATCATCATCGCTATCATTGTCCTTCTTCACCGGTGCTTTTCTCGGCTTCGCCTTAGCAATCGGCTTCTCATCATCATCTTCAAAATCGCTTTCGCTTTCTTCCTTCTTCGCAATTGGCTTTCTGGGCTTGGGCTTAGGGTTCTCAGAACCGTTGTCAAGCTCTTCTTTCTTCACCTTCGGCTTCGCTACGGCACTCCCGTTTTGCTTCTTCTTGCGCATCAACGAACCCAGAGCTTCGTCGTCGGAGGACATCGTTTAGGGTTTCGCGGCGGCGGAGTTATCAGAAATTGGGAGCGAAGAGGTCGAGTCTTTATTTTTGGGGGTAAATCCCTCCGTTTTTTCACGTTTCCAATTTGAAACGTTTCAATTAAAAGCCCTAATTCAAATAGGGGAAGAGGGCCCATTATGGGACGGTTAATTACTTAATTAGCTATGTTTGGCCCAAATTTTAGTTCCATTCCTAGTTGGTTTTTTTTGGCGAAACATTCCTAGTTGGTTTGCTAAACTTCATATTCCAAGTTCCTCTGTGATTCTTTCATGTTTGTTCATTTGTATTCATCCTTGAAAGTCTTGCATCACCTTTTGTTGTTCAAGTCTTTAAGAAAATCACTTCATATATAGATTATACAATGTCATGAAGTTTTATTTGCTGTATTATATAATGTCATGTTTTATGGATTAATCTAGACATGAACACGAGTCGTTGCGAATATAATCTTATTATATTTATGTTAAGTCGATTCAGAACATATTCTCGATAAACTTAAGGTCGGATAAACTATTTGAATAATGAATGTAATAGAATGGAGACGAAAAAGAGAATGGTTTTGGACTTTTGGGAAATGGTGAGGTACTTCACTTTCCGTCTCAACATTCTATAATTTTGAAGAATGTGCAATCGTACCCTTGGCATATTTTCATTCTTAGATTACAAACAGTTACCTGAAATGAGCTTACCTCATTCTCAAGATTTGCAAAAGAGATGCAAGCACCCCCAAAGTCTCTGATTGGTCTCGCATCACATAAGAATATATTCAACCTTCACCAGTGTGAATCACAATTTTCGTATCAATCCTATCTGGGTGGGCATATTTGCAAAGAAACTGAACGCAAGGGGCGGTTGAGGATAGAATCTTCGGAAACAGAACTTATACCAAACCAAAAATGCATTATTATCACATAGATGTATATATGTGTGACAGTGTGACTAACAAAAAAGGCTAAGGCTCTATTTCCCATGGCGACCAGCTCTCTCTGCTATATATACAACCACCACCTCGAGTCACATTTAACAGTTAACACTTGGAAAAATCGAGCCTCAATTATATTGGAGAAGTTAGGGGATTTCTGATGGAGTCTTCTGTGATTGAAAGAACGGGATCAGGGAAGCTAGGGTGGAGAGACCAAACCCTGGCTTCCATGTCTGCACCTCCTTCTCCTCTGCTTGTCCTAGTTGGCATAGTCGTTTTGTTATTGTACCTTTCATCTTACTCAAACTACAAGGCCCAGATGCACCAGACTCAAGCTAGTTTTAATCTTTTACTCTTGTTTTTGCCTATGATATTGATATTCCTGGCCTACTACATGACCAAGTATGGGAGGTTTATGAGTCCGGCGATGAAGGAGACGGTGATGAATGATCAATCCGAGGCTTCACCTTGGGGGGTTAGTTTGTTTCTGGGGCTCATGCTGGTATTGGTCTCCTATCATTCTTATTTTCAGTCCAAGTGGCGGTCGCCCTGGGGTTCTTATTAGTTAGATTATTATCCACCAACTTCATTCAGTTGGTTTCTATTGAAGAGCTAAGGGTAGCAAGTAGTTTTGAGGTTAAAACCTCTTCATGTGCTATGAATTTGGAATAGCAGTACTTCATGGTGTTATTCAGTGAAATTTGATGTGCATGGAGTGTGTTGTTTGGATTTCCTGTGCTAAACTGTAACACTGAATGCCCCTCTTCTTGTGCTATGACCTCAATTTGAACATGCCATGAACTTCAGTATGGATCTTAAGCTTTAAAACTATATATCTAGTCTGATCTCCATATCTTTTATATAGAACTTGAAACATTGTTGATGTTAACAGAAGAAAGATTGCAAAATGACATAAAACTAAAAACAAACTCATGCTTAGAGGCATTTTCAATCCAAAGGATCCAACAATTGGTGGATCCAAACAAAGTCAAGTCATGGAATAAGGTAATTAAAGTAGTTGTTGCTAAGGTGGGGAATTTACACCATAAATGTGCAAAGACAACATATGTAGATGCAACTACGATCATGTTGCATTCCTAATGCTAAAATGTCTGCCATATGACATATCCAACAGCTACAATCTTACAGGCTGCAAGCTACCAGAACTCGCCCTCAACCCTAGAATCAACACATACTTTACAGAAAACAGAATCAATGCCCACATATAAAGAGGATAACACTACACACGCCTTGGGCTTCTCTGAAGAGTTGTCCATAGCAAAACACAATACAATCTACATATAAAGAGGATAACACTACACAAACCTTGGGCTTCTCTGAAGAGTTGTCCATAGCAAAACACAATACAATCTACCCCCCTCTGGAAAATGATGCGGAAGATTTGTTTGACAAAGCTAAATGACTCTTCACTTTTGGTACTTTGAAGCTGGACGTGAACAACTTTACAGTTCCTTCGGTTGTTATAACATCATCTCCATTTCTCTTTGAACTACTCCTCCCCTAATTATTCAGAAAAAAAAGATAGAGTGAGCTTAGGCCTATAAGCTTACAAAGATTAAAAAGTATCTTTTGATTTTCTAATATCCTGTGTGCAACAATCTTAGTAAAACGTGAGCCAGGAACACTGAAGCTCCCGTCCCACAAACCGATTAAATTCAAGTAATTAATAATAAGGTGCAACAAATGATGCTGCATTAGCCAATAGCAAATGTCACAGAAGCTACAAATTTGAAAGGAGAAAACGAATAATATTAGACAGGAAAAGTACCGTTTTGGTGTTCTTAGAAGGATCGGTAAGTCGTGCAGCAAATGATTCTTTCTTGACCAACACAATACTTCTATCCAGTGTACTATTTTTGCCTCTCAAGTTATGTGCTCTTATTCCTGCTGAGCAGTGGTTCAAAACAGGAGTGCCGGGAGTACTAACGGACTTTCTTAACGACTCCAGTTCCCTTACAACTTTGAAATTCTCTTCCTTTAGCTTGGTGAAATCAGTCTCTAATAATGCAATCTTGTCATCCTTTTCTTTGTTTGCCGATTGTAATTGCTCCATGCTGGCAAGAAGAGCCTGTACCTTTTCATTAGCCTGGTCAACCTCAGACTGCTTACTCTTTTGTTTACCAGCGTAGTCTTTTTCCATAAGATTATACTGATTCCACACAAATTTCTTCTCCGCCATGAGCGCAGATACCTCAGATTTCTTTTCCAAAGCAAGCTTATCATATTCCCCCTGCAACTTCTTCAGTTCATCATCCGAACCTCTAGAAAGCCGCTTTTCTTCTGCAACAGCTTTGGACAACTTTTTATTGCTATCATTTCTCCCTCTTCGTTTACTGCTCTCCCTAACAACCTATAAACAATAAGGAGCTTAAAAACACTCGGACACAAACCAACACGAAATTGCAACATAAATAAGGAAAGCTAGTGATATGTACCTTTGAATCACCAGACCCTTCGGCATGTAATTTGACCCATGTTATAAAATCGTCCAAGTCCTTCTTTATATCCTCTGCAGATACAAAACACCAGTAAACAATGAGCAAAAGACACTGACACACAAGTGGAATTCTCAATTTCGATGCAAATAAGATCGAAAAATAACACAAAATTATCAGACATTGTTACAAAATTAATCCCAATTTCAATTCCCTATGAATCAGAACTACAATGAAACCAAAAAAATTACCTTTTTGAAATTTGACGAAAATAGCCTCTCTTTCCTTCAAGCCCAGAAGCAACTCCAACTTAGCCACCTCAAACACACCACTCCTCTCTTGCCTAACCAAATCCGCCTCCAACTACACCACAAATTACAACAAAACTACACCAATTTTCAGAAATTCCCAAATTTCAAAACCCTAATTTTGAATTGGGGAAATTAAATTACCTGGGCAATTTGATCCTGCAACAGTCTAACGTTGAAGGCCCACTTGTCGTGTTCTGTTCGGATCCGATCCGCGAGCATTCTGCGCTCTTTGGCCATGGTCGCCAGCTGTGACTGCTGCTCCTGTAGAATCTTGACCATGGCGTTGAATACGTGCTCCCAGTTTTGACTTTCCGACGAGGATTTGGGGCGTGTCACGGTTGCCATTTTTGAAGAGTGATCGGAGAAGATTGGAAGTGAAAGTTTGAATCTTTGAGTATAGCGAAGAAGCAGACCGTTGGGGAGTAGAAGAGTGCTTTGAAGAGGGTTTGGTGTTTAGATCAACGGTCGAAATTGAAGAGTGAAGAGGTACGTCTGGCAAACAACTGGGTTTTTGTCTTCTTTTCTTTTATTTGGGTGGGTGCGTGCGTGTTATGAAATGAATGGGCCTAAGTGAAGCCCACAAGAATGAAAGCAGTTCATATCACGTGAAAGTTTTTCTAAATAAATAAATAAAATACTATATTTTAGAATGAGTGTTCATAGCCCGAAGAAATAGAGAAAATTGATCATCAGATGATAGTTTAGGTGTTTAAGTAATGAATGGTGTCTTTCTAGGTCTAGAAAACATCTCATATTACAAACTACAACATTACAAGTAAAAAATTAAGTGTTATATTAAGAATGTAACATTATAATTATATCATAGATTTTATATTTACCAATTATATTTTTTACAATCTTGTATATAAGCATTCACTATGATGTGAATAAGATATTCACAAATTCATTCTTCAATCATCATTATGTTTGAGTTAGTATCAGAGCAAAAATTTAAGAGGATTTTGTCTCTTTAGATTTTTTAATCTTCAAGATCTTCTTCTGAACCCCATTGTTAGGGTTCTGTAAACGAAGATGTTCGTTGATATATATCTTTGTCAATATTGGTGTTTTTTGGTGTCGTTGAATTCTCCGTCTAGGGTTAATATCCGGTTAGACTAACGCCATCCAGACCATCAATCACAAACTTCCAGACCAGCCTTTATCGCAGGCTGTTGTCGTATTTCTCTCCATTGTTGTTACTTTTCAGATCTTTCGCCGCATCAAACACCTCTGTGATCCGCTACTTCAACGTCAGCGTGGTCTATTACATCAGCACGACAGTAATCAGATTTATCGACCGTGCTTAGCTAGGGTCGACGAACCCATACTTCTCGGCCCAGCCTTTATCGCAGGCTGTTGTCGTATTTCTCTCCATTGTTGTTACTTTTCAGATCTTTCGCCGCATCAAACACCTCTGTGATCCGCTACTTCAACGTCAACGTGGTCTATTACATCAGCACGACAGTAATCAGATTTATCGACCGTGCTTAGCTAGGGTCGACGAACCCATACTTCTCGGCCACTACCGTTATTTCCTAGACTGTTGTCGCCTTCTCCTAATCAGAAACTGGAAAAAACTTGGGTCCGATCAAGATCAGACCAAGTTCTTCATTCGATCTCCTGAAAATATATGTTTCATAATATCAATAGTAATTTTAACCGTTTAATAGTTAAATTAACTAATGAAAATCATATATACAAAAAATCAATGTAAAAAAATTGTTTGCTCAACCGAATATATCGAACAAAATAGACAGTTCCTAAACTTTTATGATATTTCGTTCATTTTGTTTGATGCATTCAGCTGAGCTGTGAGACCCCGACTTATTTTATTAATTTTTCGACACATTTAGGGTTTATTTACGATTTCTTTTCGGTACGTCGAGAATGCACTCTAATATTTTAATGTTAGAGAGAACGTCGCCACTTGCGTATGAGTATTTACTGAATTTTTTCTGACACTCTACTTATTTGTCCTGTTTTACGGACGTGATTTGACTATTTATTTTCAAGTGAGTGTTTTACATAAAACGTTTTCGAGTTTTTCGTTATTTTAAGAGTCAGAGGAGATCGTGACCGTTAGATTTGTTCGACAAATCTTGACTGTTGAAAAGTTTATAAAAAATTCTCTCTCTTGTCCTCATCAAGATTCTCCCTCTCTCCTTATCTCTTTCTTCTTTTCCCCTCCTCTCACTTTCTCTTCTTTCCTTTTCTGTTTCACTCTCATTCTCTTCCTTTCTGCTCGACCGGGCAGCGCAGCAACTGGAGACCACTGGCGCGCATCCAACTTCACCGCCTTCACCATCAGCTCCGCCTCGTTTGGTGTGAATGAGTGTACTCTGCATCGTGAAACATGTGTCCTGACTAAGAGTCATCGTGCTACTTATTCTCCTAGTTTTTCTACGAGTATTAATATTTATTTTGAAATAATTCATTCAGATGTCTGGGAATCTTCTAGAGAGAGTCAAATGTGTCGGGTATGAGAGATTTTGTATTGTTTGTTAATGATTGCACAAGGTTGTCATCGGTTGCTCTTTTGAAAACCAAAGATGAAGTATTTCCAGTTTTTTCGTACTCTTGTTCAAACACATACAACAACACCATTAAAGTTCTCCGTTCACACAATGGGGGAGTATGTTAATCGTGTTTTCAAACAGTTTTTCCAAACACTTGGAATTGTTCACAAAACTACATGTCCACAGACTCCAGAGCAAAACTGTGTATCCGAAAGGAAAACCGTCCCCTCCTTGACATGACTCATGTCATTCTCTTTAGTGCTCATATGTCTAAATATCTTTAGGGTGATACCGTACATGTTTAAGCTTATCTCATCAATCGTCTTCTATGTAGTGTTGTTCAAGGAAAGATTCATATTGAGGTTCTTGCATCTCATGTTCTCATTCCCTCATTTCATATCTCCCTGCCCGTGTCTTTAGTTGTGTTGTTTTTGTTCATGTCCCTACAAACTAAAGATCTAAGTTGGATGTCCGGACGATTAAGTGTGTGTTTGTTGGCTATGAATGACATTAGAAAGGCTACCACTAGAAAGTATTATGTCCCCTTCTTTAAAGATATGAGTTATTTTTTCTCATCTGATACTGCTCTTCAGAGAGAGTATTCATATGTTGAAGAGTTGTTTCATAGTGAGAGGGAGGAATCAGAAGATGGAGAAGTCACACAGGCAGGAGATGCATCGAAGGGTTCAATTGAGATTATTACCCCGTCAAATCTAGAAGCATAGGTTCATCCAAAAATAGAAGCACTGGTTCATCCAGAAACAGAAGCATCAGTTTCACGCATTGAAAATGCAATTGAAGCCACAACTGCCCCTCCTGCCATCATCGCTCCTACCCCTGACCCACAACTTATTGTTAATGAAGATCACACATTTAGAGTATGTCCCCCACTGGTATTTGTAGTTGTGAGTCTCATAGTGGTCAATATGTGTTACCAAATAGGTCTACTCGTGGTCAACCTGCCAAAAAACATGAACCCTCTCTACATGCTAAATTAAAGTATCCAGTAGCCAATTATATGTCCACCTTGAGATTATTCAAGTCATATGCATCATTTGTGATTCAAATATTTGTTGTATCAATACCTTACAAAGTGCATGATGTATTGGAAGATCCAAAGTGGAGGAAAACAATGGAGGAAGAGATGAAGACTTAACAAAAAATGATACATGCGAACTTGTGCCTCCGTCACATGGAAAAAATGTTGTAAGTTGTAGTTGGGTGTTTATTGTTAAACACAATGCAGATAGATCAGTGAACCGGTACAAAGCACGCATTATTGTAAAAAGGTTTACTTAGACGTATGTATAGACTATGATGAGACTTTTGCACGTGTTGCCAAAATGAATACTATTCAGGTTCTGTTTTCCTTTGCTACTAGTTTAAATTGGGTGATGTCAAAAATGTTTTTTTATGGAGAGTTAGCTGATGAGGTATACACGAGTCTCGCACATGGGTATGTAGCTGATTCTCCTGGTGAGTTTGTATGCAAATTGAGAAAGCCTTTGTATGGTCTCAAACAATCACCTCGTGTTTGGTTTGGGAAATTTTCACAATTCATGCATAGAGTTGGTTATAGACAGAGTAATTTAGACCACACTTTTTTCTCAAGCTTCAACAAGGGAAGATAACAACCTTAATTATTTATGTCGATGATATGATAATCACTGAAAATGATACTATTGAGATGAATATATTGCAAAAATAGCTAACCTTCGAGTTTGAAATGAAGACTTGGGTGATCTTAAGTTCTTCTTAGGAATTGAAGTAGCTAGGGGGAGAAGGATTGTACTTATGCTAAAGAAAGTACATTCTTGATATGTTGACAGCGACAAGTATGTTGGATTACACACCTATTGACACACTTAATGAGTAGAACTATCGTCTCTCAGAATATCCAGACCAAATACCAACTGATCGGGCTCTGTCCCAAGCGACAAGTTGGGTGATTGATTTACTTAACTCATACTAGACCGGATATTACATATGCAGTGAGTGTGACGAGTCAGTTCATGCATAACCTGAGTGGGAGCCACATGGATACTGTTGTGAGAATCTTAAGGTACTTGAAGTCAGTTCATGGGAAATGAGTAATGTTTTCTAAACACACTAAAATTCTTGATGTTTGTGGCTTTCACATATGCAAATTGGGCTGAAAATATTACAGACATAAGGTCTACATCAGGTTACTTTACCTTTGTAAGAGGTAATTTGGTTAAATGGAAGAGTAAAAAATATAAGGTTGTGACACAATCTAGTGTTAAGGCTTAGTACCGAGGTATGACTCATGAAGTATGTGAGTTGTTGTTGCTGAGAAATTTGTTACGTGATTTTGGTGTCAAACTCAAGAGTGTTATGCAACTATATTGTGACAATATATAAGACATCAATTAATATATCACAGAACCAAGTGTAACATGATCGTACTAAGCATGTAAAAAATGATCGTCACTTTATAAAAGAGAAACTAGATGTCAATATTATTATTAGCTTCCTTTTTGTTCCTACTGAAAAACAACTTACAGATATACTCACCAAAGGAGTATCTAGAAATACGTTTTATTACTCACTAAGCAAGTTGGACATGATTGATGTGTAATCACCAACTTGAAGGGAAGTGTCCGTGTAAGTTATATTAAGAATGTAATATTGTAATTATATTATAAATTTATACTTAAAAATTGTATTTTTTGTAATCTCTTATATAAATATCAGTAAATTCATTCTCTAATTTTCATTATATTTGGGTTTCAACACTTTAATCTTCAAGCCCTAAAATGTATTCTATATACGACAATAGAATGGTTCTCTTAACTTCTAAAGTAGTGGGTTAACCAACTATTATGCGTTCTCTAATACAGAGGTTTATCGCGGCAGTGTTATTAGTTTGTGCGTCCTTATTCAAAAAGAACAATCGAGGTTTGAGAAAATGTAACATATCGAAGAATTAGAGGGCAATTGCCTTTCTCTTTTTCATTCTTGGTTGGGAGGCAATTGCCTTCGCTTTAGAAAGAGGTTCACATATTTTCAATGAAAAGCAATTGCAACATCGTATTGAGTACCATATTCTACTCTCTACCTTCATCATCTTTACTCAAATCACACACTTACATCAATATTAAAAGTCTCCCCTAAAAGAATGCATAGAACTATCAAAGGGAACTATGCTATTTCGGGCAATACAAGACTAGATCGAGCAAGAGGTCAAAATTATGACCCTAAATTACGATATCCTGACTTTACTTAACATGCTATTAAAGTATCAATCACGTTGGTTTTCTTCCCCCCAAATTAATACCAAGATTTGACTCACAGAGTTCTTCAACTTAGCTGACCATGCAATCCATATTCTCCCCGAAAATGGTTGCTTACCTCTTAATGAAGCCAGAGATCGATTTGAGAAAATGAGATAAAACTGGGAAGCAACCTCTTTGGTGTAGAAAAGAAAGCACTAATGGATATCCTTATAATTAAAATTCTCGATTTGTTTCCAATTCAATGTCAGCTTTTGGACTTTTGTAATTTGTAGTGAACGTGACTTAATCCACTGATCGGAGATGGGATCAAAATAAAAGACAAAGTGTGGGGAAACTCCCAAGCCGTCATCGGATATCCCAATATCACCAAGCCATATATATACCTCTACATTCAGCACCCAACTTCACTTCAGAAGCATAAGTAGGTATATCCTCTTTCTCTGGTAATTTGGTAAGCATATGAACTGTATAGAAGAATTGTGTTAATCCATGTTTACCTTGCATCTGTTTCCTATATACTGATCAATGAAGCTCTGCAACCCTGCAGAGATATCTGAGGATCAACATGTCTCCCACTGCGGCAGCCGAAAATGGAAGTGTAAGGAGCAGTCATGAGGCAGCCGGCAGCATCTTCGACATCGGAAACTCCGATTTTCTAAAGATGTTGGAGAGACCTAGGACGATAAATGTGGAGAGGAGGAGGTCCTTTGACAGTGAATTGTCAAACATTGAGCACCTCGAGTATATGTCCTCGTCTGTTTTGAACACTACTACGCCAAGGTCTTGCTATGACTCGCATCTCATGGTTTCCGATGCTTGGGAGACCTTGAGGCGCTCTGTCGTTCACTTTCGCGGCCAGCCGGTTGGGACTCTTGCCGCCGTCGACAGTTCTGTTGAACAACTTAACTATGATCAGGTTAATCCTTCGATCGCAATCTTTTTTTTATTTGAGAAAAAAAAATCTCTCATGGAAAATTTAGAACCTAAAAAATCACATTGATTTTGTGTTGAAAAATGCTAAGTGAACCATATTTTGAGAATCATCTAGCTATGAAGTATTTTGTGTTAGCAGTGAAGGTTGATGTGTTATTACCTTAATATGTGAAGGGTGATATCATGTTTCAATGTTTCATGATTAATTGATCCCCATTTTAGTTTGGATTATAAAATTTGTCACATTCTCCCAATTTCCAATTCATCATTTCTTTGTGCTTTTCTCAAGCGTCTGATTTTGTATGAACATTGAAGCATCATCCTAAATTGACTTGATAAAATTGAACGGCAGGTATTTGTGAGAGACTTTGTCCCGAGTGCATTGGCCTTTTTGATGAATGGGGAAGAAGAAATAGTGAAGAACTTTCTCTTGAAAACGCTTCGCCTCCAATCATGGGAGAAAATAGTCGATGAGTTTAAGCTAGGAGCTGGGGTAATGCCAGCCAGCTTCAAAGTGGAGCACGACCAAGTAAGAAACAATGATACTATCACTGCAGATTTTGGCGAGAGTGCAATAGGAAGAGTTGCTCCTGTTGATTCAGGGTTTTGGTGGATCATATTGCTTCGTGCTTATACAAAGTCCACCGGAGACTCTTCACTCGCCGAATTGCCCGAATGCCAAAACGGCATTCGCCTCATCCTTAGCCTCTGTCTATCCGAAGGCTTCGATACTTTTCCAACCCTGCTATGTGCTGATGGATGTTGTATGATCGATCGTAGAATGGTTAGTTCATCAACTAAAATAAAACGCTTGAAGTCTTAAACTTCTATACTATATGTGATTGCCAAATAATGTAAATAATGTGACATCTACCATGTCAGTCATACTCGAATTTGCATTTTAAATAACTATTTTAAATATAATTTTTTAAAATGCGTTTGCTCTAACATTATTCTTTTATAACACCGGCAGGGCGTGTATGGGTACCCCATAGAAATACAAGCACTGTTCTTCATGGCTTTGAGATGTGCTTGCTTTCTTCTCAAGCAAGACGATGTGGGTAAGGAATTCGTAGAGAGAATAACTGATCGTCTCCATGCTTTGAGCTTTCACATGCGGAGCTATTTCTGGCTGGACCTGAAGCAGCTCAATGACATATATCGCTACAAAACAGAGGAGTATTCTCACACAGCAGTGAACAAGTTCAATGTGATGCCCGATTCGCTTCCGGATTGGGTGTTTGATTTCATGCCAAGTCGTGGTGGATACTTCATCGGAAATGTGAGCCCTGCGAGAATGGATTTCCGGTGGTTTTGTTTAGGTAATTGTGTGGCGATTCTGTCGTCTCTGGCAACTCCTGAGCAATCTGCAGCCATAATGGACCTTATTGAAGAACGTTGGGATGAGTTGGTTGGAGAAATGCCTTTGAAAATTTGTTATCCGACTATTGAAGGCCATGAGTATCGAATTGTCACTGGCTGTGACCCTAAGAACACCAAGTGGAGTTACCACAATGGGGGCTCTTGGCCAGGTCGGTTTTCTATTTATACTTAATTAGGAAATCTGTGACATCACTGTTAAGATATCAATCTCATATCGGACCATGATGTACATAGTTTTTCCCCGCGATTATACTTCTGTTATTTTGTGATTGCAGTGCTACTATGGTTGTTAACGGCTGCGTGCATAAAGACTGGACGTCCCCAAATTGCAAGGCGTGCAATCGATCTGACTGAGAGCCGGTTATCCAAAGATCACTGGCCGGAGTATTATGACGGATCGTCAGGGAGGTACATCGGAAAGCAGGCACGTAAGTTCCAAACATGGTCTATTGCAGGCTATTTGGTTGCGAAGATGATGATAGATGACCCCTCTCATTTGGGGATGATATCACTAGAGGAAGATAAGCAAATGAAGCCCCTTATAAAACGATCAGCATCATGGACATCTTAGATGATTTACATTCTTGTCAAACCCAATATCGTTTCCATTTGTTTTTTTCATATTTCTTTGGACTACGCGGGAATCTATCGATATCTCCAATTAAATCTTCTTGTTCTGAGATGTTCTATAGAAAACAAATTACAATGAACAAATGGTGCTTTCCTTCCTTTACGGAGAAACATTTATTACAAGTTACAACATACAAACCATCTTAGATACCTTTCTTTGATTCCAATTTTAGAACCGAAGATTCCCCCCTTTTTATATGTATATATATATATATATATATATATATTTATCTATCGAGTATCTAACAAATCGCTATTTCATGTACTAAAAAATTTTCTCCATATTGATACGTATGATACGATATTTTTGTTCCGCTAATGTGAAGGAGAATGCAGATGTGAGAAAGAAACTTTAATTTTGAGTAGCCTATTATCCGTTTGATGAAACCTAAGAAACTTCATGGTTCAGGCATTTCTAGTTATTAATAATAGGAAGGGATAACCGAATCTCGTGGATTTAGCTAGGTCAGGTTATAGAACAATAAATGCTGTTTGTATTTGAAACCCATTCGATTCAAAAGAGAGTTAATGTACGAGAAATCAAATCATACATAAAGAATAGAAGCATCGCGTAAAATACTATGTGGTGTTTGAAAATGTTTAAGATAGTTGAATAGGAGGATTGCTATGACTATAGCCCTCGGTAAATTTACTAAAGACGAAAAAGATTTATTTGATATTATGGATGACCGGTTACGGAAGAACTGTTTCGTTTTTGTAGGTTGGTTCGACCTATTGCTCTTTCCTTGTGCCTATTTCGCTTGACTTGTTAAATTTTGTAGAATAGAGTGGAACATCAGCCTTCATAATCTTCTCCATATCAGGCTATAAAGCGTTTTGAATTTGAATGAGACTGAGAGAGAATAGGAGATAGAATAAATGTGAGGAGAACTCCATTCCTTGGGTATACTTGTTACCTTGAATCATGAACGGAAACGAAATTGATTCCTATTCATGTAAAAATCAGAATCATAATAAGGTTATTTACAAAAATATGTGATTACTATTTTAATTTGAAAAGATATATGACTAAAATCATAGGGGCAATTTTGCATTATCATAATATTATGAGGTCAAATTAAGATTAAAAGCTCGCCTATGATTAATGAATCAATGTGGAATATGAATGAAGGAATCATTCCTGAAATTTCGGTAGGACCCATATAAAACAGACACGTATCTTTATATTATTGTCGGTTATAGGCTCTAACCAGCTATGGCCGTCAAGTTCCGTCCTCCATTATTTCTTTTTAAAATTATAATTTTTTGAATTGAAGTTTCAGGAAACCTTTTTAGTGAGGACCTCTAAGTTGAAGACTTTTCGGTTTATCTCTCTTTTCGATCTTATATCCACATCTTAACCGTTCATTTTATAAATATTTATGAGTAGATCATTTCTGCAAATTTTTAACTAAATTGAAAATCGTTAAGACATTCATAAGTGTGATTTACCAATTATGAACTTGAACGGTTCATGTTTAACAGATTTGGTTCGTCCATTGATTTGATCTAAAACTAATACTTAACGATCACCAATTTGGCTAAAATTTTGTATGATTGATCTACTTATATAAATCTACAACTTCAACGGTTAAGATGTCAAATTTTGATCAAAAAGTTGGTCTAATAAGTAATTAACCGAAAAGTCCTCAACTAGTCCTCAACTTAGAGGTCCTCATTAGAATGACTCCCTGAAATTTCAATTCTAGTGGAGGGGTAGTTCAGCATTTTCGATGGATTCATAGAGTTTGTAAAATATAAAGACAAAATCGTCTTAATGATATTTTAACTTTTAAATTTTATAAATTTTAATATGTAAATTTTTAAAAACATTAAAATGGTATGTTATCTTTTTTTTTTCTGATTGAAAATTGGTACTTTTCACCGTTAGCTCTGTTACAACAATTGCTATTAACAATTTTTCATGAGAATTTTGGTCTCTGATAATTTTCATCAATTTCTAATATTCTCCTCTCGTTTTTTATACCTTGAAACAGTTGATGAGCATAATTACCGGTGGTACACCAAAAAGCCATCTGAAAAGCTGGCAATCATCTGCTAGCTTAATCATTTGGTTAAATCTAGAATGTTGTTGACAACATAACAAAGAAAGATTTACTTGATTCCTAAATTTAAACAAACTTGTCCATAAGACACTGCAACGGAACAAAAATCTTACCTTCTGATGTTAAAGGGAAAATAAACCTGGTATTCAAAATTCAAATAAACAACACATCACACTCTTGTAGATTACCCCAGTTCATCAACTAGTCTTCAATAGTTGAACCGACAATTCTATCTCCCTGCAGCTATAAATGCTTAGTTGCCTTAATCTTATGCAATTACTGTACTTCTTTCCCAATCAACGTACAAATAGATCATCTTCCAGTTCCACTAAATAGTTTATTGACTATTATGTGGTGCTTCTGACCTATTGATAATTATGTGGTGCTTCTGACCTATTGTTCCACTAAACAATTCTATCTCCCACCATAAAGTAAAATAATTCAAAACTCAAGTACAGAGAAAAAGAAACTAGGAATGGATCATATGAAATGAGATCAGGGAGAACATCATAAGTGGCAATAAAACAAAACGCTTTCAATTGACAGTTCCAAAGCATAGAGCGAATTTGATAAAACTTCACTTATAAATCAAACACGTATACAAAGCCTGAAAACAATGAACAATGCATTTATAACACGCAGTTCAATATACAAAGCCAACAGAAACACAAAAACACCTTCCGACCACAAAAACACATACCCTGAGTCTATGTTTCTTCTCTGTTTTAGCAGCACATTATCTCCTAATGTAACATTATTATTAGGAATAATTCACCCAGAAATTCATTGGACACTTCGATAAAAAAAATTCAACGTACTACATTACTTTATAAGTTTATGTTAACTTAATGGTTAGTCTTGCAGCAGTAGAAACTATATTCATATAATCATAATAATCACTCTACATTGCATCGAATCTAAAATTCTTTTTAGAGGAAGAAACCTAAAGGGAGAGCAAGAGAAAGCAAAATAGGTGCATGGTAAGAATGAAAAATAGGCAGATTGGTAACATTTAAGGAAGACAGTAATTTTAGGCAATCCAGTTTATCAAAGATTCAATCAGGAGGACTTTGCTGCTTTGTCCAGGTGAAGTTACCCTCAGTAGAGGGTAAAGAAATGAGGGAGCAAGAGTTGAAGTCGCCCCAAATAAGCCAAGCCTCATAATTGGTAGAATTTAAGGTAGCTAAATCATTTTAAAGGTCCAGGTGTTGATCCTTATTCCCTATCGGTAATAATGCGGAGCTGGTGTGCCCATCACTGGGAAACCGAGAGTAGAATATTAGAGATTGGTAAAAATTGTCAGAGATCAAAATATTGGTAAAAATTGCTATCGAAGCTAACGGTCAAAAATATTAATTTTCGATCGGAGAGAAAAAATGACATACTATTTTGATATTTTAGTTGACATGACGTTACTATTTTCTCCAACACAACAAAAAAGGCAAGCGGTGCCGCATATTCATCTCCTTCAGTGAAAAGAAGAAAAGTGAAAGAAAGAGTTTCGGTGTCGTATGTAATCGGAAACAAGTTGCCTGGTTCCTTGGGCAATACTACTACCACAATGTCAATGTCAAAGAGGTTTAAACCGGAGAAGACCCACATACCCCAACGTCAGCAGCACCCATCATTTATGCACATTGACAAACAAGAGACGCAGCAACACCCCAAAGACCATAGCTTTCAGGCACAAGGAATATACAGGCAGCCAGAAATGGGTTCTTTTCCGGTCCCGGACGATATTTCCCTCAGAATCGTATCGTTACTCGAGGTACGATCATTGATGGTTTCAATTTCTTCCAAGTTTTTATTTTGACACGGTCAGAAACTTGTTGATGTTTTCGTGCTCTATTTTGGAGAAGCAGGTGTGGGATTTGTGTACGTTGGCTTGTTGTTCTAGCTCTTGGAAGGAGCTTTGTGGGTCTGATTGTCTGTGGGAGTCTCTAGCAAAACAGAGATGGCCTTCTCTGGAATTCTCAGGTGATTCTGAGTCTGAGTCTTCTTCTTCCACTGCAATCAAGAGGCCGAAGGATATGGTACTTTCTTCAATTTAGAGTGCTCTTTGTCACACTGTTCATTTTCCTATTTCTGATATCTGCAGTTTTATGTACCTGAATTTTGTTTTTGATTCTCCAGATGATGAACAAACCTTCATAAATATGTTGACTTTTCAGTAAATTAGATGATTTGTTGCATGAATATTTGAGCTTGTAGTGATAATGATAGATACCTACTGAGATATCCATGATTGCTCAGAAAGGGGAACACTTCATGTTTGCAATCATTATTCTGCACTACAGGGGTGGAGGCTTTTTTATGAGGAGATTCACAACCAGAAGGCTGCTATTGCTGCTGAGGTGATTGAGTATGTGGAAAAATGTTCAATACATGGATCCCTTGAGGTTGCACATTATCAGAAAACAATTTGGGACTTATACGCTATTAAATTTGGATACGAGGATGCTGTATTCTTCCTTTTGAAGCCGAGTCTGGGTGTGCAACTCAATCTACTTGGTTTGCACTATTGCCTGAATTGGCTAAAAGTGCCGGTATATATCTATCTACTTATGTGTCTACTTTTGAATTTGGTTTACAAATAAATTTTTCCTAGTCTTTTATGTGTTATTGCATTGCATGAAACACTGTTACTAACCATAGGTTGAAGAAAAGACTGATCACAACATCATTCAATCTCATGTTTGTAACTGCTCTGTATGTACATTTAGTAATTGAAATACATAATTGGCAGACCAGTCGTGTTGTGAAAACACTCCGAAGAAAGAAGATAGCAGGACGGGAACTTTGTGTTAGATGGTGGACGCTTGGCAAATGGTCCAATGGTTATGGTATTCGCATGAATGATGAGCTTCATTCTTATCAATTCACGCTATTGAATATTGCAATTGGCAAAAACGAGGAGGTTCTTGCCGCGCTTTATCGAGGTGCTGTTCATGAGGTACTGCGTGTTCAAATCATGGCTAAGCCTTCAACTACACCTTCATCTCCTTTGTTACGTATATCTTGAAAGAGTCGGTGGATCAGCAGGAATGACAATGCTTGCAGACATTGTCCTCACATAATGTTCTTGATATCTTCTGTTGTATGTGATGTGTATTTTTTGAAATGTGTGTGATGTTTATATACACATAACATTTGTGCACACTTTCACCAAAGACACTTTCTTTTGTACAGTCTGTGTGCCATTGATGTTAATATTTACAATGATGTGTTGATCCTGCTATCATTATTCTGATTGTCTGTGACGATTTATGAGCATATATCAACCAGATTACAAGCTGATCAATTTGGCTACCCGGTATTCCTAATTGTAACAGGTTAACATATTAAAGATTGAAAATGGACATGCAGTTAATATTGGGGCGACTTCTGTACTTTAGCACCATGAAATTGTTCCAGGTTTCCCTTACCATGCCCTTCAATGAGGGCATGATCATTTCAGAAAAGTTGCAGAGAACAGAAATGAAGCTAAACTATGATGATGAAGCATAGGTCATCTGGTAGTAAAATTGTATTATTTTTTTATTTTTATCTTTGCTAGTTTTACCAATCAGTGACCAAGAGTGCCGTAGTATCGTGGGTTAGTCCAAGGATGACACTTATGCTGCGCAACTGACGTGTCCCAATCCCATTGGTGGAGTGACACCATAGTTTCAGCCAGATCTATGGTTGTTGAACAGCCCATCTAGTTGAAGTGCTCAAACTAAAACCCTCTCTCTCGGACTCGTTTAAGACACACCAGTCCTCTTCTTTCTTTCCAATCCGACACTTTCCGAGTTAAACTCCTAAACCGATGAAGGGAGGCAAAGGAGCCACCCACGCGGTCGCGTCATGGATACGGCGACAGCCGCCGAAGATCAAGGCGTTTTTTGCGGTGGTGTCGGGTATGTCCGCCTTGGTACTCCTACGTATAATCGTCCACGACCACGACAACCTCTTCGTGGCTGCCGAGGCTGTCCACTCCCTCGGAATCTCCGTCCTCATCTACAAGCTCATGAAAGAGAGGACCTGTGCCGGTAAACACCCCATTTTCCTTTTTTTTTATGTCAAAAATTTTCCGATCAGATCTCAGTGAATTTGTGTTTGCTTGAGCTTAGAGGTTGTTGAATTTGGTGGGTATTGTAGGGATTTCACTCAAGTCGCAGGAATTGACGGCTTTGTTTCTAGCTGTTAGGCTGTACTGTAGTTTGGTTATGGAATATGACATACATACGATACTGGACTCAGCTACATTGGTGACCACGCTTTGGGTTATTTATATGATTCGGTTTAAGCTCAGGTCTAGTTACATGGATGACAAGGACAACTTCGCTATCTACTATGTGGTTAGTTTGTTTCTTCTTTTTAGTTTGCTCTCTTGATTGTGTACATTTAGTTTAAGAGTGAAATATAGCTGCTTTATCTAGCATTTTGAGTATGTCACTATGTTTTGGAATCTGAATCAACTTCACTAGGAATTTTTTACCCTTTTAAGTTTGATTTGTGTTGTTTAGCTAGTAAGTAAGTTATAAGAATGTTGCTGATAATGTATTTGTGCTGCTGAGAGCATTTGGTAGATATATCGGTTCTTGTAAAGATGTGTAAAACTATTTTTAGGACCCTTTTGTCAAGTGTTTTACTTTTATATGTTGCTCCTCATTTTGATCAATATAGAATCAATACTGGTTTCTCAATATTGGTAAATTATCAGGGTGGTATAAAAGTTTGAGCTGAGGTTTTATGTATCATTTTGGATTCATTGTTTTGCGATTTCTTACATTGTAGGTGATTCCTTGTGCTCTAATTTCATTAGTCGTACATCCCACAACACGTCATTTTATTGTAAACCGAATTGGCTGGGCATTCTGTGTTTATCTTGAAGCCGTATCAGTACTACCTCAGCTTCGACTCATGCAAAACACTAAGGTATTACACAAGGACCTGCCTGTTACTTTGTTTTCTGCATGGTTGGTTTATGCAACTCAGGGAGAGTATTCGACAAAGAAAAATTAACAGTTGTTTGATACGTGATCTTTTGCACTGTTATTATTTCATCTAATCCCTTGTATTTTACAATTTCAAAAAATTTCAGATTGTTGAACCATTTACGGCACATTATGTTTTTGCCCTAGGAGTTGCACGGTTCTTGAGTTGCGCACATTGGGTTCTCCAGGTTTGTCAGACAGATTATAATTCTTTTGGTATTGATGTGTGACCATCTTTTTGCAATGTACTATGGACTATGGGAAGAAATAAGCACTATAAAGTAACTTTACATCAAGCTCACATATGGTCCCCTTGTTCTTTGTTCCTCTAAGTATTTGTGATCCAAGTTTCAGAGCACGGATTTAGGTTTATTTACTTGAAACTTGCATTAATGCCGTTAGGTTCCAAATGCAACAGTGGTATATAGTCTCACTCAGTTCTCCATTAGATTTTGGTTATCTTGATTGCCTTTTATATAATAATTAGCTTTAGGCTAGAGGGTTCTTAACACTATTTGTTGTTTACTTTACTAAAAGTTGATCTAAGGTGATAATCAGATAGACATTACTATCCTCTATAAAAAGAATATCTTTGTTTTTAAGATCATTGCATTTTGATGAAGCTGATATCCATCAACATTAACTTAGTCTTATATGCTTCGTAGTTGGAGTTGTTTTGTTACTACCTCTGTGGCTGTTGATTGTATATTCACATCAGTGTATTACCAGTGCCTTGGTGTTTTTTTCTTCAGATTTTCCCTCTTGGACCTCAATCTTATATAAATGTGTCTAATATTGCCTTATTTGGACAGGTAATGGATACTCGAGGACAGTTACTGACAACTTTAGGGTATGGGTTGTGGCCTTGTATGGTTCTTCTCTCAGAAATTGTCCAGACTTTCATACTTGCAGATTTTTGCTACTACTATGTCAAAAGGTGAGTAACTTTATATCCTAAATGAGATCATATTGAACTCTTGTCTTTATTGTCCAAGTTACTGGCAACACGTGATCTTTCTTATATGTTCATGACTTCATGATGAGCTTCCTCAAATTACTGCTCATTTGGTTGCAGTGCTGTTGATGGACAACTTGTTCTACGCCTACCCTCTGGAGTTGTCTAAGTTTAAGTGATCCAGCATGCAATATCAAACTGCAATGCTGCTCAAACATTTGGTAAGGTGGTTGCCTGCCTTTTAAAATCCTTTTCTTGGGCGGCTATTGAGAAAATGGTCGAGGGTCATAGAGAGTGAATTGTAACACTAGGGATGTTTCCTCACTAGTCAGGTTTACAATGTAGTCATTAGCATATACACTCAATGTTTAGAGCATTTCCTAGCAGACTTTTTGCGATTCTGCATTTAGTTTGAAGTGTTATCAGTGGATGCTATTCCCTCTATGTTCTTTGCTGGTTTAACTGAAATCATGTAACATTCTGGAAAAGGGTATATGAATGTAATATGGTATTTTAGCATACTTTGTGATCTGTTGAGCTATCTCTGCTTTGTGATCAAGCTTTTGGGTTCTACTGCAAATGCAAGTTGAATGGCCAATGGAAATGGAATGTTGTATGAGAATAGATTTTGTGTTCTATTTTTCTTGCATTGTATTGGCTCATGGAAGCGAATATGGGTGTGGTTTTCTTTCTTTGTTCATATTCTTTGAGCTTTTCGGGTTATCAATAATTCTATTTGACTTAACAGTTAACACTAACAGTGTTGCTAGAGTTCTAGATAGGATAGGACTATATAGAAGAGGTAGACAAATTGTGATCTGGCGTTTGGTTAGATCAGATTACAGCTGTTGAAGTTGGATAACATAATTTTCAAGTAACCTACCCCATCGGCAATGAGTTTCATTCATTCAAATTGAGATACGTTTCAATACTAGAGGAACTGAGGAAGGTAGAGTTGGTGCCAATCATCCTCATCATCACCTTTGTTTATATTATAAGTGTGAACCTTTGGTCATGCCCTTGCTCGATCACCACACCCATCAAAGCTTTAGCAAAAAATAGTCTCAGCAGATAATGCAGCACAAGATAGTGGAGAAACCAGCTCCTAGTTAGCTAGTTTGGTTGACTACAGTGATGGGCTGGGGAAGGGTTTATCCAATCCCATCGGTACCTAAATGTTTAGTTCCTGACAAAGAAAGAAAAGTGTGTTTGACTGAGCTAACCCAGCCTGGCATAGCATAGTTGGTTCTTGCATACGTGATTGAATTAAAGCTTTAACATTTGTAGCATTTGATACTGAATGAAGCCGGCACTTACTGACCAAACACAATGTACATGATGCAGGCCATCAGCATTTAGTTTCGACTTTCGAAGCGTTTACAAGACATCATCAGTACGTTAATGGTAGTATCTCTGTGTTTTCGAATGGAGAAGGGTATGGACCTGTAATACGATTTCTAGACATACTTGTTCAACATAATTACTGTCATTTTTATCGGCCTCTGCTGTTTGTACCACGTTTGTGTTTTCGAAGTTGAAAGGAAAATTGTATCTGTGTGCTAGAGACCTAGAGTAGAGTAGGATTCTATCTTCCTTACTTTCTGTTGGGTTCATGCTCATGAAAACTACAAGTAGAGGAGGAAGGAAATGACAAGTGAAACAGCTAGCTAATCCCAGGAAAAAGCCAATATATAAAAGGTAAAAAAGCGGAAACAGAAAAGGAAACCGTGGTTCTGGAAATGAATACATGGCTCTGGTTTCCCTACATGGCATGACAATGAAAGATCACAGAGAGGCTGTGATTAGTTTTCTTTCATCTGTTGCATTCTAGCTAAATAAATGACTCAAATTAGCTGCATTATCAATAATGCACCCACCATTGAGCTTACGAAGATTTAACTTAACACTAACACTGGTGCTGCTAGCTTCGTCGGCAGCCTCCTAGGTCGGTC